>CP129449.1:37705000-38297500 GCA_030445155.1 Quercus variabilis
TTTTGCTATTTTCTTCTTTATCATCTATTTTATCATTGTTTATGCTTCCATATTACTGCTGTGCTCTCTCCTGGGTATGTTATGGTATCATAGCCATAGATAGTAGATGTATGAGTTTTATTTCTTTGCAATTAAGAAGTTACTAGGAACATATATTACAACTACTTGTTCCTTGTTAGCATTGGTTAGCCTCAAGACCCATTGGCAAACCATAGTTTCACATTGGTCAGCCTATTTTTTGTTAGTCGACGGACAGACGTTGTTTGGGTGGTCCCACAATGGAGTTTCTGGAGGAGATGGTCCCGATAGCAAGGATACCAGTAGTAAGTAATAGTTCTGCCAGTAATTATTAATTGCTTGGAAATAGAATAAATACATTTATCATTTCATTAACTGTTTGCTTGTTCATACTTACGTTAGACACACACTAATAAGAAATATGGACTATGATGATATACATTATGATGAAGGTTATAGCATAAGTGATATAGACAATAATTGGTTAAATAGTAATATGGATTATGATGAAACAGATTCTGATTTTGACAGTGATACTGATGATTATAACTAGAATAATAGCACAAATAATTGGAGTACATTAACAAAAGACAAAATTGACTGACAAACTGATAGACACAATAATAGTTTGTTAGACATGATTAATAAAAAATTAGAATCTTTAGAAACTATTGAAAGATCCACTATATATACTAAAGTAGAAAGAAAAAATGATAGTTTTTTGGACCTACTTGAAAGAATGAAAGCTTTAAATTCAAAAAGAGAATTTGAACCTCATCATAGATCACTTTTAACAAAGACCATGATAGATAATCGGCATAATGAAAGGAATAGTGTAATAGAAAATTGGCTTAATAGTAGAAAAGATGGTAGAGAACTAAAAGCAACTGAGAAACCTATAGCCATAACATATAAAGACAATAAGAAAGACTATGAGAAAGATAAAAAGAATCATGACTTAAAAGAATTAAAGACAACTTTCATAGAAAAGAAAGACAATAGTCATACTGAAATAGTGCAAGACAAACTAGACATAATTGATGAAGAAAAAGAAAAAGGAATGATATGGAAAGGCATAGTAAAAGAGATGTTAGAAAAAATTGAAAGACAAAATGATGTAAAGATAGAAGCTATACATAAGAAGTTAGATATAGAAAAAGACATAGAAAAAAAAAAAGACATGATGAGGAAAGAGAAAGAAAATGATAGTTTCAAGAAAAATGATAGTTTAAGGGAAAAAATTGATGAAAGACTAAAATCAATTGAAAGATCTATGATATATACCCAAAATAATAGTTTGGTAGAATTTGTTAGGACATATGTGATTCACTTGTTAGGAACATATGTCACTACTTTACGTAATTGACTAATCCTTTGACAAACCAACGGAGAAATCTAGGATATATGCCATCAACATCTTCCCTAACTTGAGGACCGACCCCAAAATATTCATACAACCAAACCTGAAAAATTAACATACATCATTATGACATAGCCAAAATGACTTTACAAAACCCACACATAGCAAAATTCCAAACCTCACCTGCCAAACAAATGGTGCATCTCCTAAGCTTGAGAGTCTACGCCTAGAAAGATGAATATTAGGACATTATCATTTAGTCCATAAGATGCATAGTATATGATTTATGTGAAAATTCACAGAAGATATAAATCACAAGTTCTTTGTAAACTCAGAATTATAGTTCGTAGTTGGTGATGAAATTGGGCATTTCATCTGCGAAGACTATAACATATCAATCACGATGATTTGTCTTGATCATGGAAGTGGAGACTTCTGGTTGATGTGTTAATATTTTTTAAAAGTTAAGACATATTGAACTGGACCGTTGTGAGATTTATTATTTTCCTAATGACTGTCATATAAATAATAAATCTCACGACTTGTATTTGCATGAACTCTTAATCCTGAGAGAATAATGGACCTGATCATGAGGTGTAGGTTGCTTTGATATATCAGGAGTGAGATCTAAAGTAATGGTCAAAACCTCAGTATGTTGGGCAACCACATTTAGTATTGATGGAACATGTATTCTCAAGATGGAATTCATAGTCTCTTAACGGAGATATAAAGTATTCCTTTGAGATAAGTTTAATGAGTTTGTTATTCAGAAAGTTAGGCCTAACCACTTTAGTAAAACTAAAGTATATATTTATGGAATTGGATTTCATAAATATATAATGAATAACATTAAAGGATTAAATCGGGTACTCAAAGATTAAGATGTAGTAATTTACAAAGTGGCAGTCTACATTAATGACTTTGTATTACTACGAATATTTAATGAAGGGGTTGCATGTATAATAAAGTCTTGGGATATAATTTCTAGATAAGGCCTAGAGTGCAACTATATTTTTATAGTGGTATTAAATATAGTTAATGGTAACTTTGGACTTGTTAAGAGTTAACAGAAAAGCCCAAGCCCCATTGGAGCTAGTGTCTTATTGGTCCCTTTTGGTCCCACTCCAAGCCACACACTTAGGCCCAATTGGAAAGGCCCAAGTAGCCAGCCCAATTAGATAATTGGTTAGATACAAAAGGCAAAAACATACAAAATTTTCTGTGTGTGAAAAAACAACATTTTAATGGTGGAAGTGAGTGTATGTCACTCTCCAATCATCCTTTTGTAACCAATTGAGAGACTACACTTCTTGGGCGTTAGTGGAATTGGAGTGAAGATTAAAAGTATTCCTAAGTGCTTTAATCTTTGGTTTTGAAATTCACCGCTTCAAGGTACACTCTCTTGTTTCTCTAATTCTGAAATTTCCTTTGTGCATGTTATCAATATCGAATGAAGTAGATCTATTTTAAACTTATTTTTCCACTGCGTTCATCTCTAATTTCCAACAAATGGTATCAGAGTGGTCTTCAATTTCGTATTGTTTAACATGTTTTGTGAGTTTTAGAATTGGAGATGATAGTTTCATATTGTTAGAAGATTATGTTTTAATTTTCTGCATGTTATTGAAACTATGATTTGATGAAAATTGAAATTGATGTTATGATGTTGTTTAAATTTGAATTTAAGTATGTTAAATTGATCTTTAAGACTTTAGCATCAATGAATTTCAGTTTTGACATCATTCTCTGTCCATCATGTTCGAATGAAAGTTGTTTATTCAAGAACACCCATAGAAAACTGCTTTAGAAAATTTCTGGAAATTTGAGTTTCGCGATCTTCGATCGATCGAAAATCATTTTCGATTGATCGAATGAGACAGTGATCAGACTTTTTAGAACGATTGATTTTCGATTGTTAGTTGATCGATCGAATTTATTTTTCGATCGATCGAGAGGTAATCGAGTATCAATCAAAGGAGTCAGAGGATCAAGTTTGAATTTCTTAATTTTTTCGATCAATCGAGGGGCACATTCGATCGATCGAAAGAAAGAAAATCAGAATTTTTTCTAAGTGTTTTCACATGTAAAAGTACTAAGACTATGTGTAATTAGATTATGCATGTTTTGTAATTAAAAACCTTTTCTTTAAAACATCTAGTGGGAGAGAGATACAAGGGTTACATCTCACGGCTTCCATTGTTGGTTCATAGTAGTGTGAGATATATACTTTGTCTTAGCCTCGAGCTTTGCATTCCATGCGGAGAGTATTTATTTCATGGTCCTACAAGATTGAATTTCTTGGTTTATAGTGGTATGATCAAACACCTTGTCTTAGCCTCGAGCTTTGCATTCCATGCGGAGGGTGTTTTGTATCGTGGTACTACAAAATAAGCCTGTTAAGGGGATGAAATGTGGTTACACATGATTCTAGACAATGACATACACTAGACTAAATATTATAGTATCCTCTATGCTGAGTTCTTACTATCATTATTTAGAAGCCAAATGTATAACGGTATATTATTAGTGTTTGATAAGAGTTATCATGATAGCACTAATAATGAGAATTGTTCTCAATCAATCATAGTATTTTATATTCACTTTATGCTGAGGGATATTGAATATGGGATTGGGTTGTTGTTGCATATATTATATTATGGTTTTATTAAGGTTCCATACTATATGTTTATATGCTAAATTGATAATGTCCAGTTTATTGATTATATTCATGTTTATTGTTTTCAAATTTAGAACATGGCATCATTTAGCCCACTTGTAACTATTCTTAATCAAAACAAATTGACTGGATCCAACTATATTGACTGGAAAAGAAATTTGGACATTGTTCTTACTGCTGAAGAGCATAAGTATGTTCTTACTAAACCATGTCCTAGCTTTCCTTCATTAGATGCTCCTTCTGAGGAAAAACAACGATATGATCGTTAGTAGAAATCTAATGAGATGGCCAAGTGCTACATCTTAGCATCTATCTCAAATGTTCTATAGCATCAAATGCAGGATGTAGAACTAGCTTCAGACATCATGCTAAGTCTGAAGGAGATGTTTGGTGAGCAAGGCTGTTCTGCAAGACAAGAGACCATGAGGCAAATTTATAATACCAAAATGGCTGAAGGTACTTCAGTGAGAGAGCATTGTCTTACAATGATCTCTAATCTGAATACATTGGAAGTTTTAGGTGCCGATATTGATGGAGAATCCCAAGTGGATATGTGAAAGCTCGAATACGTGTTGAAAAACACAAGAGCTGTTTAGACCCCCTAATTAAAAATACGGCTCGATAGATTTTACACAACTTTGATATAAAGTGCGGAATAGTGTAAAAGCGAGCGGATGAACAAGTAAGCTACTCTAATCCATAAACTAAGCAACACAGCAGTATAATGGAATAAACAAGAGTAGGGAAGAAGGATGCAAACACAGAAAACACCGAAACGTGTTCTCGAAGAGGAAACCGAAGAACTCGGCGAAAAACCTCTCCGCCGCCCTCCAAGCGGAAATCGATCCACTAGACAATCAGTTGGGATACATGAGTAAGCAAGAGACCCTCCAAGCCTAATCTACCCGATGTACCTAAGCCCTCCAAGCTCCTACTCCAACAAGGCTTCTCGGAACCGTGTCTTGTCTAGCTCTCCGGATCCCGCAACAAGCTCCATGTTGCATCTGCCATTCCAGGCTTCTTCCAATGCTTCCCAGCAGCACCAAAACGTCACTCAACACTCTCAAAAGGTGTGGTAAGTGTTTGGGCTATCAACCTCTCAATGGTATGGAAAATGGAGAGGGAAGGGTTGAGGAGATACCACAAGCAAGTGTATAGAGAAAGGTGGGGATGACAATCTCTAATTGCAAATGTGTTTGGCTAGGGTTTTCTCTCTGAAAGCATTCCTCAACATTTGTGGGTAATGGGGGTTTATATAGGATAGGTGCAAAATGTGTGAGTCATTCAGTACAGGCTGGCAGAACAGCTTGTCTCGCGGGTGTCTCGCGGGAAGGCCTTACCCGCGAGATACTCGCGAGAGACAGCTGTCTCCACCTGGACTGACTCTTCGCATTCCAGCATGTGCAGGGCACATGCCTCACTTCGCGGGAAGCTTAGTCGCGACATACCCGCGAGATTCCATCAGCTTCCAATTTGCTTGAGTCTTCACACACTCTCTATCACACACCCCTTACATCAATTCCCACACCTAATACAGGGTATAAACAATTGATATTAATTACAATCAAATTTGGCACGGAATATAAGCCAACAAAACACATAGTTGTAAATCATAACTTTACAATCTCCCCCTTTGGCTATTCCGTGACAAAACCCTAAAACAGACTCTAGACTTAAATGTGAGTTTGGGAACACAGGCAAAACTCACTCACACCTAATTCTAGATTCTGATAAGCTCTTGAAACATATGAACAAGTAACTCCTGAAACACAACAACAAAGTATTATCATTGTATGCGGAAAACTTGAAAAACATATGGAGCAAAAATAGCATGATCAAGTAAGATGAAATAGATAACACTAGATCATGGCAAGATCAACCAAGTAATCACTATACACAAGTAATTACTATGCTCATTCACACAAGGAATGAACATCCGGATATGCAAGATGATAAGCTCATATGAAGAGTACCATTTGCAAATCCAACACTCAACCAATGCAAAATACTTAAAGTATTTGCATCTAGGAACAATCCTACAAGGGCACAAGAGTGTTCATCACTCGACCAATGCATAGAGCATATATGCATCTAGGAACAATCCTACACGGGCACAAGAGTGATGTAGTGAAGTAAATGTAAGACATTAAACTTCAAAAGCACAAGCATAAAGGCTGCATAAGCAAAGAATTGCAAATACATGGCACAAACCATAAAAGCCTACAAACTAATGCAATAAAGCAAAACAACCCTTAAAGCTTACAAAAGCAACATGGGTACATGCAAAGTATACTACAAAGCATAGAGAATATCACAAAAGAAACATCTGAAATAAAACTTAAATAGAGCATAGTAACAAAGTCTTAAACCAAAAGCATTAAAGCAGTTATGTGACTAAAAACAAACTGAATAAAAGAAAAAAAAACCGTCTTTAAAACCAATAACCAATGATACTAAGTTGCTAGACTATGCTCCCCCTAACACTGTGCAAGCTCTTCACTAGCTCCCCCTTAGAATTTTCTCCCCCTTTTTGACCGGAATCGCCAAAGGGTCAGAACTGCTCCGATTCTGAATCCGAGACGAGCTCCATAGATAAATCTTGCACTTGGGAAGAGAGCGCGGTGATCTGTCCTTGAAGGTATGCAAACTGGTCCGCGGTGTACTGCACATGGGAGTCAAGCACCGTAGACATCTGATCCATCTTAGCAAGCAGCTGATCCAGTTTGCTCAAGCCTTGTGGAGGAGCCGAAGATGATGGCTGTGCAGAGGGATCAGGAACCGAGGTGAACCTGTCAATCTCTTCCTCTGTATCTTCACCTTCCTCCTGCTGAACCTATCGTGGTGGTGGTATGGTATGCACACCGGTCTTCGATCCCTTGATGTGTGCAGTGCTTCTAGTTAGTGTATGACCACCAATGGGATAGTCCCTTTGAACAACCGTGAGGCCACTGGGCAGCTTGAGCTTTGCCTTAGCAATCAGTCCCATGATCAAAGAGGGAAACGACATCACAGTTCGTGAATTCTGCTTGGTGATGCTCTTCTTCAGGACATGCATGATATGACCACAAATGTCAATCTCCTTCTGCGTGAAGAGATCAAATAGAAATCTTGTTCTCGGAGCAGAGAGAGTGGTGAGATTGGTGACCGGATAAAGATTGTGAATCATCACATAGCTTAGGGTCCTCATTTCTGGAGAGAACTTGATGGTGTTCATGGATGATTTCTTCGGTTCACCACCAAGAAGTTTGATCATTTCGTGAGTAGAACCCATTCTGTCCTCATAAGCAACAGTGATTGGCTGAGATGGAGGACGAGTTTCCAGAAATTCTTGAATGCTGTCTTTTGTAATCACAAACTCCTTATGTCGTACCCAGCACTCAATACACTCTCCGTTGACAGTGGCATTAGAGAAGAACTCTCTGATAATCTCTGAATAGACCACTCCTGTTGGGTTCAGCAACTTGGTCCAAGTTCTATCTCTGAACACTTCAGGAATGAAAGTATCCGCAAGTGTCTCTAATTGGACTACACGCTCCATGATGATTGTCTTGTCCTTGTAGCAGTCATTGTATTTCATATCAACTTCTATAGACCGGAAGTTATCAGAGTTAGTTCGGGCTCTTTTTGAAGACGATTTCTTCTTAGCAGCATGCTTGGTGGGAGACATCTGCACAATTTTACCAAGCAAAGAAGAAAAAATATGCACCAATACACATTAGAAGTCAACCGTCATTAGATTCAAGTTAGTTCCAAATTGGACTTAAAACACAAAAAAATGAAACACACTAAATCTGATGCTAAAAGGTTCCAACTTATAAAGCATAATGCCAATGCAACAAAATACGAGACAGTGCAAGTGTGTGTGTCTATGTGCATTTGCTGATGAGTGTGTGCGGCATGTGATGCATGAGGGTGCCTAAGTGTGCCTAGGTGTGTGCCAAGTATGTGCAACAGAAGCAAAGTGAGTGAAAACACACACAAAAAGGCTAAACCTGAGTAGAATAATGTCAAGCAAGTGGAACACCATGGATTGACATCACTAGATTTCAATTTGTCACAAAAATGTCACTTGGACATTGTGACAAACACATAGCGTGCACACATGCAAATAAGACATGAATAATGCATGAACATATGTAAATCTACCCTCAATACATGAAAAAAATGCCACAAGGGGCCAACACAAGTGCAGAAACATCAAAAGGAACACAGCCCAATCAAGAAAAAATGAAGAAATTCGCCCAATTTTGAAACCCAACCCAAAGTTTCGAAAATCCCCAATTTTGAAAGCCCTAACACAAAAATCTGCATAATATAAGTAAAAACTAATAAAGAGAAGGTTAATAAACATACCTTGAAGAAGAAAGAGTAGAAAAAATGCTTGGATTGAAGGGAAATGAATGGAATAGTGTTTTTGGGTTGAAAGAATTTGAGAGAGGATGAGCGAGGGAAGTTACAAATGTTTGAAAAACTGTCACATCAGCTATATAAAAACTGAAAACACGCGTTTTTCGCGGGTTAGAGAGGGGCGAGACAGTCGCGAAACAGTCGCGAGAGGTGCCACTGAAGCATAAACTTTTCGCGAGAAGCATTAAGTCGCGACACAGTCGCGGTAGCTTCTGTCTGAAATTGGAAAAATCCAATTTTAGCCAAACAGCATTTCGCGAGTAGCTTTTAGTCGCGAAACAGTCGCGAGACAGTCGCGAAAGTTTTTGTGTGACATGTTTAAAAGAAAATTTTCCCTCAACCCATTTTCGCGGGAAGCTCTAAGTCGCGAGTTTCTCGCGAAATAACCCCTGTGCCAGTGATTGAAGAAACACAAAAACATGCTTTTTAATCAAAACCAATAGACAAGAAAGTATAAAAACACTTTCAAAAACAAATAAAACACTCAAAAATCTTTTTGGATTTGATCAACAAAGATTGAGCATGTGAAAAACACATTTTACCAAGTACAATCACACACATGATTATGACATCCGTTGAGCATAGACTTGTGTGTTGTGTGTGGATATCAAAATGAGATAGTCCTTAGTCTAATGTGAAGCTTCAATGATCAATTCAATCAAGGCATACACAACAAGCACTAGATTATGTGACCTATCTCAATTATAGAAACATGCATATATGACCTCCCACACGTACTTGATAACTAATCAATGAAGCTTTTCATTTGGCTCCATATATAACATAACATTTGCAACTTTTGAGCAAAGAGGATCTCAATTAGAGAAAAATGCCTGAAATTTTTGATATTTCAATTGATGAGTTAGCCTTTGGCTTGTTGGGCATCATACATTATATTTTGGTCGCTTTCCCTTTTTCCTAGTCAAATACTAGTTTGTGCGACAGGCTTTTGCAGCTCTATATCTCTTTTCATTTGGAGATTTACAATTAGAGAGCTCTTTTAAGAAAAAAATAAAGATGGGAAGATATATAGGCATGAGTCTATGCAAGTCTCAAGGTCAACAAAACCATTCACTAATCATTCATGACAAGGTTGAAGATCTATTTACAACAGTCACATAGATTTCAGAATTTCTTCCACAATGATATGAGTGCATGAGGAACAAGCTAAACTCATTAAATGCACAAAGCCATAAGTACAGAGGTACAAGGCAAAACATGTTTTGAGACAAAACTCAACAAAGCGATCAAACTTTTTGGATTTTTTAATTTTTATGTGTTTTTGAAATTTTTTGAACACACCCAAAGAAGAGCAAGAAAACAAAAGAAATACCAAAGACAGATTGAACAAATCTTCAAGACAAAGTAATAAAAAAAAGCATGAAAATATGCAACTGCAAAAGTCCCTATATATTGAAAGAATTTATGCATAGACATGTTATAATGCTTATGCATGAGTACCCCTTTTCACCCACACGTCACGTGCGTTTGGGGTGATATCCTTAACGGATTGGGTACGAGAATTTGGACTCTCAAACCTTCTGGTGAAACTCTCCAAGCAGGTGGTGAAGGCACCAATCATTTTCATCACGTCCATCATGCCAGGATCCCGATTTTGACTTCTCGGTTGTTCACCACCCCAAGTCCTCATGTCATTTCTCCTTCCTCGTGACCGAGGTGCGCTTGAATTGTTGTCTGATCTCAGCTTTTGACAATTGGGTCTGGTATGTCCTTGCATTCCGCAGTAGTGACACACATAATCCGTTCTAGGACTCCGTTGTGATCTTGGGAGAGATCTTCCTCTGGTTTCATGTCTACCCATGGAATGATTTCGGGGCTTATTTACCATCCGTTGCTCACTCACATTCTTCTTTTCAGCCTTAATAGTCTCAGGGATGATTTCTTCTACCTTAGGCTCTATGGCCTTCACAAATTTCACTTCTTTGATAGTTTTGGCTGATGAGCTACTTCCTCCGGTGTATCCCAACCCGGATTTGTCTGAAGAAGGTTTTTGAGATGAGATAACATCATCTAACTTCTGGGAGGAGACTCTCTCTATCTTGGCATGAGCTTGCACTACCTCTTGCTCAAGAAACCTTACCTTCGTATAGGCTTCAGACAACTCGCCATTTAATGTCTCAATCTCACATTTAGCCTCTTTATATCTGATCAAGAGACTTCTGCAATCTTCCTCAGCTTTCTTCATTTTCCTGACATCCGCCTTGGCTACTCTGGCATACTCTCCCGACTTTTCAAGTAATAAGGAGTAATTTTCTTGAAGATTAGCTGAATTCTCTTCTTCTTCTTCAGCATCTGATTCTTCCACAATCCCAATAGACTCTGAATCCGAATGCTCACCAAGCTCCTTCACAAGTGCACCCAAATCATCCGATGACTCCACATGAGCAATGGTCATGAATGCGGAGTAATTTCCCTCTCCGTCACAGCTCTCTTCCGAGTTAGAATCAGAGGAATCTGAATCACTGAGTGTCGTGGCATAAGCTTTGCCTTTTCCCCTCAGAAAATTTGGACACTCCTTCTTTAGATGTCCATGGCCATTGCACTCATAGCATATAACTTCTGAAGAAGGTTGAAACTCTCTCCCTTCTTTTCTTGTAGACTCTTTCCTATCACCTCTTGAAGGTGAAAATCTTCCTTTGTTGAATGGTTTCCCGCTGTTCTTCATTTTCAGAAATTTTCGGAAGTTTTTCGCAAGAAAGGCTACTTCCTTCTCCACCCCATCTTCTTCGGAGGAATCACCCATCCTTTCGGTGATGGTTTTGAGAGCAAGTGATTTACTCATCTTATGGGAAGGCAGTCCCATCTGATATGTTTGGAGAGACCCAACTAATTCTTGAATTTTAATCTCATCCAAATCCTTGCTTTCCTCTATGGCTGTAACTTTTGCTCTAAAGCTTTCGGGCAATGACCTCAATACTTTTCTCACCACTTTAGCATCTTCAATCTTCTCCCCAAGATTGAGTTTAGCAATTACAATTTCATTGAGCTTCCTATAGAATGAATCAAACGGTTCATCATCACCCATCTTGAGCTCTTCAAATTTGGTGGTGAGCATCTGAAGCTTTGTGTCCTTAACTTTCTTTGTACCTTCATAAGTGGTCTCCAAAATCTCCCAAGCTTCTTTGGCTACTGTCATATGAGAGATTCTGTGGAATTCATCAGGAGACACAGCACAAAATATAGCGTTTAAAGCTTTACTATTAACATTGGCTGCTGCAAGAGCCGCCTTATCCCAATTAGCCTTAGGAGCTTCCGGCTTAGTCCAGCCGAGCTCTACCACATCCCAAACGGTATCTTCAATAGAACATAGGAATGCTCTCATTCTGACTTTCCAGAATGCGTAATTGTTCCCATCAAAAAATGGTGGAACATTTAGCGATTGAGACCGGTTCATCTCAAATAGGGTCAAGGATCACACTAAGGTATTTAAACCAAGTAAGTGTACCCGCTCTGATACCAATTGAAAGCTCGAATACGTGTTGAAAAACACAAGAGCTGTTTAGACCCCCTAATTAAAAATACGGCTCGATAGATTTTACACAACTTTGATATAAAGTGCGGAATAGTGTAAAAGCGAGCGGATGAACAAGTAAGCTACTCTAATCCATAAACTAAGCAACACAGCAGTATAATGGAATAAACAAGAGTAGGGAAGAAGGATGTAAACACAGAAAACACCGAAACGTGTTCTCGAAGAGGAAACCGAAGAACTCGGCGAAAAACCTCTCCGCCGCCCTCCAAGCGGAAATCGATCCACTAGACAATCAGTTGGGATACATGAGTAAGCAAGAGACCCTCCAAGCCTAATCTACCCGATGTACCTAAGCCCTCCAAGCTCCTACTCCAACAAGGCTTCTCGGAACCGTGTCTTGTCTAGCTCTCCGGATCCCGCAACAAGCTCCATGTTGCATCTGCCATTCCAGGCTTCTTCCAATGCTTCCCAGCAGCACCAAAACGTCACTCAATACTCTCAAAAGGTGTGGTAAGTGTTTGGGCTATCAACCTCTCAATGGTATGGAAAATGGAGAGGGAAGGGTTGAGGAGATACCACAAGCAAGTGTATAGAGAAAGGTGGGGATGACAATCTCTAATTGCAAATGTGTTTGGCTAGGGTTTTCTCTCTGAAAGCATTCCTCAACATTTGTGGGTAATGGGGGTTTATATAGGATAGGTGCAAAATGTGTGAGTCATTCAGTACAGGCTGGCAGAACAGCTTGTCTCGCGGGTGTCTCGCGGGAAGGCCTTACCCGCAAGATACTCGCGAGAGACAGCTGTCTCCACCTGGACTGACTCTTCGCATTCCAGCATGTGCAGGGCACATGCCTCACTTCGCAGGAAGCTTAGTCACGACATACCCGCGAGATTCCATCAGCTTCCAATTTGCTTGAGTCTTCACACACTCTCTATCACACACCCCTTACATCAATTCCCACACCTAATACAGGGTATAAACAATTGATATTAATTACAATCAAATTTGGCACGGAATATAAGCCAACAAAACACATAGTTGTAAATCACAACTTTACAATATGATACTCCAGTCGCTACCAGAATCATTCAAGGAATTCAAACTTAACTATAATATGAACAAAAAGATTTATACCTTGTCTGAATTAATGAATGAATTGGTAGTGGCAGAAGGCATTCTTGGTACTTCCCACGTTGAAGCCAATGTTGGTGAAGCTTCTACTTCTCAACCTAAGTCGAAAGACAAGGGTAAGAAGAAGAAGAAGAAGAAGGACTTCACCAAGCAAGAGGGTAAACAAATTGCCTTAGGGGTTGTTGATAAAGGAAAGAAGATCAAAGGAAAGTGTTTCCATTGTGGTGAGAAAGGACATTGGAAGAGAAATTGTCCAATATTTAAGACTGCCAAGAACAAAGGTATGATTAATACATTCCTTCTTGAAATATGTTTGGTACAGAATCCCACGGATTCCTAGTGTGTGGATTCAGGTTGTACTAATCATATCTGCAATTCCTTGCAGGGGTTCCAGGAGACTAGAAAGCTTAAAGAAGGGGAGTTGTTTCTTACTTTGGCTGATGGAAGCAAATTTCCAATTGTAGCTGTTGGTGCTTATAATTTATGTTTTGAATCTAGAGTTTTAATATTAGAAGACTGTTTGTATGTACCTAATGTTCGTAGGAATTCAATTTCTGTTACTTACTTAGGTAAACATGGATATTGTGTTATCCTGATAGACAATATTGTAATAAAGAAGGATAAAGTGTTTATCTGTTCTGGCAATATTGTGGATGATCTTTATATTTTAACTCCTGATAAGCATGAATTATAATTCTGAATTAGATAATAACTCTCATGTAAAATCGTTAAAGAGAAAGTTTCCTTTTACTAGTGATGCATATCTTTGGCATTTGCATTTGGGTCATATTAATTCAAATAGGATTCAAAGACTGATCAAAGATGGACTCTTAGAGTCCATGGACTTTGATGAATTTCCAGTTTGTGAATCTTGTTTAGAAGGTAAAATGACCAAACGATCTTTTAAAGCAAAAGGTAGAAGAGCTCAAGATTTGCTAGAGCTAGTGCATTCTGATGTATGTGGTCCTATGTCTATCCTAGCAAGAGGTGGCTATGAGTATTTCATTACTTTCACTGATGATTACTCAAGATTTGGTTATGTGTACCTAATGAAACGGAAGTCTGAAACCTTTGAAAAGTTCAAAGAGTTTAGGGCTGAAGTTGAGAATCAATTAGGTAAACGCATAAAGACCATTCGATCTGATCATGGTGGCGAATACCTTCTTGGGGATTTTAAGGATTACTTAACTAAGAATGGGATTGTATCCCAATTGACTACACCTGGAACTCCACGACAAAATGGTGTAACAGAAAGAAGGAATATGACTCTTTCAGATATGGTTAGGTCCATGATGAGTTATTCAACTCTACCTATTTCTTTTTGGGGATATGCCTTAAACACAGCAATGTATCTTCTGAATTTAGTACCTTCGAAGTCTGTTCCTAAAACACCTGTGGAGTTGTGGAATGGGCGTAAGCCTAGTATGAGACATCTCCATATTTGGGGTTGTCTAGCACATGTGTTGAAAGGAAAGTCTGACAAGTTACAGTCTAAAACAGAAGTGGTTTTCTTTGTTGGGTATTCAAAAGGAACTATTGGAGGTTTATTCTATAGTCATAAAGATAATAAAGTGTTTGTTAGCACAAATGCCAAATTCTTGGAAAATGACTATATGAATGATTATACTCCTAGAAGTAAAGTTGTGTTGGATGAAATAAATGAACCTGTAAATGAACAACCAATAGATGAAACTAGGGACAATGTGGTTGTATTGGATACACCACAAGATTCTACTCATAACATGTCTAGTACTTAGGTGCCTCGTCGTAGTGGGAGAATTGTTCGGCCTCCTATAAGATTCATAGGTTTGGGAGAAACTTATGAAACTATCTTAGAAGAGGCTGAATCGGATCCTTATACCTATGAAGAGGTAATGAATGATATAGATGCACATCATTGACTCCAAGCTATGAAATCTGAATTAGATTCCATGTATTCCAATCAAGTTTGGGATCTTGTAGAGGCGCCTAACGGCATTAAACCTGTTGGTTGTAAATGGGTTTACAAGAGGAAGAGAGGGATAGATGGAAAGGTTGAAACCTTTAAAGTAAGGCTAGTGGCGAAAGGGTATATACAAAAAGAATGTATTGATTATGATGAAACCTTTTCTCCAGTAGCAATGCTTAAATCTATCAGAATTCTCTTATCTATTGTTGCTCATTTTGATTATGAGATTTGGCAAATGGATGTCAAAACTGCATTTCTTAATGGCAATCTTGAAAAGGAAATCTGTATGATGCAACCGAAAGGTTTCATAGCTAAGAACCAAGAGCATATGGTATGCAAGTTGAAAAGGTCTATTTATGGACTTAAGCAGGCATCTAGGTCATGGAACATCAGATTTGATCAAGCAATCAAGTCATTTGGTTTTTAGCAAAATCTTGATGAACCATGTGTGTACAAAAGACATTGTGATAAAGTAGTAATGTTCCTAATGCTTTATGTTGATGATATTCTACTTATTAGAAATGATGTAGGGGTAAAATGTCATCAGTAAAAATTTGGTTGTCAAGTCAATTTGATATAAAGAACTTGGGTGAGGCTAACTTTATTCTAGGGATCAAGCTATGGCGAGATCGTAAGAATAAGATGTTAGGCTTATCACAAGCTGGATACATAGATAAGGTTCTAGAACAGTTTAGCATGCAAAACTTCAAGAAAGGATTACCTTCTTTCAGACATGGAGTTCCTCTGTCTGATGACCAAAGGCCTAAGACCCAGGAGGAAGAAGATATGATGAGACAAGTTCCTTATGCTTCTGCAGTAGGAAGTCTCATGTATGCCATGCTTTGTACTAGACTAGATATCTGCTATTCAATTGGCATGGTCAGCCGATATTAATCAAATCCAGGACTAAAACATTGGCAAGCTGTAAAGCATATTCTCAAGTATCTACGGAGAATGAGAGATTATATGCTTGTTTACCGAAGTGAGGATTTGATACCTATTGGCTATACAGATTCAGATTTTCAATCTGATCTAGATTTCAGAAAATCCACTTCAAGATGTGTTTTCACCTTGGGAGGTGGAGCCATAAGTTGGTGGAGTATTATGCAATCTTGTATTGCAGACTCCACCATGGAGGCAGAATATGTTACTGCTTGTGAAGCAGCAAAGGAAGTTGTATGGCTCAAGAAATTCCTTTCTGACCTTGGTGTAATGACAATGGAGCAAGTTCCAATCACATTGTTTTGTAACAACAGTGGAACAGTTGCACAATCTAAAGATCCAAGGAATCATAAGAAAGGAAAGCACATTGAGAGGAAGTACCATATCATTCGAGATATTGTTACTCGTGGAGATGTGGTAGTAGCAAAAATTGAAAGTGCAAATAATCTAGCAGATTCATTTACTAAAACTTTGCCTCAAAGGACTTTCGAGTCACATTTGGAGAGAATGGAAGTTAGATTAATGCACAATAGTCTTTAGGGCAAGTGGGAGATTGTTAGGATTAGTGCCCTTAAATCCTATTGTATGATGCTATGTATGATATTAAGTTTGACATTGTGTATGACATTATGTATGACTTAATATTGTGTTTAATGAATTTGTTTTATTATTATCTGAAATAATAGTAACATGAATATTAGGACATTATCATTTGGTCCATTAGATGCATAGTATGTGATTTATGTGAAAAGTTACAGAAGATATAAATCATAAGTTCTTTGTAAACTCAGAATTATAGTTCGTAGTCGATGATGAAATTGGGCATTTCATCTGCGAAGACTATAACATATCAATCACGATAATTTATCTTGATCATGGAAGTGGAGACTTCTGGTTGATGTGTTAATATGTTTTAAGAGTTAAGACATATTGAACTGGACCGTTGTGAGATTTATTATTTTCCTAATGACTGTCATATGAATAATAAATCTCACGACTTGTATTTGCATAAACTCTTAATCCTGAGAGAATAATGGACCTGATCATGAGGTGTAGGTTGCTTTGATATATCAGGAGTGAGTTCTAAAGTAATGGTCAAAACCTCAGTATGTTAGGCAGCCACATTTAGTGTTGATGGAACATGTATTCTCAAGATGGAATTCATAGTCTCTTAACGGAGATATAAAGTATTCCCTTGAGATAAGTTTAATGAGTTTGTTATTCAAAGACTTAGGCCTAACCACTTTAGTAAGACTAAAGTATATATTTACGGAATTGGATTTCACAAATATATAATGAATAACATTAAAGGATTAAATCGGGTATTCAAAGATTAAGATGTAGTAATTTACAAAGTGGCAGTCTACATTAATGACTTTGTATTACTACAAATATTTAATGAAGGGGTTGCATGTATAATAAAGTCTTGGGATATAATTTATAGATAAGGCCTAGAGTGCAACTATATTTTTATAATGGTATTAAATATAGTTAATGGTAACTTTGGACTTGTCAAGAGTTGACAGAAAAGCCCAAGGCCCATTGGAGCTAATGTCTTATTGGTCCCTTTTGGTTCCACTCCAAGCCACACACTTAAGCTCAATTGGAAAGGCCCAAGTAGCCAGCCCTATTAAATAATTGGTTAGATACAAAAGGAAAAAACGTACAGAATTTTCTGTGGGTGAAAAAACAACATTGTAATGGTGGAAGTGAGTGTATGTCACTCTCCAATCATCCTTTTGTAACCAATTGAGAGACCACACTTCTTGGGCGTTAGTGGAATTGGAGTGAAGATTAAAAGTATTCCTAAGTGCTTCAATCTTCGGTTTTGAAATTCACCACTTCAAGATACACTCTCTTGCTTCTCTAATTCTGAAATTTCCTTTGTGCATGTTATCAATGTTAAATGAAGTAGATCCGTTTTAAACTTATTTTTCCGCTGCGTTCATCTCTAATTTCCAACATAAGGGGTGAGAGATGAAGGAGAAAATAAAGTTCAAACCTAAGACAAAACAAAATGCTACAAAACATAAGGTAAACATGACATACTAGGATGAAGAAACAAAGTATATACTAATGCATGACAAGGGTAGCAAAGATGTGTGCAAGAGGTGGCTATGTGCAATGCATAACCAAAGCATGAAAAAAGCACATGTGGGGCAAGGTGTGTTAAATACACAACCAATGAACCAAACATGATCCCAGAGAGGAAACATGAGAAATTTCAAAGTTTGGTATTCATCGGAGTCCAAACAAGTGAGAAAATGCCTAAGAGGCATTTTATCAAACACCTAGCGTGCACACTATGAACAACAATGTGAAACAATGCATGAATATCATGAAATCCACCCTTAATACATGATCCTTTTGCCACAAGGGGCCTACATCCAAAGCAAATCATTAAAAGAAACAAATCTAATACAAAAATTTGACAAAAATTAAGTTTTTCCAATCCCTATAAGGAAAATCCTAACCAAGAGCACAAAACTCACCACAACATAATCCAAGGATCCAAATCAATGAAAAGAGTTTAAGATTATCTTAGAAATGTTAATGGAATGAAAAACCATTCAAATTGGTTGAGTTTTGATGTAAAAATATTGAAAGAGGGGTTTTAGAGAGGATGTGAGAGGTTTAAAACAAATTTCCCATGAAAAAGCTTTTTAAAAAGCTGTTTCTGGGTGTTTCACGACTAGCGAGTCACGAGCTAAGTTGTGAGCTTAATTGCAAAACTATTCTGTGTAAACTCGTGACTGGGTCTTGCGATTGAGCGAGTGGCCAAACGAGTAGCCAAAACTCACTACTCGCGCGAGTAGCCAGAATGAGTAGTCAAAAATTTTGACACTTATTTTTCAACACAGAACATGTTTAAACAATGAAATACAAAGTAAGCACTAAACATGAATACAAAGAGTGATAAAAATCACTTCCAAATACATATAAAATGATCAAAATACTTCTTGGTTTGATCCATACGTAGTTGAGCAAACACACATCACATTTAAACAAGTACAATTGAATAAATGAATAAGGTATTCATTGAATATTAGGCATGTGTTGTGTGTGTGTATCAAATGTGGAATAGTCCTTAGTCTAGAGGGAAGTTTCAATGATCAATTCAATCAAGTCATACACAACTAGTACTAAGTCAAGTGGTCTATCTCAATTATAGAAATGAACATATATGACCTCCAATAAGAAAATTATTACATATCTTTGAAGCTTTTCATTTGGCTTCTTTACAATTCATAACATTTGATCATTTTTTATCAATACATTTCATTTTGGGATCAATGCTTGGAATTTTTGATATTTCAAATTAATGAACAAGCCTTTGACTTTTTGGGCATCATACATTTTTTATAAAAGTCGCTTTCCCTTTTTCCTAGTTAAATACTAGTATGTGTGACGGTTTTTGTAACTCATTATCTTTTTTCATTTTGAGATTTATATTTGTTGAGCTTTTTAAGAAAAAAAAAATAAAAGAGTGGGAAGATATATAGGCACAAGTCTATGCAAGTTTCAAGATCAACAAAACCATTGACTAATCATTCATGACAAGTTTGAAGATCTATTTACAACAGTCACATAGGTTTAATATTTTTCCCACAAAACTATGTGCATACAAAACAAGCTAAGCTCATAAATGCACAAAGCCATTGGTATAGAGGTACAAGGCTAAACTCACATGTGATATGTGCTCAAACATATACGATCAAATTTTTTGAAATTTTCACTTTTTATGTGATTTTAGATTTTTACTCACACAAAACAAAAACATAAAAGTAAAATAAAAATAAAACAATGCATATAAAGAAATGCAAGATGCACAAAATGCGTGACAATGAATTATCTAATGCATGAAGGGTCCTACAAAGATCGCAAGAATTAGATCAAGGACCAAAAGAGCAAAAGCTCAACCAAAGGAACTCTTTCTCATCCAAACGGAATGATTTTTTGGAATGAGTGTCTCATAAGAAATGAGACGAGGGTTGGAAGAATGAGAACCGGAGATGCACATAGACAAGGAGTTAAGAGCATTAAACACTTTTTTTAACAACATGCTATTCTCACTCAAATCCAGTTTACCATTTTTAGCATAACTTCCAAGAAGTTCAAGTTTCTCTTTTCTTTTAATTCTTTTAAGAGTATGAAACTTAAAGCAATGAGGTCTTAAATGACCAAAAGCATCACAATGGTGACAAACAATGTGTTTAGGTCTACTAGGCTCTTTGGGGAGGGATCTAGTAACATGGTTTTGTTCTCTCTTCAACTTATGACATTGAGGTCCTATATGACCAATCACACCACAATGGTGACAAGTTAAAACAAATTTAGATCCATCAAAAACCTTAGGTTGAAACCTAAATGGAGGCTTTGACTTAATAGCCTTTCTCTCTATCTTTTGATTTCTTTTGTGTGGAGGAATGTACATCGATTTGTCATTTGAGGTAGAACACACAACAAGCACAAAATTGGATACCATAACATGATTGCAACAAATATTTTCATCATTTTTAGCAATAGGTTCAACAGTCAAACACTTGGCATGCATCTTAAGAGATTCATTTTTGCATTTTAGCTCATTAACAAATTTGTTAGAAAAAACAAGTTTAGCATCCAAGTTCGTATTCAAACATTTAAACTTTTTTAGCTTTTCAAGAGAATTTTCAAAAATTTTTTTATACTTCTCAATCAATTTATTGGATTCATTGAGCTTAGCAATCAAATCATCATTCTCAGAAAATAACTTACTCAATTTTTTTTTAAACTTCTTAGCCTTTTTCTTCAAGAGTTTGTCATTTGGAATATCAACAATAGTAAATTATTCAAGTAATATGTCATCACAATCATGAGGATAAATACTTATAGAGGCATTTTCACAAACATGTGACATGCTACAATCATCAACAACCAAGGAAGCATACAAATCACTATCCATGGCAATACACATAAGAGGTTAAGGATCACACTTAGGTATTTAAACCACAACAAGTGCACCCGCTCTGATACCAAATGAATGTTCAATTTAGTGTGTAAAACATCTTGAACGTTTAGACCCCCAAATTACAAATTACCAATTCAAGCTTATTATCAAACAACGTATGTACGAAATATGAAAATAAGCTAAAACAGAATTGACAAAACAATCTAAACCAAATAAAATCACAATAACAACAGAAACTAAATGGAAAAGATTAAGGGAAGAGCGATGCAAACACAAAGATAGCACAGCGATGTGTTATCGAAGAGGAAACCAAAGTTTAAACCTCTTCGCCGCCTTCCAAGTGGTTAATAATCCACTAGAGAATGAAGTTGGGATACATGAACAGCAGAAGACCCTCCAAGCCTAATCTATCTAGTGTACCTAAGCCCTCCAAACTTCTTGCTCCAACAAGGTTATGCCGAACTTTTGTGTTCTCTAGCTTACTGGAACTATAGCCCATAGCATCAACCAATATCAATTGGTCCTTTCGTAATTGCTTCCCAAGCATCAAACAACCTACTCATAGATATGAGTATGGTGAGATAAGAATTTGGCTAATGTACCTCTTAAGGATGTAACAATGGAGAGAGTGAGAGTAGAGGAATTTGGAGAATCAAAGGAAGATTGTGGATGAGTCAATCTTATTTTTCTCAAGGGTTTCTCTCTCAAAATTCTCTCTGAAAGCTCTCTACAATACGTGGGTATAAGGGGTATTTATACTAGTGTGTGTTTGGAATACGAAATGTTAGTTTTTCCCAAACAGAGTGGTCTGGCGACTTGGCCTTACAACTTGACCGAGTCGCGAGTCTGAGTTGTGAGGTAACAGTATGGCCAGACTTGAAGTTTTGTCTTATAGTGCTCCAGTTGGCCTAACTCTTTAGCTCATCTACATGCTTCACAAGTGTGCCTCCTTTGGCAACTTGCCAGCCGTGAGCCAGTTGTGAGATCCAGTTGCGAGGACCTGCTGAGTGCACACTCTTGAGCTTTTCTTCACACTTTTTCACATGCTACCTTTACATGATTCCCACCTAAATACAAGGTTTCTAAATGCCGAATTACAAGCAAATTAGTAGGAATAAACCAACAAAATGGTTGATTAAATTCAATCTTACAGAAGTAACACTACACCACAAATATATAACACCACAAATATAATTTTATTAGGATAAAATATCTAATTACATAAATAGTATTTTATACGTAATAGGTTTTTCTTTATTCTTATCTTCTCCTTCTATAATATATATTCTTCTTCTATAATATATCATCTTCTTTGTGGAATAAAATTCACACCAAATTGTGAATCCCTGAATCCCCAAGGAAACGTCTCCTCCTCTAGCTACACAAGTATGTATTTCTTTTCTTTTCTTTTACATTTTTTTTTTCACAAAGCTACATTCTAATTCAAGAGTAATGAGCAATAAATTCAATGATAATAATAAATAGAGTCTTTAGGTAAATATATAAATATTATTTTCTACAAGTATATATCTTTGGTACGTGTATACATATATATTGCATCTTATATTGTTTGTAGGACCTTTTGGTTTCTATACTTTGTGTTGTCTTACTTTTATTATAAGCTAGAAGCCTAGAACTTGCATTTTATGAATTTGGAAGGACAAATTTTTAAACTCTTTTAAGAAAGGTAGATTCATATGTTGGCTTGCTTTCTATATCATGAGTTATTTTCTTTTGATAGATAATTCTTATATATATATATATATGGAAAAAAGTTATGTATAATACCTTAGGTGCTGTTCCTTAAATTCTCCTCTTAAGATTCTACCATGTGGCTACTTAACTTAAAAAATACACTTCCATCCATGAGAAAAAAGCCACATGGTAGAATTTTAAGAGAGGAATCTAAGGAACAACACCGAAGTACTGTACCAAAGTCTTACTCTATATATATAGAGAAGAGAGAGAGAGAGAGACAAATACACACATGTTGTGGTGGTTACCTAGTGACGTACAATATATTTTATTCAAACACACTACATATATTATGTATTAGGATAATTAATTTAGATTTTCAAGTTTCTCACTACTTAATTAGTAAAGTATTTCATAAATAAACCCCCCATTTTACATTCAATTCTAATTAAAATAATTTTTCATTTTTTTATAATCTATATTTAACATCTATATATATAATTTAATTTATATATTATTTTTTACGAAGGAATTTAATTTACATATGATTTTTTTTATTAAGTCGTGCATCGCACGAGCATAATACTAGTCTATATCTATATAATAACTAATAGTCGAAACATTTGACTTTTTGTTAACCGCTCCTCATTGAACCACGTGGCTACATAAATTATTGACATGTATATGATTAAAAACTCAAACGATTGTATCTTTTCAGTTAACATTCATCTTTTTTTTTTTTTTTTAAAAGCCTATTATTACAAACTAGAGACACAACTCTTGGGGCAGCAGTGTAGTGGCTACATAAATTATTGACACGTGTATGATAAAAAACACAAACAATTGTATCTTTTTAGTTAAACATTCATCTTTAAAAAAAAAAAAAAATGCCTATTATCACAAACTACAGACACAACTCTTAGGGTAGTAGTGTAGTTATTGATAAAACATCACTTCTTTTTTATATCTTCCTTGCTATACCAAACAGTTATGTCTTTTCTTCTTCACAAATTACATATAAATTAAATTTTTTTCCCTTTAAGTTTTCCCTTTGTTCTTCTTTGTCGTTCTCTTTGCCTCTCTCAATTCTCAAAACCCCTAAACCATAGCCATGGGTGCTCTCTCACTCTTTCAGCGGCAAAAAATGCCAGCCTCCCACCATCGTCATATACCACCAAAGCCGCTACCAATGCAGGTATTTTTAAACAAGAAAATTGGTGTTGTATATGATTTTCTTTTTGTTATCTTAGATTTAGGTATTTGGATTATTGGTTTGATTTTCTTTAATTTAGGTATTTGGATAATTGGTTTTGACTAAGGTTGAACCCGTGCAAAATCGAAGATATCTACTTCTTCTTCAACTCTATCTCAGCCTCTCCATCTTTTCCTTGAAAAACACAAAACACGAACTGACCGTTGACCTCTAGTTTATTGGTGTTATATACCATAATTTTATTGCTCTTTATTTGTTTAGGTTGATTAAAATAAATAAACTTTACTGGTAATATATTATTATGCTATAAATTGTTGTTAATTTTAGTAAATTTTATTTATTTACTGGCCTTCTTGGGCTCTATTTAATGTGTATTTTTCCTACCTTTCTATTTTAATTTTGTGTCAGTTTGCTAAATTATGTGTATTTTTTAGATGGTGGTTTGTTCTCCTCAATTAAGTCGCAAAGCTGAGTGTGTTATGAATATAAAACAAAGTTACTGGGGAAGGATCTATCAATCGCAGGCCATAAAACCTGCATAAGTTTGCATACTCTCAATTTGGCTTTCAACATTGGTCATTGTCCCTAGCAGGCTATCCAGCAAGACTTCCTTTGCCTCTCTCACGCCCACATGAACCACATTGTGAGTGTCATTTCTGTGTTTTTCTTACTTTCTCTTTGTTTATATTGCTCTTGGTATTGAAAATTTTTTGTATACTTCATTGTGTGTGTGTGATAAATTACAGTGGTTAGATGTTAAATACTTAGTAACTATTTATACATTTGTATTTTGTTTAAAGTTGTACTTCAAGTTGAAGATTTTGGATGGTGACTATGTTATTTGCTCCCCAAAGTGTTTGTAAAAATGCCTAAACCAAACTTTCCATCACTTAGGAAGTACAAGGTAAAAAATCTAATAGAAAACGTTCCATCCTTACTAAAAGTTATTTTGAATCTTAACTTCAATGTGAAGGGTTCAATGAATTTTTTTAGATAAGCTTTCACTTTGAGGAAAATATTTCCTATTAATATAGCAGTCCTATACTCCTATTGTTGAGTGCTTTGCTTATCGGGATATTTAAATTTGCTTAGGAATTTTGATTCGTGGGAACTATTTTTTGTTAAGGTGGTGCTGTCTTTATTAGAAAAAAAGGAAAAGGAGGTTTATAAGAAGCCTAAATTTGAGATAAAGAAAGGGTTTTTCTTTCCCCATTGTTACTTCCCAGAAATGCCAAAAATAACTGCTTCACTTGAACTTGGGACCTATATGGCTTGAATTTTTTAAGAACTTTGTATGTCTAAGGCAATTTAGTAATAATTTTCATTTTTTAATCCTACTTAGTTTCTAAAGATATTTTTTTTCATCTATTCTTTGTTCGCTAGTATCTATTTCTTTCCAATGGTAAATGTTTTAGTGACTCTACTTCTTTACACTATTAATGTTAAAGTTGTTCTCTATATACATGTGTTGAAGGTATCATTGTGGGTGCTACTTCTAAAGATAACACCCTAAGGCTGTGGAAGGCAAAAGACTATTTTTCTTCAAAATATATTGAATTCTTGTGGGAAAGAGTTCCATCTATGTTTGAAGCATACTTTCTGGAATAATAATAGTAACAATAAAGAAATGAATAGATATTTTGGATAACAAATTAATTACTACCCATAGCAGGCACAATATGAGCATAATACAAATTGCACCATGATATCAGCAATATCCACCAAAGAAAGGGTCTAGCAATGAGTTCTAAGGCAAACATCTTAAACAAAAACATTTATTGCTTTTTTAATCACAATGATCCTCCAAGGTGTTCCAATCATAAGATAACTAATGTCTGTCTTATTTTATCTAAAGTCTGTAACTCCACTTTTTTATTCCATTGTACATTTTCCTTTGTCTTGGTATTTTAAAAGTTTGTATGTTTTTGAACGGTTTTAGACCCCTTAAAACACAACCAGATTGGTTAGCCTAGATTAATTAGCCAAGTTGTTACTTAGTCAAATTAAACAATTCTAGGTTAAAACAATCAAACAATCATATCAAGATATAAAGCAGCGGAAAATAAATGAACACAAGATATGATGACCCAAGAAACCACACGGTAAAAACCTGGGGAGGATTTGACCTAGCTATCCTCAAGGTAAACTTGAATCCACTATGCGAAAGAATCGAAGTTCATACAGAAGGACTACAAGCTCCCCGCTTGACTTCCTAATGCTACCCACCAGTAGAACTTACTGACACGACCACGTGCAAGCTTCGAATCCACGGACTCCTTCTTTCTTGGATTCTTCAATCAGCTACAAGCACCCCCGCTTGATAATCTTTAAGCTTCAATGGTAGCAACCAAGTTGATCATCAAGATGTAGATAATATCTCTAACTTGAAAACCCTAAGCTTTGTGTAAAGGAAAACTCCTCAAAGATCTCACAAGAAATTTACACAAAACAGCAATGTATGAGCAACAATATAATTGGAGCAACCTTCAAAAACGTGGCTAGGGTTTAGTTTATATACCTAGGGTAAAAACATAAAATCCTAAACGTTTAATGAAGTAGGGCTGAGTTGGAAATTCTGCAGAAAAATCAATCTGTGCGATTTTTGATCGATCGAGACTATTCTTCGATCGATCGAGCCAGGCCGAAAGTCTCAAGCACTTCTGTAGCCACTCGATTCCAACTTTACAATAATAAACTAACTTTGAGCAAGTCTAGACAAGACTAAATGCATTGTTTTGATCATGGTTTGCCAACATTACAAATTAGAGTTCTAAATACATAAAATCCTAAGACCTTAGAACCTAACAGTTTTCATTATAGATAAAAGTTTGTTACAAAAAAATATATAACGAAAGCAATTGATGAAGAAGAAATTAGCTTGATGAAACAAAACAACTTTACATCAATGGGATTTGGACTTGAATTTGATGTGGTAGCTGTTCCTAATTGGTATATTCTCCTTAATTAGCCAATTTTTTTTTTTTTTTTTGGCTAATTAGTAAGAAGGTTATTTTCTGCATTTTCAAGTTGTAGCTTATCATGTAAATTATGCATGACTGTCCCTTCTTAGGCTCATGCCACTATATTTTCATTAAGAAGAAAAATGTTCATTTTAGTTTTGCATAAGGTGGTTATGAAATTCATTTTCTTTTCCCTTAAATTTGATAATAGTTTTCCCTTTTCATCATATGCTTGATCTCTAGGAGAATATATCTCTGTCCAGTTGACAATAGACTATATAATATGCTGGGTTTAGAGAGTTCTATCAACTCCTTCTATGAATATATATGAGAAATATGACTTTCCATTTTGAGGAATTTTAAATGACTCAATGGAGGACTAAATTTCATGTTCTAGGGGAATAAAAATTTTTTGATTTGGATTTTCATTTAGAAGAAAAGATGTAGCTCTTAAGGAGGCTCAAAATTCGTTTATGTTAATAGAATAAAAGAAATTGTTGATTACTTAAGGTGCCAACAAAATTTTTTGATTGCATGATAGGTTTACCTACAAGACACGGTTCTGTTTTGAAAATAACCCAATGTTTACCTCTCTTTTCTTATAATTATTACTGAATGTTCAAATAGCGTGTAAAACACTATGAACGTTTAGACCCTTAATTTACAAATTACCAATTCAAGCTTAATATCAAACAATGTACGTGTGAAAAATGAACATAAACTTATAACAAAATTGACAAAAAATCTAAACCAAATAAAAGCACATCCATAGCGGAAATTAAATAGCAAAGATTAAGGAAAGAGAGATGCAAACAAAAGGACAACACAATGATGTGTTATCGAAGAGAAAACTGAAGTCCTCAGCGTAAAACCTTTTCGCCGCCCTCCAAGCGGTCAATAATCCACTAAAGAATAAAGTTGGGATACATGAACAGTAAAAGACCCTTCAAGCCTAATCTACCTAGTGTACCTAAGCCCTCCAAGCTTCTTGCTCCAACAAGGTTGAGTCGAACCTTTGTCTTCTTTAGCTTACCGAATTCCGCTATAACCCATAGCATCAACCAATAACCATTGGTCCATTTTTAACTGTTTACCAAAGCACCAAATAGCCTTCTCACAGATATGGGTATGATGAGAAAATGATTTGGGTAAGGACCTCTCAAGGATGTAACAATGGAGAGGGTGAGAGTAGAGAAATTTAAAGAGTCTCTATGTAAAGATTGTGGATGAATTAATCTTGTTTTTCTCTAGAGTTTCTCTCTTAAAATTCTCTCTGGAAGCTCTCTACATTTCGTGGGTATAAGAGTCTATATATAGTGGTAGGTGTTTGGAATGCGAAGAGTCATTTTTCCAAAACAGAGCTGGCATGCGACTTGGCCTCACGACTTGACTGAGTTGCGAGTTCAAGCCATGAGATAACTGAATGGCCAGTTTGGACATTTTTTCCTGTAGTGCAATAGCTGGGATAACAATTCAACTTCTCTGCACGCTTCACTTGTGTGCATCATCTGGTGGCTTGCTAGTCGCGAGCTACCCGCGAGTTCCAATCACAAGTCTCTGCTTCACTACACAATATTAAGCAATTCTTCACACTTTCTCACACACTACCCTTACATGATTCTCACCTAAATACAGGATTTCTAAATGCTAAATTACAAGCAAACTTGGCATGGAATAAAGCCAATATAATGGTTAATTAGATTCAACTTTACAATCTCCCCTTTTAGCTATTTCGTGACAAAGCCCTACAACAAACTCTAGACTTAATGCGTGAGTTGAGAACAATTGAACAAAATTCACTCACACCTAACTCTAGAATCTGTAAAGCTTTTGAACCATAAGAACAAGTATCTTCTAAAACACCATAACACAATATGATTATTGTATGCAAAAAACTTGTAATGCATATGGAGCAAGCATAATGCGATCAAGCAAAATGGAAATAAGTAATATACCATGGCTTAACCAAAAATGAACAATCACTATAAATAGTGATCACAATGCTCATTCACTCATGAAATGAACATTTGGACATGCAAGCTAATAAGTTTAATTGCAAAGTATTATTTGCATGTTCAACACTCAATCAATGCATAAACACTAGGTAAATGCATTAAGGCTATAAAATCCAACAAAGGCCACAAGAGTGATGTACTTAAAGAAAATGCATGACATTTAACAGCAAGTACTTAAGCTACAAAGTATGGGTACAAAAACCTTAAAAGCTTACAAAAACAACAGGTACAAACTGCATAAAATAAAACTGAATAACATCTTATATATAGAATCAAGTACCACAAAAGTATTAACACCATATCCACACAAGAGTTTATATAAAAATAACTATAAGTAGGATAACTCCTCCTTTCAGTTCAGTATGCACACTTCTCCTTCTTGTGTTGCTCTCCCCCTTACTATATGCTATCTCTCTCTTCCTTTTTGTCACGAATAGCTAAAAACTCTCTTCTAGCTTTTGCTAAATAGCATCTAACTGTGTCTCAATGGTTGTGAGACGCACTTGAACTTGGTTGTTGGTGGAGTAGAGAAGCCATTCTAGTCCTGAAATCCGTTGATATACACTTTCAATCAAAGTGCTTAACCTATTAGCTTGAGAGCTAGGTGATGAAGATGTGGTGCTAGTTGTTTGCATCACAGAAGGAATGGGAGAACCAGTCTTGGTATGCACAGGTGTAGCTGAACCTTGACCGGATGAAGTGGTATGAAGGAAAGGTTCACTTTTAGGTGCTTTGGAAGAGTGACTTTTGTTGGCTTGTAGTGAAAACATGGACAATGGATGAGGACGATCTATTTTCTTCCCATCTATTGGTGGACTTACCCCTTCATGAACCATGATCTTTATGACAAGACTACAAAAAAGGATACATGTTCGTGTTGCTGATTGAGCCGCTGTTTTCCCAATGATCTGAAAAATGTGGGCACTTATGTCAATTAGAGCTCCTGTGATTAGGTCACATAGAAATTGCGCTCCCCCAAGGTTGATGAATGCAGAGTTTGAGAGTGGATACAGGTTGGAGAACATGATCAACTTTAGAGTTGTGAGATCAGGTGCAAACTTTGCAGTCCCTATGGATGTGCCTTTGCTTGAAACCTCGTGGTCAAGTCCAAGAACTTGAAGAATGTCTTGTATCTAAGGCTGTCTATCATCATACGGAGTGAGGTCTACATTTGTCGGTCTAGTGATGTGAAGAACCTTTGTGATGTAGTCTGGATTGATGGAAAACTCTTTTCCTCGTACCCAACATTACAGCTCAACTCCCGTGTATCTAGCATGTGAATAGAATTCTTTAACCAGTTCTTCAATCGGATCCTCGAAGTTCCCGAGCAGATCAGCCTAATCTTTTACTTCAAATATCCTAGGAATAAATGTTTTTCCCAAGGCATTAAATTTTACAATCCTTTCCACCACAGTAGGAGCCTTTTTAAAAATATTGTCAAAGGTCTGTGAATCGAGTGGAGTCCTAAATCTCTTAATGATTGAAGCTTGAGACAAGTGTCGAGTTCGTTTTGAAATAAGAGATGATGGAGGATTAGTTTCAGGCTCTTTTCCTCAAGAGGAACGACGAGACATCTGCAAAATAACATACACACAGCTAAGAACCAAATGCAGCACCACATGACATAAATAGGTTTGCACAAAAAAATGCATATTGATATTCACACAACCACAGTTCAGGAACCAATTCAACAGTATATTGGGATGAGTAGTTCTTGTGTATGTGTAGTGCAAATTAGATGAATGTGCAGGGACAACTAAATACAATGTAATTTGTGCACAGTACAAAGTCACAAGTAACTGTTATTTTGATAGACAACTACTAGCATGAAATGCACAACAAAGCATAGGCTAGATACAAACTACAAAAATGAGTGTCTGCCATGAGAACAAATGAAACAAGTATTAGATTGTCAAAAGCAACAACACTTAACCAATCAAACTCTAATAGCCTCAACCCATATCCAAATTCACCCATATCTTAAGAACCAAGCAGCGACTCAACAATCCAAAGAAAACAAGGTTATAATCATGAAGAACATAAAGAAAAGAAGACAACCCATACCTTTTTCTTTGAATATTGAAGTTGAAGTGATGAAGGAAATGGAATTTTTGAGCTAAACATGGTGAGTTTGAGAGAGAGTTGAAATGAGAAGACAATAAACAGTCGCAAAAGTTCGAGGGAAAACTAAAAAGTTTTAAAAACTGCCTTTAAAATGCAAAACACGTGATTTTTGCGATTGAGTCAAGTCGCGTGCAAGTCGCTAAGACCAGTCGCCATAACACTTAAGACCAAAAATTTGAAAAATTTTCTAAGTGTTTTTTGTGACTAGAATGTCTACCTGTGAGAGAGTTGCGAGGTAAGCCACGAAAATCTCTGTGTATCTCTCACAACTGGTCCTTCCACCCGTGAACAAGTTGCCATAGTGAGCCGCGAGAAACATAAAAACCAAAATTTTGAAAAATATTCTAAGTATTTTTTGCAACTGGGGCATGCGACTGGACCAACCTGCGATTGAGTTGCCAGAACAGGGCAATAATGTTTTTAAAATTTTGATAATTTTTGTAAAAACAAAAAAACTTTCCAAAAACAACTAAAACACTCAAAAATCTTTTTGTGCTTGATCAACAAAGATTGAGCATGTGAAAACACATTTAATCAAGTACAATCATACAAACGAATATGGCATTCATTGAACATAGACATGTGTGATGTGTGTGGATATTAGAAATGAGATAGTCCTTAGTCTAATGTGAAGCTTCAATGATTAATTCAACCAAGATATACACAAATAGTGCTAGATAATGTGACCCATCTCAATAATAGAAATATGCATATATGACCTCCTACAAACAACTTGATTATCATAACTTTGAAGCTTTTCATTTGGCTTCATATACATCACATCATTTGATCTTTTTGAAACAATACATCTCATTGAGAGATCAATGGCTGAAATTTTTGATATTTCAATTTGATGAGTTAGCCTTTGGCTTTTTGGGCATCATACATTTTATTTTTGGTCGCTTTCCCTTTTTCCTAGTCAAATACTAGTATGTGCGACAGGCTTTTGTAGTTCAATATTTCTTTTCATTTGGAGATTTACATTTAGTGAGCTCTTTGAGTAAAAGCAATAAAATAAAATAGTGGGAAGATATATAGGCACAAGTCTATGCATGTCTCAAGATCAACAAAATTATTCACTAATCATTCATGACAAGATTGAAGATCTATTTACAATAGTTACATAGATTTCAAGATTTTTTCCACAATGATATAAGTGCATAGAGAACAAGCTAAGCTCGTAGATGCACAAAACCATTAGTACAAAAGTACAAGGCAAAACATGTTTAGAGACAAAACTCAACAATGTCGATCAAACTTTTTGGATTTTCTATTTTTTATTTTTGTTATTTTTGGATTTTTTGACACAAAAGCAAGAAAATATTGATCAAAACAGCAATGTAAAAACATTAAAAAAAATAAACAACCAAACAATTTTCAACTCAAATAAGCAAAAAACATACAACCAAGCATAGTCACAAATCATAGGAAGAATTGATGAATGAACATGTTGTAATACTTATGCATGAGTACCCCTCTTCACCCACACGTCACATGCATTTGGGGTGATATCCCTATAGGATTGGGTAGGAGAGTTAGGACTTTCAAACCTTCTAGTGAAGCTTTTCAAGCAGGTGGTGAATGTACCGATTATCTTCATCACGTCCATCACACTGGGATCACCATTTCGACCTCTTGATGACTCAACGGCCTAAGTCCTCTTGTCATTTCTTGGGCCTTTTGACCTTTGATCAGTTGCATTCTTTAATGCTCTAAGCTTATGACAATTTGGTTTGGTGTGTCCTTGAAGTCCACAATGATGGCAAAAATGGTTCGTTCTTGGACCTCTTTGTGGTCTTGGAAGAGATTTCCCTCTAGCTTCAGGTTTGATCACTGATTGGTTACAGGGCTTGTTCAACACCCTTTGGTCAGCCATGTTTTTCGTCTTTTCATCAGCCACTACAGGTTCTTTGGCTTGCACAAACTTCGCTTCTTTAGTGATTTTGACAGCTGAACTACTTGCTCCAGTATATCCCAATCCAGATTTGTCTGAGAATTGATTTTTAGAGGAAATGACATCATTTAGTTTCTTGGTGGAGACCCTCTCTACCTTGGAATTTGCTTGAACTACCTTAAACTCAAGAAATTTTTATCTTTGAGTAAGCTTTGGCCAGCTCTTCATTTAGCGTGTCTATCTCACACTTGGCCTCCTTATGTTGCACTAGGAGACTTCTATAGTTCTCCTCTGCCTTCTTCATCTTTTTCACGACTGCCTTGGCCACACGTGCATACTCTCCTGATTTCTCAAGGAGTGAATTGAAGTTTTCTTGAAGGCCCTTTGTACTTTCATCTTCTTCAACATTCGATTTTCTACAATTCCCATTGATTCCTCATCACTATGCTCCCCAAGCTCTTGTACAAGCAAATTCAAGTCCTCCAAAGATTTAACATGAGCAATGGTCATAAAAGCAGAGTGATTCCCTTCTCCGCCATAGCTCTCCTTAGAATTAGAATTGGATGAATCCAAGTCACTAAGAGTTGTGGCATATGCCTTGCCCTTAGATTTCAAATAGTTGGGACACTCTTTCTTGAAATGTCTGTGTCTGTTGCACTCGAAGCAAGTGATTCCTTGTGTAGATTGGGACTCATTTCCATCTTTCCTTTTGAATTCCTTTTTCTCCTTCCCAAAACTTTGGAATTTCCCTTTTCACCAAATTTTCCATTGTTCTTGAATTTCAAGAACTTTCGGAAATTCTTCACCAAATATGCCACATCTTTATCGACAACATCCTCATCCGATGAGTCATGAGCTTCGACCCTTTCATCAATCGTCTTAAGAGCAAGAGATTTGCTCTTCCTTTGTTTGGGCAATGATAATTCATAAGTCTGAAGTGAGCCAATCAATTCTTAGACTTTGATATCATCAAGGTCCTTACTCTCTTCAATCGCTGTCACCTTGGCATGGAAGCTCTCCGGCAATGAACGAAGGATTTTCCTCACAACTTTAGAGTCCTCCGTTTTCTCCCCCAAGTTGAACTTGTTGATGGTTACTTCATTCAGCTTGCTATAGAAAGAGTCAAAAGACTCATCCTCACTCATATTCAGCTCCATTTATAGATAGTTTCCTACATATAGATTGTACTTAAAATTGTAAAATATTTAGTAATGTATAGATCCTATGAAGTTAAATATGCAACTATTATGTGCCTCCCTTAAAGGTAATATATGGACTTAACTAAAGTTTTACATCCTTCTCCAAAAAAAAAAAAAAAAAAAAAACTAAAGTTTTACATGATGAATAATGTTTTTTTTTTTTTTTAATGCATTGTGGCAACATGGTTGGGATTTCTATACAAACTACAAATTGAGTAAATGCTAAAAGAAATATTTTTATTCATGTTTGACATCAAAGAATCTTGATATTTGAAAATATGCATATGAAAATGCGGATCATATATGTTTCATTTTGAAATTTGATGTCTAGGAGGCGATATGTATGTTTGTCATGTCTTCCATCATGTTGTGAATATCTATTAATTGGATTTTTTTTTTTTTTTTTTTTTTTTTTTTTTTTTTTTGTGGAAATGAATAGTATGGGAGAAACATTAGTAGTATGTATTTGTTTCATCTTATAAAAAATGAAATAATATGGTTATTTCTTAATACACACACACATATAGTGTTTTTTCTTATAAAAAGTTAATTCATTTGTAACTATCTGGTGCATTGCACGGGATAGCGACTAGTTTATTAAATATTGGATGCGAGAGTAATTTAGACTAGTAAACTATTCATCCTAAACCAAATAAATCCCTTAAATAGTAATACTAGCCTTATCACTCGTGCTAAGCATGTACGATACGTCTCTTCTATACTACTATTTAAGAGGCTTTTCCTATTTGGGATGGACAATTTATCAGTCTAAAATATTCTTGCATCCAACATTTAATGAGTGAAAACAATTAAGAGCAAAATAGTAAAAATATGTCTGTTAGCTCCCCCTAATTAGTTTACAAATTGAAATTTAAACGTTCTTCCACTAATTCATAATTTCAAATTTCCTGTTATCGACAAGCAGTTACAAAGTTGTCCAATCTCTATCCTCAAGTCTCCTACAAATTTTGAAGAATTAAAAAATATATATATATATATATTAAAAAAAAAAAAAACACAAGAAGCCAATCTTCCTTTCTTCCTATGTTACTCAAGGCATTAAGAGCAGTGAGAACAAATGAGTGAATAGAGTTCCAACGTATTTAATAAAATATTTGTTTCTATTAATGTCATTATCTATTGAGATAATTAAAAATAAATACACTCCAACCAATCAAAGGTTTCTTTTTACTCTTATCACCTTAAAATTTTTTTAATCAATATTGTTACTGTAATTGATCTTTCTTTCGAAAATCAATCTGGTGGCTTTGTTTGTAAATTCACACACAGATATATAATGTAGGGAACCTTTCTAAACAATAGCTCTTTGAAAATGCCTGTAGCCAGTAAAAACTACACGCAACTAACCCTACCCACTAGTATTATAAACTTTTTTATAAGATGGGGTTCTTTTCTGAAGAAGAACCATTTGGATTGTAAACATTGACTAAAAATGACACATTATCAACTAGTTGGATGGTAAATGTTGTGGGAAATTATACTTTACCACCCTGAATTATACCTCTGATTACACTTTGCACCATAAATTATGATTTTTGCTACACTTTGCACTCCAATATTAAGTTTACTGTCAACTTGAATGAAAATATATGGAATCACATGAAAAGACCTAATTGCTTGTCTTATCAATGCTTTAAAAACAAAAGATAAATTAAACCATAAATTATACTCTTTATTACACTTATTACCATAAACTTAGAATTTCCATCCAACTTATTAGTAAATTTATCATTGGGGTGCAAAGTGTAACAAGGATTATAGTTTAGGGTACAAAAAATGCATTTGAAAAGTTTAGAGTGTAAAGTGTAATACAGAATATAGTTTAGAGTGATAAAGTGTAATTTTTCCTATATATTGACAACGTTGACGTGGCAAACCCAAATACCTATGGATAGGCAAATCCAATGGGCCTCAATTTGGTTGATACGTAATTTTTTTAATATTAAAAACGATGCCTCATGAGTTAAAAAAATGACATGTTATTACTCTATTAACTACATCGGTAAGGAAACTAACAATAGCTAACAAAATGATCGATAATGCTCATATATATATATATATATATATATATAAATTTTAGGGACCAATAACACTCGGTAAACTTCATGGATCAATTGTATATTTTGGCCTAAAATTTTTGTTGGTAAATTTTGTCATTTGGGCTAATTTTTTCGGGTTTTTCACTTGATAAATTTTGTTGTTGGGTTTGTGATTTTAGATTGGTAAATTTTTTGTTGTTATTTGGGCATCTTTTTTATGTTTAAGGGGACCAAGGCCGAGGATGTTGATAACGGGTCAAGTTTGATTTTTATGGGCCTAAGTTCTAAAACCAGTCAACCTAGTATTTATATTTTATAAGAAATTTGGGCTGGACAGAACATCAATATGATCAACTGAATCTCTCATTTTCTTGAGAAATTATAGGGTTCTTATGGTGGAAAAATGACGTGATCTACTATTCCACTAAAAAACTTTTACTTATTTAAAATTGTTGAGTTATAAATTTTTTTTTAAACAGAAGCTAATTATTGACTCAACAGTTTTAAACAGGTGAGAGTTTTTCAATGGAATGATGGACAAGTGATGTGGTCCACAAGAGGACGGTATAATTTCTCCATTTTCTGCTAGTATGAACACAAAATGTCAACTGCCTCTTTCCAATTCGTGTGTGCGCTAATGTGTTATGATGATGGGAATACTAAAATGTCAACTATGTGTTTGAGAATGTGTGCGCTAGTGTGCGTGTAACACAACAAAATTTAATCTGAACTTTAAAATGCGCATGTCCTACTTAAAAGAAGAATGCCATCCACTAATCTTCTGCACTAATTCTTTTATTGTCATCTCAGTGGTAGCCATTTTCGTTGAGTTGAACGTCTACTCATCATGGTTTCAAATACCACAATAGAAAAATAAGATAAAAGAGACAATTCTCTTAGTCCTACAAATCATTGCACCTATTGAATGTTTCTTGCCAAAAGATCTATTTCCACCTTCACTTAAAGCTCATTCCACATGCCCTCTATTACCTTTGCTCTCTCTTTGCCCCTAGGCTCTAGCTCCCGACTCTTCCCACTACTTTCACTTGTTTATTATTATTACTATTCTTATTCAATGTGAAAGTAGGAAAAGAAGGAGACGAGGATTCCACAAAAGAAACATTATTTGGGGTTTGCAATAATATCCACCATGATCTTCATCAAAACCTTAATATTTCTTCTACTACAGCGTTTGGCTTTAACATCTAGTTATACATTGTTAGGCCATCACAACCCCCCTCTCCACTCTCTGCATACAGATAAGGCTGCTCTCATGGCATTCAAAAAAACTGTAATACATGATCCCAACTCCGCACTTGCTAACTGGGATGCGGCGGTTGATGTGTGCAACTTCACGGGAGTGACGTGCGACAAACAACATCACCGTGTAGCACAACTCAGTCTGAATAAAACTGAACTCGTCGGGCTGCTTTCCCCCATCCTTTCCAATCTTACTGGCCTTCGTATATTAGTGATTGTTGGCAATCACTTGTTCGGAAAAATTCCACCTGAATTTTGCTACCTTCGACGTCTCCACCGTCTCCATATTGAGGGGAACAATCTACATGGTTCAATACCAGACTCCTTTGCCCTTCTTTCCAAACTTACTAGACTACTTCTTAACCAAAACAATTTAAGCGGTACACTTCCACCTTCCTTGTTCTCCAACTGCACATTGTTACATAACATAGACTTCTCCAACAACTTCCTCACAGGCGAAATTCCAATAGAGATTGGAAATTGTCAAGCTCTATGGAACCTCAATTTATACAGCAATCAATTAACTAGACAACTTCCTTTCTCTATAGCAAATGCTTCACAACTGTACAACATAGATGTGGAGTACAATTTTCTTTTTGGTGAACTGCCTTCAAAGCTTGTTGGGAATCTTCCTGAACTTGCCTTTCTTCACTTATCATATAATAAAATGGTAAGCCATGACAACAACACCAATCTTGATCCATTCTTCATTGCACTTGGAAACTGCACTAAGCTACTGGAGCTTGAATTGGCTGGCATCGGCCTTGGGGGAAGATTGCCTAGTTCCATTGGCCAACTTGGTGTCCAGCTAAACTATTTGTTACTACAGGAAAACCAAATATTTGGATCAATTCCTCCAAATTTAGCAAATCTTTCTAACCTTTTAGTCCTGAATTTGACATACAATCTTCTAAATGGAAGGATACCTACAGAGATCAGTCAGTTATCAAGCTTACAACAACTTTTCTTATCACACAACCTTTTCACCAATGCCATTCCTCCAGTACTAGGCAAGTTTTCTTCTCACCTGGGTCTGCTAGATCTATCACACAACAAATTCTCTGGTGAAATCCCAGCAATTCTAGGAAATTTGGTTCGAATAAATTACCTGTTTCTGAACAACAACCTTCTCTCAGGAATGATACCTCCAACTTTGGGACAGTGCATAGATCTGAATGAGCTTGACTTGTCATATAATAGATTGACAGGGAGCATCCCTCCAGAATTGTCAGGTATGCGCGAGATCAGAATTTTTATTAATCTTTCGCATAATCATCTCGAAGGGCCTTTGCCAATCGAGCTCAGCAAGCTAGCAAATGTGCAAGAGATGGATCTCTCTTCAAATAAACTTACTGGAAGTATCTTTCCTCAGATATCAAGCTGCATTGCATTGAGAGTGATAAATTTCTCAAACAACTCTCTGGAAGGGCATCTTCCAGAATCCTTAGGGGAACTTAAAAATCTTGAATCCTTTGATGTCTCACGAAACCAATTATCTGGAATGATTCCAATGAGCCTCAATAAAACTCACTCACTCACCTATCTAAATCTTTCACTGAACAACTTTGAGGGATTGATTCCCACTGGTGGCATCTTTGATTCTGTAACAAACATGTCATTCTTGGACAACCACCGACTTTGCAGGGCACTCTCCAGCAAAATTCCTGGCATACCATTTTGCTCTCAAAAGAGACGCTGGTTTCATTCCCGTGTGTTCTTGATTATATTCATATTGGTCATTTTCATAACAGCGTTCTTAACATTAATATGCTGTGTGATTGGATTTCGTCATGTTAGAGTAATTATTCACTCTCGGAAGGCTAGAACAGTCAGAAAACCAACTACACCAGAACTAATCCACAATATTCCAAGAATTACCTATAAAGAACTGTCAGATGCAACCTCAGGATTTGATGATCAGAGACTAGTTGGGTCCGGTAGCTTTGGACGTGTCTATAGGGGAGTTCTTCCAGATGGTACAGCCATTGCAGTCAAGGTGTTACATTTGCAATCTGGAAACTCAACAAAGAGTTTTAACAGGGAGTGCCAAGTCTTAAAGAGGATTCGTCATAGAAACCTGATAAGGATTATAACAGCATGCAGTCTACCTGATTTTAAGGCTCTTGTTCTTCCTTATATGGCAAATGGGAGCTTGGATTGCCGTCTTTATCTGCACTCGGACACTGGTTTGCGTTCAGGTTCGTCGGATTTGAGTCTTATCCAGAGGGTCAACATTTGCAGTGATATTGCTGAAGGGATGGCCTATCTGCATCATCATTCCCCTGTCAAAGTCATACACTGTGATCTAAAGCCAAGCAATGTTCTTCTCAATGATGACATGACGGCTCTAGTTTCTGATTTCGGGATTGCAAAGTTAGTTATGACAGCTGGAGGGGGAAATGGTGCTACTGCTGAAATGGGAAATTCTACTGCAAATTTGTTATGTGGATCTATTGGATACATTGCACCGGGTACGGATTTCTCCCTTTTCTAGTATCTAGAAACATTTAAAATGAAACAAAGAAGAATTTCTTTTTCTTTGAGCTGGCTTTTAATGTGAATAGAGAAATGTTAATTCTATTGGAGCACATCTAAACTGATGCATTGTTATCAAAAAAGGCTTTTCAAGAAAAAAACGGTTTCCTTTCAAAAATTCTGTACGATCTTGTGGAGAATCAAGGCAGATTATAAACTCACTCAAGCATTAACAATAATAGCAAAAACAAGAATATTCAGTCAAACTTACCTCTTAATAGCAACCTGCATACACTGATCCCACATATCCTGTTTATCCTAACTGAATTTGTTGTTCAATTTTTTACCTACCACACTTTTTTTTTTAATTAATTATTTTTTTTAATAATTTAGTGAAAACACAAACCTTTTCAGATTTTAAAATTTTCTAATGCAGAGTATGGGTATGGATCAACCACATCAACAAAAGGGGATGTTTACAGCTTTGGCATTCTAGTGCTTGAGATGGTGACTAGAAAAAGACCAACAGATGACATGTTTGCTGGCGGGCTAAGCCTGCACAGATGGGTGAAGAGTCACTATCATGGAAGGATAGAAAGAGTGATAGATCCTTCTTTGGTAAGAGCTTCCAGAGATCAATCCCCTGAAGTATTGAAAATGTGGGAAGTTGCAATTGGAGAATTGATTGAGTTGGGCATCCTTTGCACACAGGACTCTCCATCTACTAGGCCTTCTATGCTTGACGCAGCGGATGATTTGGATCGCCTCAAGAGATACCTTTGTGGGGATACTACAGCAACCTTCGCCTCCTCTCTTGGAATTTCATTTTCTACCCTAGGCGATGACTAACAGTTCCTCTCTCTCTCTCTCTCTCTCTCTCTATATATATATATATATGTACTTTCATGGAAATGCCATTTATTTTCTGATCTAGAATTCACCTGTTAAAATGTTTTGACTAACTAACATATTAAAACTAAGCACATTCTTCTAATCTAAACAATCAGAACAGACGGGAGAAATAAGCTGAACCAAATCAATAATTGGTCCAATTCTATTCAGATGCTTTACATGCCAAGACATCCACATGAAGGCCTGCAAAGTCATCGAAATCCTAAGCTCCAAATGGGTTGTATTCACCGTAGGAAATGCAAAACATATAAATTACATTTACAAATTAGTTTTTTTTAAGAGAGTTTCAATTTATGGTGTCCATTCCTGATGATAATTCTTTATCATCAGACCAAGACACAAATTGGTTTTTTATATAGGCGGTGATTGAATTATAGATCTTCTATTCAACTATCATAAACTTTACTAGTTAAGCTAATCGGAACCCACCATTTACAAATTAGTTGATCTATCATCTTGATCTAGTAACATCTTCTTCCCACAAATAAATCACATATACAAATTGCACAATCCAGCAAATATCAAAAAGAAATACAAATTACAAAACCTAGGACTTTTTTTTTTTTTTTCCTTATATTATATATATATATATATTAATAAGGGTATTTTTGGAATAAGAAATTAAAGAATAAAGTGCCTGTTAGCAAACGGTAAAACTGACGACACCAATCCTCAAAGGAGCTATTGGTCTCAAGAAAGGTCCATCTGGAACCTTGAGCCCTACACCAGCAGAAGCTGATGGCTGAGTAGACAGACCCCTGAAAGCTGACGGATACATTTTTGTATCAAGCGGACAAATCCCATCAACAGACAGATGGGCATACCGACGGATCCAATGTGGTCTTGCGTGGTCTCCACGCACGTTCATATATGGAAACATCTTGCGCACCACGTACAATGACCCTACCCCATGACTTTTGCCTTCCTAGTATGGAAGGTATCCCAAAGATCTTGGTGTCTTTAACTCCACCTCCTCCTTATAAGGAAAAGCCCTGTATTCCCGGGATTTAGGTCTCCTCCGCATCATTATATAAACCACAGGTCTTCTCTTTTCCAAGGTACATTAAAAATCCAAAGTTCTCTCACTATAGGGTTCTTGGAGATTTCTCATTCACTAACTTAACCTTTGGAGGGTTTTTGGTCAGTAGCCCGCCGGTGCCTTCTGTTTGGTTCTTATTTTCTTATTCTTCAGGTACCTAATGGTGCGACCAAGGGCAATCAACTTACTGACGATTTTGGTGAATCATCAATTGGTGCCGTTTGTGGGAAACGAGTGATTAGCCATATCACCGCTTCTAAGACAAAGAGTTGCATGGTAAACATGATTAATGGCTACCATCAACTAGAAGACAGGGAACCCCTCCAACGCCTTGGAGAGACAAGTGCAAACCTTGGCAGCAGTAGTTGAACGGCTCACCCAGCGCAACCAAGAGTTAGAGCAATAGCTAAACCAGGGGAATGAGTGACGTCCTCAAGATTAATGCAATAGATGGGACAATGAGGAGAAGAATGGAAGTCACCTCTCGACGGGAGACTGGCAGGAGAGGGAGGATCAAGAAGAAAGCAACATCCCTAGTAGGTGAGACGGGTAGGAAGACACCAACTACTCGTCGAAATTAAAAATCAGCACAATGCACAAGGCCCAAGACATGCAAATAATGAAGGAGAAGATGGACATGATAATGAATGCCATAAGGGGACAGGTATCCACCAACTTGGACGAGTTAGTTCAGCGGTGAATAGGTAACTTCTTTCTCCCTCCCAGCCAAGTTCTAAATGCCATAGGTGGAAATGAACGATGGGTCAAGGGACTTGCTTGACCATTTGGAATCATTGAAGACCCTCATACACCTAGCAAGGGTATGGTTCAACAAACTGACTCCCAATACCATCTCTACCTTTAAGGAATTGAGTGAACACTTTGTCACCTACTTCATTGAAGGACAAAGGTACAAGAGGTCCTCAACAAGCCTATTGATATGTGACTCGTTTCAACAAGGAGGCCCTTTTGATTAACAAAGCCGATGATAAAGTTTGGGTCACCACATTCACCAACGAGCTCTAGTTAGGAGTGTTCCTTTTCTCCATCTACAAGAATGACCCAAAGACAATGGCCGATATGCTATACAAGGCCATGAAGTATATGAATACTGAAGATGCCATGATTGCCTGAGGGGGTAGGCCAAAGAAAAGAGAAAGACAAGATGATCCCTATCTTGACAAAGGAAGAAAATTTGCCCGAACAAGTGATTGAAGGGACGATAGGAGATCAAGACCTCCGCCTGGGAGGATTGTGAACTTCATGCCACTAAATACCCTACTAGAACAAGTTCTTATGCAGATAAGGGATGACACGACGTTGACTTTGCCGGACAAGCTGAAGGCCGATCCAAACAAAAGGTTCAGAAACAAGTATTGCCACTTCAATCGAGATCGTGGGCACAACACTTCCAAAATGTTATGACCTAAAGTAGTAGATTGAAGCCCTCATCAAGCAAGAAAAATTACAACGGTTTGTCAGAAGCGGAAAGAACCTGCCAAGGAACCCTAAACCTAACCAATGGGTTGAAGAAAGGCCAAGGAACCCACTTGGAGAGATAAGGGTGATCGTAGGAGGAAGTATAATGGTTGGCTCCTTTAAGAAGACGAGAAAGACATATTTATAGATGGTGCAAAACGTCTAGATTTTTGGCTGGCCACCTAAAATGACTAGGGTTGATAACCCAGCCATCAACTTCACGGAAGAGGACGCCCGACGTCTCCACCACCCTCATGACGATGCTTTGGTCATCAACTTGTCGATAGTGGACTTCAACACCTAATGAGTGCTAGTGGATAATGGGAATTCTACGGACATCCTCTACTACCTTACATTCCAGCAAATGAGGATCGACAAGGAGCACCTCCTGCCTTCATACACACTGCTAGTCCGATTTGGTGGTACCAAGGTCTTCCCTGTCAGGACCATCACCCTACCAGTAACCATTGGAATGTACCGTCAGTAGCTCACTAGGGAGGTTATTTACCTAGTCATCGATTAGTCCTTTGCCTACAATGCCATCATTAGGCGACCTATGTTCAATGCATGAAAAGCAACCACGTCTACATACCATTTATTGGTAAAGTTCCCAACGGAGTATGGGATAAGAGAAGCACACGGAGATCAAATGGCCTTTAGAAATACGTGAATGCTACATAGCCATGCTAGAAATGGATGATCATTTGCAAGCGTTAAACATTGAGGAGCGATGAGTCATGGTAGAAACAATAGAAGACCTAGAGGAAATCTCCTGGACGATAATGTCCCAAGTCAGATCACTTGTATCAGTACGCAAGCCAATCCATTAGTCTGCAAGGAGCTCGGCCTCTTCTTGAAGAATAATCAGGATGTCTTCACTTGGACCCATGAGAACATGCTAGGGATTAATCCAAGTGTCATGGTTCACATGCTCAATGTGTCCTCATCCTTCCTTCCTGTCTGACAGAAGAAGAGAGTCTTTACCCAAGAAAGAGACAAAGCCATAGTAGAAGAAGTCTACAAGTTGCTGGAAGCAGACTTCATCAGGGAAATGTATTATCCTGAATGGTTGGCTAACCTAGTGATTGTAAAAATGGCGAATGGCAAGTGGAAGATGTGCGTGGATTTCACCAACCTAAACAGAGCCTACCTGAAGGATAGTTACCCGCTCCCTCGCATTAACCTCCTTATGGACTCAACAGTTGACTTCAGCTATTATATTTCATGGATGCTTTCTCTGGATACAACCAGATTAGGATGGATGAAGCTAACCAAGAGAATACTTCATTCGACATGAGCCAAGGGTTATTTTGTTACAAGGTCATGTCATTTAGTTTTAAGAACACAGGGGAGACATACTAAAGGCTTGTGAATAAAATGTTCATCCAGTAGATTGGGTGGAATGTCAAGGTATATATGGATGACATGCTTGTGATGAGCACGGAGGAGGATCATCACTTGGACCATCTTCGGTAGACATTAGGAACCCTACTCCTCTAAGACATGAAACTCAATCCCAGCAAATATGTGTCAAGGGTATCATCAAGAAAGTTTCTCGGCTTTATGGTATCGCAGTGAGGCGTAGAGGCTAACCCCGACAAAATTGAGGTCATATTGGAAATGACACCTCCAAAGAACATTAAGGAGGTACAAAGCTTGAATGGTAAGGTTGCAGCTCTTAACAAGTTCATCTCTAGAGCAATGGACAAATGCTTACCATTATTTAAAATGCTGAAGAAAGCCTTTAAGTGGACTGACAAATGCCAGAAAGCCTTTGAGGAGATGAAAACATACCTTGCGTCCTCACACTACTTAGTCCATCCAAACTTGAAGAAAAACTCTCTCTTTACTTGGCTGTATCCCTAACGGCCATCAACACTGTCCTCATTCGAGAAAAGGATCACATACAGTTACTTATCTAATACTCTAGTTGAGCACTTTGAGGGGCAGAAGGAAGGTACCCCCTATGAAAAAGTTAGCCTTTTCCCTAGTCATGGCTGCTCGAAAACTTAAGCCGTACTTCCAAGCACATAACATAGTGGTCCAGATGGACAAACCATTATGAAGGGCAATGAACAATCCAAAGGCAGCTGGACGATTGGTCTTATGAGTGATAAGCTTGGTGAGTTCGACATACTATACTGACCAAGAACTACGATCAAGGCCAATGTCTTGGCTAACTTTGTCGCCAAATTCACAGCAAAGGAAGATGAAGATGAAGGACCAGGGCCATGGATGATATGGACGGACGGCTTGTCAAACCAACACCTTGGAAGAGTTGAGGTTGTCCTACTATCACTAGAAGGAGATTTGGTGGTAGAGTGTGCGGTATGTTTCCAGTTTCTGGCAACCAACAATGAAGCTGAGTATGAAGTAGTCCTCATGGGTCTTGACTTAGCCAAAGTAGCATGGGCTTTGTTAGTAGTCATACACGGTGACTCACAAGTTATCGTTGGACATATCAACGGAGACTACAAAGCTAAAGGGGAATGGATGAAGGAATACCAAAGTATGGTCAAAGAAAGGGTGAGCCAGAAGTTCTTGGCTAAATTTGTGCAAATCCCAAGGGAAGAGAATGAGCAAGCTGATCGTCTAGCCAAAGCAGCATCTGTGGAGCACATGGTCATCACTGATCAGGTACTATCCTTTGTCCAATACTCACCTGCGATTAACAAAATAGGTGTACAAGTGATCCCCGCAGGGGCCAATTGGACGACACCAATCGTCTCCTACCTCAAGAATAGGATGCTACCGGAAGAACACAATGCTTCTCGAAGGCTGAAGGTGTAGTCATCACATTTCGTACTGATTAGGGATGTCTTTTACAAAATGGGCTTCTCTCGTTATGAGGGAAGTCCATGAGGGAGCATGTGGAAACCATTCGAGAGCACGCTCGATAGTTCATAAACTCATATGAGTAGGGTACTATTGGCCCATTATGCAAATAGACACCCAGTCCTATGTAAAGGCGTGAGATAGATGCTAATACTTTAGCAACATCATATGGCAACCGTTGGAGTAGCTTACCCCAAAGAATGCTCCCTGTTCATTTGCTTAGTAGGGGCTTGACATAATGGGACCCTTCCCCATAACAATGCGACAACTTAAGTTCCTCGTCGTAGGGATCGACTACTTCACTAAATAGGTCTAGGCAAAACTCTTAGCCACTATCACTAAGAAGAATGTTTGAGGCTTCGTCTGGAAGAGCATCATTTGGCACATCGGTATCCCTAGAGTCTTTGTCTTTAACAATGGAAAACAATTTGACAACGAAGCATTCAAGGACTTCTACCAACAGCTAGGAATCAAAAACCACTATTCCACTTGCCCATCCACAAGCCAATGGTCAAGTTGAGGTTACAAACCAATCCTTGTTTAAGATAACTAAGACTCGGCTTGAGGGAGCAAAGGGGATATGGCCAGATGAACTACCAAGTGTGTTATGGACATATCGGATGATGGCTCGCACACCCATAGGCAAAACAACCTTCCGCCTTATGTTTTGGAGTGAAGTCATCATCTTGACAGAAGTTGGATTAACTAGCTATAGGGTGTTCCACCATGATCAAAGAAGGAATGAAGAATGAATACTCTTGCAACCTTTTGGATAAAGTTAGGGCGATGGCTGTGCAACGGATCGTGCATTTTCAGGACCTGATGGCAAAGCATTACAACACCAAGGTCAAACCTCACTTTCAAGTTGAGGACCTAGTCTTAAGGAAGGTGACAACAGCTACTAAAGACCCCATGTAGGGAAGTTAGGCCCTAACTAGGAAGGACCCTACATGATTGTTGGCTACCATAGAAAGGGGACCTACCACCTAAAGACCCTTGACAGGCAATGATTCCATCATCCATGGAATACCGACCACCTGTAGAGATACTACCAGTAGTGAATAACTACAAACTATGTTATTGCTTTTACAAACTTTGTTATTGCTTTTCTCTTCTACTACTGTTAAAGTAGGATATTAAGTTTTTCAGTTATTGAAATAAGACTTGAGGATTATCAGACATATTATCTATATTTTTCTACATTATTCATATTTATTGTCAAGGATCTACCTTTTGTGAAATTTTCTATAGAAAATCCGAAGTCCTACCTATAGGATGGACAGATCACCAAGGACATCGACGGATACCTTGGCCTTAAAATTTATCAAGTCCTACCTATGGGGTGGATGGATCACTAAGGACACCAATGGGTACCATGGCCTTAAAATTTATCAAGTGCTACCTACGGGGTGGACGGATCACCAAAGGTGTCAACAGGTGCCTTGGTCTTAAAATTTATTGAGTCCTACCTATGGGGTGGATGGATCACCAACAGCACCAACGGATGCCTTAGTCTTAAAATTTATTAAGTCCTGCCTACGGGACGAATGAATTGTCAAAGGTACTAACAGGTGCCTAGTTATAGGCGATCATGAACCTTACGCACCAACAGATTCCTTGGTCTTAAAAATTATGAAGTTCCTACCTACGGGACGAATGAACGGTCAAAGGTACTGATGGGCAACTAGTTACAAGCGGTCATGAACCTTACCCTACACAGTGGATGGATATCCAAAAAATATCCATGGGTATGCGATCACTCAAGAGTAGTCAAGTCCTTACGATGGAGAGGGAGAATACCCATTATCACAATAAGCACACAAAATAAAAGGAATAAGCAATGAATAAAGGCTACGGATGAAAAAAAAAATGATAAATATAACAAAAGCCCTGACAAACCCGATGGGGATAAAAGTTAATACATAAAGCCCAAAATAAGGCCTCAATTGTTTTGAAATTATTCTTACAAAACACCAAAATAAATAATGAAAAAGCAAGGCTAGGTTGGAGGAGCATTGGAAACAGGTTGACCTTCAGGAATAGACGAACCCTCGGGAGTAGATGGACTATCTGGAACAGTTTGGCCTTTAGGGATGCTCTGGCTGACGGTCTCAAAAGGAGCAGGTTCCTTTAACTCTTCCTACACCAAGTGGGCGACATCGTCAGCTTCATTCATAATAGTGTTTGCACCACCAGGCATTGGTGGAATGGGGTCGTCGATCACCACTTGAGACGAGTCTAGGTTGGAGTAAAGGGTAGTGAACCGCTTAAGGAAATCATCGAAGTTGTCACCATAGAAGCCACCATACTCATTGTAGAACGGTTAAGAGGTCCGGTACTCTACCATGGCCTCAGCCTTAGCTCGTTCCATCTGCTCACAAAGGGTGGCCAGCTCTGTCATTATGTTGGTGTTTGCCTTAGCCAGCCCTTCACAACAATAGGTAGCCATCTCCAGCTTGGCCTTCTTCTCCATCAGATCAACATTAAGAATACGAGTAGCTTCCTTGTATTGATTCAGCTGGTTTGCTTCATAATCTAGACGTGTATGCCAGCGACGGACCACCCCCTCCTTCGTCTCGCATATAACATGAAGGGCCTTCATCCTTACCATAGCCTACAAAAAGATAATGATTATAATAGAGAAGGAAAAAAAAAAAGGAGAAAAGAAAAAAGCTAACCCGACAGATACTCACCTTTGCCAGGTCAAAGAGGCCAAAAACCCCCAAGTCCTCAGTGGCATGCTAGCCACATTAATCCACATCCGTGTCCTTAGTGATCGAGTTGACCATCTCGATAGCATATTCCTTATGGCTCACAAGTCTCTAGACAAGGCCAGAGGTGACGGGGCCTTAGGCCATCATTAGGCCCTTACTAGGGCCATGACGAGGATGTGGGGGAGCTTTCTACAATAGATCCTCCTGATTTGCTCCAGTAGATTAGCTCGTCACCTTCTTGGTAGGACGGTCATCTTTTCCAGTGTCCTTCCTCTTGGGAACATTTTTAGGAGCATCACCTTAGAAGGAGAAGTTGACGACTCCCCTTGTTACTTAAGGCGAGCAATGGCGAACTTCCTCACCAAAGTCCTCTACCTACCATTGTCCATCTTTGAAAATTTTTTACAAAGGGAACTAGGAAACTGACGCATTAAAATAGATAACCAAAAAGTAGAAAGGCAAGAAGAAAGAACTTACATTGACGAGCGTATGCATTCAACTGTCGGGCTTTAACCGTTGGCTTTGGACCACAACAAAAAGAGTGGAAGGTATTAAGTGTGATCAAGTCCTTCCACTTCCTTTGCCCAAACTAAATCACCTAAACACGATTAAGGAAACTCTTCTTCTCCTTGATTATCTTTAGACGAGTTTGTGTTGAAACAAGTTAAAAGCAGTAGGTTAGTTACATAATCAAAGCTAACGGGATGAATTAGAAAACAAACATCGACGACTCACCAGACTTATTTAAAATGTCCCAAGTATTATCAAACCCGTTGGGCATGCTATCCCATTCCTCAAGTTTACACACTCGGTTTATCCCTTGTACAAAAAAGTACCTATTCTTCCAGTTCCTATTGGAGTCAAGCATGTCTAACACCAACCTAAACGATGGCTTCCTTGTCACAAAGTTGTAGATACCCTCTAATGAGTATATCTGCTGAGGCTTGTAGTAATAAAAAAACTCTTCAAGTTTAAAGCGATGGTTTCCCTCACTTAACTGGCCCCATATCACCTCGGCCCCAATAAACACCCTCCATGCATTTGGGGCGATCTGGTTGACAGAAAAGACTAAATAATTAGTAAGCTGATGGTGTAGTTCTATTAGCGGCAATCTCAACCTAGCAGTGAGCATAGCGTCATACATGCTGACATCTATTGTCTTACCTGAATAACACTTCTAGAATTTTCATGGCAAATGCATAGGGATGTGGTCAGGGATTTGCTAACAGGAATAGAGGGTGTTGAAAACCTTTAACGACATGGTCAGATAGTAGTCATTCACCGTCTATATTAAGGGAAGGATGAAGGGCCTATGGTCCTCACCTTCTACCTCGCCTACAGCCCCGTCTCCTTCTCCATGGTCCTCCTCCTCTTCACCATCATCTTCCTGGTCATACTCATCCTCATCCTCTTCGTCGTTCACCTCTTCCCCCTCAGCAAGAGAATGGGTAGACGATTCCTTTTCTAAGGACTAGGTCAAATCCTCCACGGGCTCATAACCTGATAAATAGACTTTATCGTAGCCTGTACCCTCATGGACTAATGACATTGTTCACTTGTCGCTTCTCTATCACCTGACATCTATTCACCTACATGTGATGGATGTATATTGAGAACCTACTCATATGGTAGGCCTCTAAAAGTAATGAATAGATAAGTTCAAAGGGTAGTAATTAAAATAAAGTAAAGAAAACTTACGTAGAAAGGAGTTGACGGTGATTTGGTGGTCAAGATGATGGATGTAGAAAAATATGAGAGTAGTGACGGAGTGGCTTGAAGTCATAACAAGTAAGAGATGAAAACAAAATGAAAAAGATAAAACTAAGGAAGAAGAACTTTTTATAGGGCAAAGGAGTGCAATATATGAAATGACGCTTCTGATTAGAAATGAGGCCAATCAATGAGTACCATGTGTCAGCTAGCATTCATTACAAAAGCTACCTACCCCAATCAATGACACACTTCCCAATAAAGAAATTAATATCCATAAAAAAATAAAAAATAAAAACCATATTTACTCTGAGACCCGTCAAGTATAGTTGATGGGCCCACGGAGTAGGGGGCAGCAGATAAGGGTGTTTTTGGAATAAGAAATTAAACAACAAAGAGCCTGTTAGAAATGGGTGAAATCGGCGGCACCAATCCCCAAAGGAGCTGTTGGTCTCGAGAAATGTCCATTTGGAACCTTAAGCCTTACACCAGAACAAGCTGATGGCTGAGTAGACGAACCCTTGAAAGTTGATGGATACATTTCCATATCAAGGGGACAGATCCTATCAACAAATGAATGGGCACATCATCAGATCCAACTTGGCCTTGTGTGGTCTCCACGCACGTTCTTATATGGAAACATCTTGCACACCAGGCACAAAAACCCTGCCTCACAACTTTTTCCTTCCTAGTATGGAAGGCATCCCCAAGATCTTGTTGTTATTAACTTCACCTCCTCCCTATAAGGAAAAACCCTATATTCCCAAGATCTAGGTCTCTTTTGCGTCACTATATAAACCACAGGTCTCCTCTTTTCCAAGTTACAAAAAAAAATACATAGCTCTCTCACTACAGAGTTCTTGGAGATTTCTCATTCACTGACTTAACTTACAGAGGGTCTTTGCCCGGTACCCCATCTGTGCATTCTATTTGGTTCTTGTTTTCTTATTCTTCAGGTACTCATTGGTGCGACCAAGGGCAATCAACTCACTAATGATTTAATATATATATATATATATATATGTATGTATCTTCTTCTTGTATAGTGACAACATAATACCTCCCAACTTAGGCTTGAAAGTGGAGGACATTGTGGTTGTGTGTTTACCATGGATATGAAATAGCACCAAGAGTCATGTTTCTACTAATACTAGAAGTATTGGTGTGCATGAATGAGATTGGATCGAGTTAAGGGGATTTTTCAACCTAACTTACTATGGTGGTTTAAAAAAATATCCAACGTAAACCAAACTATCACAAGGGTCCAACCCAACCCAGATGGATTGGTTGGAATTTTTTTTTAATTACTATTATTATTATTATTATTATTATTATTATTATTAAATTAATCATATAAAAACAACATCAAAAACTATTTTAAATTTTAATACTGCTTTAAAGTTTATGTCAACACAAATAACAACAAATTTTAATAGTACTTCAATCCAACACAGCACAAAATAAGTAACAAAATTGTATAATATATTTTTAAATATATATTAAATATAGGTGGATGTCAAGTTAGGTGAATTTGTGAATCTTATGACCCAATTCCAACCCGACTTACTGTAAAAGAAATTTCACAATCCACCAATCCCTATAAACCGACCTAACTCGGCGGGTTGGGGGTCGGGTCGATTTTGGCAGGTTGACTACACTCCTCTAATTGGAAGGACAAGGTGAATGTAATCCATGACAATGACCACCAACTAGCATACAACACAACCTCCAATTCACTTTTCACGATATCATTATAATTGCAATTAGCAATTAGCATACGATGAAAATTATCATTAAAAAGAAAAAACTTATAAACTTATGTAACAATGAATGTAATATATGGTTTTCTTTTTTCTTGGATATGAAAATAGTTGTGGGTCGAAGGATTTGAACATTGGATGTCTTCACTTGAAATACGAAGAAATACTAGTTGAGCTATAAGACTTTTGGTGGATTTCAAAAAAGTTATATATATAAAACCAAAGTTTAACAAAAATCCAATAAAATTTTCCATTAAAGTTTAATTTTATGCCACATGTCTCATCTATTTTTTTTTTTTTTTTTGGTGTGTGTTGAGAAAGGTGTCTCATTAAAGTATATCTCTATATATTATATATCTAAAAGCTGAAGCATAATATTTATTGTTGCTATATTTTTGTTGAGCTACTTCAGTGGCCATATCATCCACTTATTTCCACTGTTAGGTTATACATTGACCCTAGTTAATTAATTCAACTACCTAAGATGATTAATTATCCAAATTACATGCAATATTGTAATGCATGAACAAATCACCATGAACTAGAGTGCAATGAGAAATAAATTGACACAGTGATTTGTTAATTAATGGAGAAAACCTTTACAAGACAAAAACCCCACCGAGTGAATTTCAAGTTACCACTCCTAAGAATCCACTAATTAAGAACAAGTGGTTACAAGCTTAATGAATTATACCACTACTCGCCTTATTCTAAAATACCAATCTACAGTTGAACCTTTATGCTAATCTCCAATTAGATTTGATCTTATAGAGACTTCTTCTTTGCACAAATTTCCAATTTGTGACTAACAGCCAAGCAACTTGATGGTGGTTGTTGATGCAAAGTTCTTAAATCCATACTTGTAGACTTGATTCATCTAGATGACGAAGATGTCGGTTCGTCGAGCAATGACCCTATGACGAAAGACTAGATGGACTTTTAGGAGTGAGAGCCATCAGCTCACCATTTAGAAGAAGAAGTGGATGAAGATGAAGGTAGAAGAGGAAGAGGTAAAGGAGGGGGAGATGGACGAAGGTGAGGGAAAAGGAGATAAAGAGGATGGAGAGGAAGGGGACGGGGAAGGAGACGGAGAGGATTTTGAGTCGTCAAGTGATGATTTCAAGCCCTTTAACCTTCCCAAGATTTGGTTAATGAATAACTTTCTCCCTAAAATGTCGAAAAAGGTATTCAAGAAACTCCATGTGCGCTTCTAGATACCTAGCCACATACCTTAAGGTTGCTAGGTAAGAACAAGAAGTACTACTTGGGACAGACGGGGGACATTAGTTTTTATGAGTCTATCTTCTTTATGGGGCTAAGGCTGCCCCTTATCGGTTTGCAACGTTGGCTTGTAAACTACCTAGGCGTGTCTATCAGCCAGATCTATCCCAATGCATAGAGGATCTTCATTGTCAAGGTATTGTGGGGGCCACCATTAGCTTACTTTGGACGAGTTCTTCTATTGCTACAACCCTAAAAAATAGCGTTGTTGAAGGGTTTTTAAAACTTCTTGACATGCAAGGCGATGTTGAAACTAGTGATGGACGTGCCTGATTCCAATCATGATTGGAAGGGTAGATATTTATTTATTCAAGGGACGGATTGGGTGTGTAGACCCAAAGAATGTTTGGATGTAGTTGAGTTTGATAATACTTGGGTAGGGGCGGCGGTACGTTATATATATATATATATATATGTATACATATATAATATTAAAAAAAATTGTTTTGAACGCCCTGCAATACAAATTTGCACACCTTCACCATGAACCTAACCATATTTTGTTTTTCAAAGCCCAACCTAAACTCCCAAAAAAAAAAAAAAAGAAAAAGAAAAAAGAAAAAGAGAAGTCCAAAAGAAAATTTTGGTCTTTAATCTTACAAAAAAAAAGCTCATAAATCAAATTCTAAAAAATCATAAAAAAAGGTCAAATAAAACCTAAGAATTTGTAGCTGCCTAACCTAAAAAGTCCCTCATTATCCTTCTTAACTCTTCAAAGTCCAAACCCAAAGAAAAAATGCTACCTCTACTTCTCACACACACAAAATCTGCCGCTGCATAATCCCTATGATCTGCCACCGCTTGACAATTCCTAATCTGCTGCCGTCACCACTGCTTTCTCTGCCTTCTGCTGTCGCTTGATCTGGTTTTTTAGCTCTCTCTTTCTCTCTTTCTTTCACTGTGAGTGTGTGTTTATAGTTTTTTGATATGCTATTTCACTGAATTTGTGTGAGTGAATCACCGTGTGTGCATGGAGTTAAGAACTGTGTATGTGTGAGTGGGGCCTATGGTTGAGTTTTAAATCTTGGACTCTGTGTGTGTGAGTGGGGGCTATGGGGTTAAGAACTGTGTTCTAATATTTGTTGTTAAGTAACTCAACTTGTGTTTTAAGTCTCTAAGTCTATCATGGTGTGTGGGCCTGTAGGGGTTAATGGGTTATAGAACTTAGTGTTTTACTGTTGTTGAGTTTTAAGTTTCTTTACTGTTGTAGCAACACTGTAAGTGTTTGTATTGATTTGATTTAAAGTTGAGTTATGAGTTGTCTTTTACAGTTTGACTATTTGACTAATTTGTGACTTACTATTTGACTAAATTTGTGACTTGTGAGTGGTATTTTAATTTTGTTGATTGTGACTTGTGAGTTCTAAGTGGTTGTTGGCTATGTGAATTTGTCAATACATTGACACTAAAGGACAATAAAAACATAAAACATTTAAAGAATTGTAAACTTATAAATTAAAGAATTGCAAAAAAAACACTTATCAACAATAATTAATATGTTTATTGTAGATTTTTTTTTTTGGTGATATTGATATATTCAAGTCTCTTTTGTTTTAGATTTTATATAATTTATATTTCTTATTGACCCCACTGGACAAAAATTCTAGAGTCGACCCTGTAATTGGGGAGTCCTAGATACTATTGGTGAGTTATCCGTAGTATAGTTGACCATCTGTTGTAAAATCAAATGTTACCCTTTTCTTTCTTTTTTGTATATTCCTATAATTCCGCCGCTAACCTCTCTTTCTTGTTTTGGTCCATCAGCCCAAGTGCCGATAGTGATTAGTAAGGAGTAGAGGGATTTTTTTGGGACAGATCTTACAAATCCCTTTAGCAGAAAGGGGTTGGAAGAAGTTGGTCACTTTTGATATTCTCCTCGCATATTGTAGAGGACCAGTGCCAATAGTTGAAGCGAGAAGGTTGGACACTCAATCCCGTCCACGTAAGTATTTTTGTCCATCCCTTTTTAATCCTTCATTTTCTTTATTTTGATTTGTTCGTTCTTATCTTATTCCCATTTTTGGTGTTTGCATCATGGAGTTAGGGTTGAAGAGGGCTTTGGCGGTGAAAAAGGGCGCAGCCCTTTAACTCAAAACGGGTAATACGTCTACCCCTATTGCCAGGACGAACCAAAAGAGGAAGAATCAAGGCGACGGGGAGCGACCACCAAAGAAGATCATCAGCCAACCCGTTGCTTAGGATCTGACTAATTCTTAGGGCACTCCTAACCCTCCCCATCATGGCATGGGTAAGAGTTTAATGACGGCTCGTGGCCCTGTCATTAGCAAACTAGTTGCCCCGGAGGTCCCACTTTTAGTAAGGGACAAACAGCACATTGTTTAAACGGCTCATTCCATTATCATGGATGCGGACCTTGATGAGTGTTTTAAGCATAAGATGGAGACTTTGAGGACTCTAGCCTCTTTGACTTGATGAGGGTGAGTAATTTTAATTTGCAATTTTCACTTTGTCGCATAGTACAAATGCACTAATCGTCTGTTTTTATTAGGCTTCGGTGAGGATGTGATCACTCTAGATTAGGTGTGCTGCCAAGAAGGCCGTCGTCAAGTGCCTGAGGAGTCGTCTAGAGGAGGAGGAAGACTAGCTGAAGAAGTACAAGGAAGGGATACGCACCCTCAAAGGAGAAGTCAATACTCTGATGGAGCAAGTGAAATTGCTTGATGGTGCTTCCCATCGGGCTGAGGAGCTGACGGAGGCCAATGATATCCTAACAGCCGAGGTGACTTCCCTTCGAGAGAGTGTGGATGAGGCGAAAGTCGATGCCGTTGAAGAGTTCAAGGACTCGCAACCATTCTTCAACTTGCTGTGGTCTCAGTACGGCTATTGATACCGTATTTTATCCACCCTCGATTTAAGTGCTGAACCCCAAAAAATTCAAAAATATTATTTTCTTCCCATAGGATCACGAGAACATCCAAAATGGCATGGTGCAACCCATTTGGACACTTCAGTTAAAATGAACAAAATGCCCCTAGTCAACCTAGGGTTGAGCAAAGGTCAACCAAGGTCAAAATCCACACAAAATAACACCTCTCATAATTTTTCACCAAACCCAAACTTCTTGGAGATTTTTAGCCACTTTGACCAAGTTTGACCTGAAGTTGACTTTAGGTGGGCCTAAAAAACCTAATTTTGATTTGGCTTTTAGAACGGGTTGAAACTAACGTCATTGCAAAGATTATCAAATTATCATTTCAAGAACTATTCATAGGTTGAAATCGGAGTTAGAATGGCTGAGATAACTGGGTTAACGCACTAATTGATGCACCGCTAACTTTCTGGTGCCATAACTTTTGATCCTACTGTTGGATTTTTGAATTCCACACCTTTTTAGAAACTAAAAGATCAAGATATTTCCAAGGGTGTCAAGATGAACCCGATTAGAGGACTTTTGAGGTGAGCGGCCCTTGAAGGGCTACTGCCTCGAAAAATGTGCCAGGGCTATAAATAGCACTAGGCACCCCTTAGTCCAGGGGAGGAAGACATTTTTCCTGAATTATTGCTCTATACCTGGTTTCCCTACATGTTTTTCCTTCTTCCACACACCAAAAAACACACATAAAAACATCCAAAAAAACACATCAAAGCCTCTTTATTCTTCTCTCTTCACCAACAACACAAGGTGTTGTTCTTATACCCAATCTTCCTTCCCTTGGTTCTACACTTAGGATTTGGGATTTAGGGGTGTGGATGAAGCTTTTTAGCTACCATCCACACCCCTAACCTTCTAAATCTTTTTCTAGCATTTATCTTGCTCTTTTTAGTTGAATAACATGATTTATTGCTTTCTTTTGCATGTTTATTGCTTTATTTTTGTTTCTAGCTTAAATCCCTTTGCTTTTATGTCTTATGCCATGTTTCATGCTTAGATTCATGTTCCCACATGTTCATATGTTTAGATCTACATGCTCAGGATTTTATGCCATGTTTTTCTATGTTTTGTTCCTCTTTTTGCTCTATGTTGACGTTAGGGTTACATGCTCACATGCTTGATATCATGTCTATGGTTATATCTTGCTTAGATCTACGTGTTTGTATGCATGTTCTATGCTCTCTACATGTTTCATGTTATTTTCCATGTGCAATGTTCACGTGCCTAGACATAGACTATGTTTGTCATGTCATATGCCATTGTAGCTCTTTTGTCACTTTGTCTTTCTTTATTGTGTTTTGGCTTATTGGTTTGGACTCGATCTAGACCCTATGGTCTTTATCATTGTCCATACACCTTGGCCCATATCAAAGGGTTTGGATCACCCATTTTGCATGTCTATGCTTACTTGCTTCTATGGTTTATGTTTGTGATAGTCTCTCTTGTTCTAGGCTTTGTCACTCTTGACAACCTTAGCGGGTTTGTGGTTGTGTTGTTACACCCGATGCCCATGAGGCCTTGTTTGGATGTAACCACTTGGGAGGCATCGCCATGATGCCAGTTGCTTCGTGCATACTTTTCCCCTTTTCCGCTCCGTGTGATGATATTTTTTGCCAAGGCTTGTTTATGCCACACGTTGGCTTTCTATGCATCTTTACATGCTTGCTTACACGTTCATGCATGAGTCTTGCTTGCCAATGTGTCATCTATGCTTCAACACAATGAAGTTTATGGACATTCGATCCAAACCTATATTTGTCCCTCGTGGACACCACCTTTCGTTTGCTTTCTTGCTTGTTTCCTTTCTCGCTTGTTTTCTTGCTTTCTTATTTCTTTGCTTGCCATGTCTATTATGCTTATCTACTTTATGCCTATTTCATATGCTCTTTGAATCTTTTCCTATTGCTTGTCTGCTGGTTTCTTGTCTTTGCCTTTGCGCGTACACACATGGAGCAAAGATGCATAGAGCTAGGGCACGGTCTCCCAATGGGTGGTCGAACGAGGGCTCATGACGATGGTAATAGCTTTTCTGCCCCGTTCCAATCGAGGTCGGGCGTTGACAGTCTGGCTACTCCGCTGGGGATCGATGAGAGTTTAGCCCTTAGAGCTTTTGATAAAACCATAATATTTGGACATTGGCTTTCAAAAACATAGAAATTGGCATTGGCCTCCAAGGCTTTCCTTTTGAAAAGGGTTTCTACTATATCCTAGTAGACTATTTTCTAAAGAGCAAAAATATTTTTCAAAAAAAAAAATCCTCTTACAAAAAGGGGACTCTGAGGTATTTTCACATGAGGCTTTTACCACTTTCCTTACATGCTTTGCAGCTTTCCCCACATATATTATAGCTTTCCTTCACATGTAAACATAGGGTAGCAAAATTTAATTTCTGCTACACCTTTATCTACTTTCATATATATATATATATATATATATATATCTGCTGTGCTTTGAAAAAGTCTTTCCCCTTCATTAAGAATTGCATGACATATACACCCTTTTTGAGCCGAACCCGGTCTTCGCACTGTTAGCGAAGTCACATCTCTTTGGGGAATTCATCACCCCATCTACAGATGCCTAGATGAAAACATCAGTAGTGTTACCCATAGTTAGATTCGAGGCTGATGTTGTAGGCACTTCTGGGTCCATGGGAGGATAGAAGTAGCTGAAAAGGCCCCCTAAATCCTTCCTACCCCGTAACTTCCATGAAGGGAGGGGTATGGCGATTGAGTACCTTAGGATAGGAACAACCTACTAGTTAAGCCTTTGCATACAGTTAGCCTAGTTATGTCAAACCTATGCGGTCTAGATCAAGCCCATAGCCCATTAGGACTAGGTGAAACCTAAAAAGTAAACATCTGAGCCTAAGAAAGGACATCCTTATAGGGCTAGAGGTTAGGGGAAAATGTTTTGTAACAGGTATGCCCTTTTTGCTTGCACCAAAGAAATTGTGCTCTACTATAGGTTCCTTCTATTTTGCTTGCACAGCATCCATGATTATACCTTTAGGAAAAGCAACCCCGTCACTTGTACATGCTAGATCATACTCTATCCCTAAGGGTTTACAACCCTACAAGGGCATTCATTCATATAGCAATTGGTTCCATCACCTAATTGTGCAAAGATAAAATTTATGGCAAGTAACCAAAAAAGATTGCTAGGAAGCCAAAAGGGTCCAAGCGATCCATGCTGTCCAAGTTGCTAAGGGATCCAAATCGCCAAGATGTCAAAATTGCCAAAAGGTCCTAGATGTCAAGAATCCAAGGGCTCTCCCAAGATATTCAAAGGTCCAAGAGATACATGTTGTCCGAGTTACCAAGAGATCCAAGTATCCAAGAGCTTCCCCAGGACAATGACCAGGAAACAGATCCTTCTAAGGACAAGAACCCTGAATTTGGGTATGGCTAAGTCAAGAGCCAAGTGGAAACTCTAGCTAAGAAGCTTCATATCATAGAGGTCTCCAGTGCCCATGGAAGTGTTGATCTAGATGGTTTGACCAATTTCCCTTAGGTCATTATGCCTCCCAAGTTCAAGGCACTAGAGTTCATCAAGTATGATGGTACGGGAGACCCTTACACACGCTTGCGCATGTTCTATAGGAAGATGGCCCCCTATGGGGATAACCACCCTCTACTTTGCTAGATTTTCGCTGATAGTCTGACCAGCCTCGCAGCCACATGGTATGCGAGATTGGAAAAGACCTCTAACTGGAGGGAAATGACCAACTCTTTCCTAGAATACTACAGGTTCATCACGAGATAGCTCTTGACCGCACAGTTCTACAGAGAACAAAAAAGAAGAGTGGGGAATCTTTCCATGAGTATGCCTAGAGGTGGCATGAGCTAGCCACACAAGTGCAACCCCCTATGATGGAAAATGAGATGATCAAATGGTTCATTGACAACCTCAAGCCTCCTTATTATGCGAAGATGATCAGCACCCAAGTCACTTATTTTGCTAGCCTTATCCCTATTGGGGAGTGTATTGACGAGGGTATTAGGAACAAGAAGATCATGGGTCCTGAGTCTTTGAGTTTCATGGTTGAACAACAAGTCAAGAAAATGACTGACCATAAGACTAAGGAAGCTGATGTTCATATGATTGATAATGCATTAGAAAGGCCTAGGAGTATTGCTTCTGCCTATGCTACCCCAGTTGCTAAACTTTATCAAGCATAGGCTCAGTCTACTCAAGCACCTAAACGAGCCTTTAATCAGAGAGGGAGGCCAGACCTACCTCATCATCCCAGGAGGGAAACTCAGAAGTACACTATGTTACCCATGCCCATGGCAGTTCTCTATGCTTACCTACTGGAAAGGAAGCTAATGATGCAAATGTTTCAGAGGCCTAGAGATGGTCCTCTCCCATCGGGATTTGATTCGTGCAAGAAGTGCGAACACCATTTTGGATTCGAGGGGCATACTCTGGAAGAACGTTACTAGTTGAGAGACCATGTCCAAGATCTCATTGACAACAAGCTAATACAGTTTGATAATACAGCCACCTCGAAAATCATCACCAACCCTTTACCTCCCTATCAAGAAGGGAATGTGAATGCCATGGAAGGCTAAGCTTCAAGCCTTGGTACAAGAAAGCCACCTTGATCTTAAGGGTATAGGAACCCTGGGATTTGAATGGGGGATCTACTCATTTTGTGACAGTGAAGACAATCATACCCTGTTTGATTGTAGAGTGCTCCAAGCATAGGTGCAGAGTCTAGTCGAACGCGGTATCATTTAGATTGAAAGGGAAATTGTGTGAAGAGGCGATTGCATGGCAACTAGCCTGTGTCCTCCAACCGCCCAATTAGGAGCCAACTGTAATGCTATATATTAGTTGGGTCAAGGAAGGATTGGGATGAATATCTACAGAAACGCTTTGGTAAAGCTACTTCAGCACCTCCCTCTTCAGTAGTCATTAGATTGAGGCAAAGGGCAAGAACCGCCAGCCATCGAAGGATTCACTCCTTTAGTTCTTGCATTGCCTGCGGTCACAAGGCTAGCTCCATCACTCCCATTATCCGAGGTTTCAATCCTCTTATTCTTCCAAAGCCTTCCTCGGGAATCTTTGGTGTATTCGGCTCAAAGGCCCTTGAAGACATTCTGCCAACCATGGTGGTCATTAATTCGAAGACGTTCTCTATAGTGCCCAATTTTCCAACTTAGGAGGGTGTTATCATTCACAAGACAAAGCTATTCCCTTATAAAGATAGTCATCGTGTCCTCTAGAAATATGATGTGTTCTTGATCTCCACTCAAACCAGTAAAGAGGAGGTTTGTTCCAATCTCTTCAAGTCTATCTAGGCTCACTAGGAGTGGCCATTGCTATACCCTCGAGGAGTTAGAAAAGAGAAGGAAATAGATTGTCAAGGGCATTGCCGAACCCATTAGGAACAAGGTCACAATTGAAGAAGCCGATGAATTCTAGAAAATTATTAGAAACTCAGAGTACAATGTGATTCAACAGCTAAACAAGTCTCCAGCTCAAATCTCCATCTTGGTGCTATTGCTATCCTCTAATGTCCACTGCAAGGCTCTCTTGAAAGTCTTGAAAGAGATATGTGTTCATACAAGTGCCCAGAATCTTCCTTTGAGGATATGGTCTCGACAGTGTTAGCCACCAACTAGATTTCCTTTACAGATGATGAGCTACCACTAGAAGGTAGAGATTATACTTTGCCTATGCACATTATGGTAAAGTGTGAAGATATGATCGTTTTCAGAGTACTAATTGACAATGGATCAGCCCTAAATGTTTATCCGTTGTCTACTTTAAAGCATTTGAATGTGGATACATCTCTTATCCATCCTACCACCATGATTATTAGAGCCTTTGATGGCACTTTCCGGGAGGTGCAAGGCGAGATTAAGTTAGCCATTGGAATTGGCCCTTTGTTTCTCATGGTCAACTTCCAAGTCATCAAGGTGGATTCCCCATATAATATGCTCTTAGGGAGGCCTTGGCTACACGCCGCAAGCATAGTTGCTTCTACCCTTCATCAGAGACTCAAGTTCCTATTCAAGGATTTGTTGATCACTATTACGATTGAGGAACCCCTGACTTTCTTCAAGGAGATTTCTCTCCCCTACATTGGTGCCAATGCCTTTACAAAGGCAACTTTTCACAATTTCGAGCTAGTCTCCATGATTTCCAGAGCTTTAGAACTCGAGTTAGCATAGCACTTCACTACTTTAATGGTTGCCAAGGAGATGCTCAAATTTGGCTATCAGTTAGGCCAAGGCCTTGGTGTTGTAAGACATGGGAAGGCTTTTTTGATTGAAATCCCAGACAACAAAGGAGGATTCGGTCTGGGCTATGACCCCTCCGATGAAGAACTTTTTCAGGCTTCTAGAAGAAAGAAATGGAAGTGTATTGAACAAGGGATGTCTATTCCCGACATCAAGGTCACTTTTCTAGCTCTGGCCAAGGTCATCAAATTATAAGTAGTGCAAGACTCACGTGAGGAAGAATCAGATCTGGCTTGTCTTATCCAGCTTTGTCCAGAAGAATTGAATGCCATCATATCCTCAGGGGATGATCCGATTGCCACCATTAGGCCCTGCATGCCAAGCGAGACAATAGGCCATTAGACCGCTAAGCCCTACTTTGTGGTTGCACCGGCTGAGTAAGGAGTATTCAAATATCGTGTGGTTGGGTCCTCCAATTCCCCAAAAGTGTTGGATTAGCATATCTAGTTTGTTTTGCATGTTTATTTCCTATTTCCTACATTTCTTGCTTGTATTTTCCTAGTATTTTCCAAAAAATGTGTGTTTTCCTTTTATCATTATTAGGCATGAACTTTGTTATTCCCCCTATCTATAATCCATTAATGAAATTATCCAACATATTATTCAGGTAATCCTTGCATTTATCTCTTTATTTTATTTCCTATGAATATGTATGCGCAAATTGTCTTATGTTGTATATGTTTCGTTCTATAGGATCTATTCTAATTCCCAAGAGGGTAAATCGTCCTATTGCTATAACGAGGATATTGATGACACGAATGAGACAATAAAGTTGGAACATGATATTGAAGGGTTAGAGGAAATTTTGAGTCTGCCTTGTGATATTTTGGAAGCTCTAAATAGAGAGAGCGAAGGGTCTAAGATATGCCAGGGTTGGATACTGAGATTGTTGTGCACAGAATTCCAGTCCAACCTAAGTGCCTTCCAATGCAGCGAGCCCTTCGAAGGATGAAATCTGAAATTAATTTGAAGATAAAAAAAGAAGTAGAAAAAAGTTGAAAGCTAGTTTCCTTACCGCGATAGCCTACTCAGATTGGGTTGCCAACATTGTTCCTGTGCCTAAGAAAGATGGGAAAGTGCATATGTGTTGATTACAGGGATTTAAACTGAGCTAACCCCAAGCATAATTTTCTATTGCCACACATCGATACCTTGATCAATAATACCGCGACCAACATGTTTTCTCCTTTATGGATGGGTTCTCAGGCTACAATCAGATCAAGATGGCCAAGGAAGACAAAGCTAAGACAACATTCACCACTCATTGGGGAACCTATGCAAAAGATGTCATGTCATTCGGCTTAAAAAATGTAGGTGCTACTTATCAGCGAGCTATGGTAACCTTGTTCCAAGATATGATGCATAAAGAGATTGAAGTCTATGTAGATGACATGATTGTCAAATCCCGCACTACCAGGGATCATTTGGTAGATTTGAGAAAGTTGTTTAAACGCCTTATCGAGTACAGATTGAGACTAAACCCTAACAAGTGCATCTTCGGTGCTAGTTCAAGGAAACTACTTGGCTTCATAGTTGGCCAAAAAGGAATTAAAGTGGACCCAGCCAAAGTCCAAGCCATCCGGGATATGCCGACTCCACAAACTAATAAACAGATTTGTAGCTTCTTCGACAAAGTCAATTACATAGCTTGCTTCATAGCACAATTGACCACCACATGTGATCCGTTGTTCAAGGTCTTGAAGAAAGACATAAAGATAGAATGGATAGACGAATGCCAAGCAGCCTTTGACAGGATCAAGTAGTATTTGTTGAACCCTCCTGTTTTGGTTCCCTTGATGCTGGGATATTCGTTGATCCTTTACCTAACAGTATAAGAAACCTCCATGGGCTACATGTTAGGTCAATTAGTTGAGCCCAACCAGAAAGAAAGGGTGATTTACTACTTAAGCAAGAAGTTCACTAGTTGTGAGATCAACTACATCTCCATTGAGAAGATGTGTTGTGCCCTAGCGTGGGCATCACGCAAGTTGTGGTAGTATATGTTCTACTAAACCACGCGGCTCGTTTCCCGCATGGATCCCATTAAGTACATCTCTAAAAAGCTAGCCCTTACAGGGAAGATCTCCTGTTGGCAAATGTTACTCTCCGAATTCGACATCGTGTTTATGACAAGGAAGGCCATCAAAGGTCAGGCCAAAGCCGACTACCTAGTAGACTAGCCACTAAACGATCCAGAACTTTCAAAATCCCTCTTCCTTAATGAGGATGTCATGGCACTAGAGCTAGAACCAGACAGTGTGGAACTGTGGCGTTGGATGCTTTATTTTGATGGAGCTACCAATTCTATCAAGAATGGAGTAGGAGCAATCTTAGTTTCCCTCAGGGGCCAACAAATCCTTGTTTCAATTAAGCTAAATTTTGATTGCACCAATAACGTCATAAAATATGAAGCGTGCATAGTCAGCCTACAAGTGGCCCTAGAGTTCGGCGCCTATGACTTAAGCATCTTTGGAGATTCCCTATTGATCATCTCCCAAATTGAAGGAAAATGGCAAGCCCGAGACACCAAGTTGATTCCGTATTAGAAATGCGTCAACTGCTTGATTCCAAAATTCCAAAACATCACATTTACCTATTTGCCCTGAGCACACAACTGGTTTGTAGACACCCTAGCTACCGTGGCTAGTATGGTCAAGTTATCAGAAGGAGAGGATATGTGGCAATTGTGCATAGAAGTCCATGGCATTCCAACCTATTGCATGAACATCGAAGAATGCATGAGTGTTGAAGTTAAAGCCGATAGAAAGCCATGGTACAATGATATCAAGGCTTACATCAAGAATAGTGAATACCCACCCAGTGCAACAAACAGTGAAAAGAAGTTCATTCGACACATGGCTTGCCAATTTTTCTTGAATGGAGAAGTCCTACACAAAAGGAACCACAATTCTACCTTGCTCCGATGCGTAGATGCCTCTAAGGCTAATCACTTGATGGAAGAGATGCATGAAGGCTTACTTGGGGCTTATGCCAGTGAAACCCCGTTGGCCCGCAAGATTATGAGAATCAGTTATTATTGGCTCACCATGGAAAATGATTGCATTAAACATGTGAGGACATGCCACTGTTGCCAAGCCTATCAAGACAGGAAGAATGCTCCTCCTCAGCCTTTGCATTCTTTGGTGGCACCATGGCCCTTTTTAGCCTGGGGTATGGATGTCATTGGACCCATGATTTCGAAAGCTTCAAATGGTCATAAGTACATTTTGGTGGCCATTTATTATTTCACAAAGTGGGTGGAAGATGCTTCGTACAAGAATGTCACTCAAGCAATGGTAACCTGGTTCCTGAAACACAACATTATTTGCCGTTATAGCGTGCCAAGAGAGCTCATTACAGATAATGGGACAAACCTAAATGGGAAAATGATCCAGCAACTCTACCAATAGTTCAAGATCAATCATAGAAATTTGGTTCCTTATCGCCCACAGATGAATGGTGTGGTGGAAGCTGCTAACAAGAACATAAAGAAAATCTTGGTGAAGATGACAGACACATACAAGAATTGGCACGAGTACTTGCCATTTGCTTTGTGTGCATATCACACTTCTATTTGTGCTTCCATGGGCGTGACCTCGTATTCATTGGTATATGGCATGTTAGGTCGTCCTCCCCACATTGGTAAAAATCCTGTCTCTCAGAATTTTATCTCAAACAGAGCCATCAGAAGCTAAATTGGCCCATTCCCAATATGAAAAATTGAACATGATAGATGAAAAGCGCATGACTACAATGTGCCATGGACAGTTGTACCAACGCCGCGTCAAGCGAGTGTAAAACAAGAAAGTTAGACCCAGAGTCTTTGTAAAAGGCGATCTAGTCTTGAAATAGTGCAACCAGGCCATGCTTGATCATAGAGGAAAGTTTACCACAACTTACAAGGGCCCATATGTGGTAAAGAAGGCATTTTCCAGAGGAGCCTTGATTCTAGCCGACATAGACGAGCATGACTTCAATATGCCCACCAATTTTGATGCCGTCATATAGTACTTTACATGAAGGAGCCTATCAGTGCACCTTATTTCTATATTTTTGTGTAAAAAAAAACAACAAAAAAACAAAAAAATATATGTAAAAAGGCAAATAAAAAACCTGAAAGGGCGATCTACGCAAAAGGAGAGTGAAAGAAAGAATGTGAGAGAGCCTACTAGATTGAAAACCCAAAAGGGCGGTCTAGGTAAAAATTAAGGCGATCAAAAGGTCAATTGAACTACATGATGACCTGATCCTTCCTCGTGGAGGTACGTAGGCAGCCATCTTGGTTCGATCACATCCTAAAAGAAAAATCAGCCAGCTTGGCTTGTTTGAATGTCTGCTCAAGGTTAGAAATTTAAAGGGATCCAGCGTCCAAGTCAAGATACGAAGAGACCTCTAAGATCGCTCTCTGTCTACAACACAGCCACAACCCGATGGTCCGCTCAAGATGTTCTAGCTTATGCCAATGGGAAATATACCTCAATGGGAAAAGGAAGAGATCCATCTAGAATAGGATGTATCCTTGGAAAAATAAGATATTGATATGCACGGATTTTACATTTATTACTTATTTGTATAATCTTGCATTTTCAAAGCATTTGCCCACATATTCATTAATATGCTTGTATTGTGCCATTTTGTTTCTTTCATACATTCTGGTATCAAAAATTGAAATCTCATCTCATAAATATATCCTGAATATCATCATAAACATCTCTCTCTACCATCTCTCAATTTCTAAGGATGTCAAACAGACTAGACTATGCTTTAAGAATTCAAACAAAAAGCGGAAGGCCTTACACAATTGTCTAGCAATTTATGAAGGACCTTTCCATACATGGTGGGATACTAACTACATAGCTCGTGTTGCCTATTTGGAGGACAAAGGGAATCGTATCTCACAATGTTGCCTCAAGAGACCTGTCCTTGGATTTTTAATCCGCTCAGGTAATAACAGGAGTGACCAGTGCATACTGCCTCATGGCATGTCTAAGGAGATCTCATTCGGAGTGTCCACATTCGTTATTAGCATTATGGTATGGTCTACAAAGTCAAGGCTAGTGTCAGCCAGTTTGTAGGCTCGGAACCCCACAAAACCCTACACTGGGGCAATTTATTTTACGCGGTTCTCTTTCCCTTTGTCCAATATACAATAGTGGGTCTGTCCCACTGAGGATGTGTATCTCATGTCGAGAATCACATGAAACCCTAAACTGGGGCAGTTTATTTCACGCAATCTCTCCACTTTCTCTCCCTCTACAAGACAATCATTGTTCAAAACCTATTGATGAACTCGTGAAACTGCGGTGCAAAACAAGTGATTGTGACATAAGTTGGTACAAAACCACCATTCACAATGAAAATATGATAGTGCATGCATACATCAGCAGCCCTTTCAAAGGCAATTTCCAGAATCATACCTCAGCCCTCTCAAAGGCATTTTTTCCAAAGTCATACATGTAAGTCCTACCTAGAGGCATTATGGCTAGGGTTTTCTCTCAGAAGCACACCTCAACATCTGTGGGTATATAAAGTGTGGGCACAGATAGTGTGTATTAGAAATGATAATCTGGCAAACCAAAATGTTTTGCAGGTGTCTCGAGGGAAGGACTTACCTGCAAGATACTCGCGAAAACTAGTTGTCTCCATCCTATCGTGACTCTTCGCATTCAAGTCATGTGCAGGGCACATGCATAACTTCGCGGGAAGCTTACTTGCGAGATACCCGCAAAAACACTTTAGTCTTCAATTTGCCTTGAGTCTTCACACTTTCTCTCTCACACACAACCCTTACAATAAAATCCTACATTAAATACAGGGTACAAAAGATTGAACATAATTACAATCAAATTTGGCACGGAATTAAAGCCAACAAAACACATAGTTGTAAATTACAACTTTACAATTTCAACCTTTGGCTATTCCATGACAAAACCCCTAAAACAGACTCTAGACTTAAACGTGAGTTTGGGAATAGTGGCAAAACTAATTCACACCTAATCTAGAAGCTGTGAAGCACTTGCATGTATGTACCTGTAACCTGAAACACTCGCACACAAACAAAAATTTCATTAAGCTTATGATAAGTTGAATACATGATACGTATATAAGCAAGTAAAGTGTAATGAAGTATATATACTATATAATATATAAGCATATCTTGATCAAACAAGGTTAGTCATTCAAGAATGACTACAATGAACATTTAGCTAAGAAATGCCATCCGGACATGCAAGGCAATAATGACCAATCACAAGGATCAATTGCATGTCCAACACTCAACCAATGCAAAATACACGAAGTATTTGCATCGAGGATACAAGATCCTACTAGGTTACAAGAGTGAGGTACTTAAGACATATTAGCAATATCTTAAAAGAACAAAAAAAATTGCTACAAAAGCAATGAGATAAACACATGTACTGAATAATTAATTGAAAGATAAATTCAAAGTACTTAAGCTTTAAAAAAAAGCAATAAAAAACAACTATCCAAGAGTTATAAAAACTAAAACAATGCTAAACCGCCTATAATGAACCAATATATCTATGGTCTAGGCTATGCTCCCCCTTAACTGTGCAAGCTTCCACTCAAAATTTTCTCCCCCTTTTTTATCGAAATGGCCAAAGAGGCTAGAACTGGTCGAACTCTGCGCCATGGACAAATCCTCGATCTGACCCTGGATGTATGCAAACTGGTCCACGGTGTACTGCACATGGGAGTCTAGCATAGTATACATCTACTCTACTCTGGCAATGAGGTGATCAAGTCTATCGGGTCCTCATGTTGGTGCTAAAGATGATGGCTGAGCTGAACTCTTTGGTGCAGAGGTGAATCTCTTAATCTTCTCCTCTGTATCTCCTCCCTCATCCTCAACACGATCCCTTAATATTTGAGACACACTAGTTTTGGATCCTCTTATGTGAATTGTACTTCAAGTTACTATGTGTGCACCAATAGGGTAATCTTTATGCACAATAGTGAGACTACTCAGAAGTTTAAGTTTTGCCTTTGTAATGAGGCCCATAATGAGAGATGGGAATGGCATGACTGTTCTAGAGTACTGCTTCTCAATGCTCTTGGTCAAGAGCTGGAAGATGTGTCCACAAATATCAATCTCCTTGTGAGTGAAGAGATCGTACAAGAAGATTGTCCTTGGACCGGACAATGTCGTTAGGTTGGTGACCAGATACAAGTTGTGGATCATCACATAAGCAAGAGCCCTCATCTCTGGACTGAATGGAATTGTGTTGATGGACTTTTTGCTTAGTGTGCCACCAAGAAGTTTTACCATTTCCTCAATGGATTCCAAACGATCATTGTATTGTACGGTAATCAGGTAAGTAGAAGGATGAACTTCAAGGAAGTCTTGGATTGATTCTCTTGTAATCACAAATTCCTTGTGTCTTACCTAGCAGTTAATATGGTCTCTGTCCACACTAGCATTGGAAAAGAACTCTTTAATGATTTCCGAGTACACATTTCCACTCGGAGTTAACAGCTTCGTCCATGTTCTCTCCTTGAACACATCAGGAATGAAAGTGTCTCTAAGGGTATCCAATTGGACAACTCTCTCCATAATTATTGTGGCTCGCTTGTAGTAGTCGTTATAGGCCATGTCTGCTTCAACAGATTTGAATTTTTCAAAATCTGTCCCAGCATGCTTAGAGGATTTCTTGGACGCTGAATGCTTGGTGGGAGACATCTACACAAGTACACAGAGAACAGAGAAAGGAAATAGGTGCACAAACACAAAATAGAACACAAAAAATGTTAAAACATCATGCTTAAAATGCTACACTGTGTAAGTATTTAGCAAAATGCAAGAAATTAGCAATTATGCATGTGTGTGCATCTAGTGTGCATGTGTGTGCATGAGGAGATGCATGGTGTGTGCCTAGGTGGTGCATGGCATGGCATTGTAAGGAAAAAATTGGGCAAAGTGTGTACAACACACACCCAATGATCAAAAACATGGTAACCAAGTTCAATCAAGGGTAAACCCAAACAATGGAACTCAATTGAGTCCAAACAACTAAAAAATGCCACTTGGACATTTTGACAAACACTTGGCATGCAACACTGCACTACATGAATGAACAATGCATGAACACATAGAAAAATGCACCAATACAAGTCTAAAATGCCACAAGGAGCCAACACAGATACACATAGATCAAATGGGACTCAGCCTAACCAAATTTTTGAAAAACTTTCGCTTAAAAATCCTGAACCCAACCCCTTTTTCAAAAATCCCTAATTTTAAAACCCTAAGTTAATTTCTGCATAATCTAAGACAAAATGAAAAGAATGTTTAAGAAAACATACCTTGAAGTTGATTTTGCAGAAAATAGGCTTGAAAATATGGGGTTTGATTGAAAATCAGTTTTGGGTTGAGAGAGGTTCGAGAGAGGCAATGAGAGAGAAATAGAGAGTGTTTAAAAAACTGTCACATCAGCCTTATAAAACTGAAAACACGCATTTTTCATAGGTTAGGCAGTCGCGTAATTAGTCGCGAAAAATACTACTGAAGCACAAAGACTTTCACGAGAAGCTTCTAGTCACGAAACAGTCACAATAGCCTTTGTATGAAACTTGTGTTTTTCCAGTTTTTGCCTAAAAATAATTTGCCGAGAAGTGTATGGTCACGAAATAGTCACGAGACAGTCGTGATACTCTCTATGAGAAAATGAGATTTTTAGATTTCCCTAAACCTCTTTTCGCAGGAAGCTCTTAGTCATGAGCTTCTCGCAAAACTGCCTCTGAACAAGTTTTTGAAGAACAACAAAAAAATGCATTTTGAACAAAAAACTTAAAGAACAAAAGTATAAAATCACTTTAAAAAACATATAAAATGCTCAAAAAAAAATTTGGGTTTCATCGACAAACAATTAAGCATATACATCACATTTGAACATGTACAATCACACAAATGAGATAAGCATTAATTGAACTAAGTCTTGTGTGTTGTGGGTGAGTATCAAATGTGGAATAGACCTTAGACCAGAGTGACACTTCAATGATCAATTCAATCAAGTCAAACATAAACAGTACTAAGTCAAGTGGACTATCACAAATAAAGAAATGAGCATATATGACCTCCCACAAGAAAATGATTACAAATCTTAGAAGCTTTTCATTTGACTTTTGTACAAATCATAACATTTGATCTTTTTAAAAAATACATCACATTTTTGAGATCGATGCTTGAAATTTTTGATATTTCAACATTGAGAGCTAGCCTTTGGCTTTTTAAGCACCATACATTTCAATAAAAATTCACTTTCCCTTTTTCTTAGTCAAATACTATGTGCGATGGCTTTTGCAGCTTATTTTATTTTTTCATTTTAAGATTTACATTTGTTGAGCTCTTTAAGCAAAAACATAAAAATAAAGTGGGAAGAGATGTAGGCACAAGTCTATGTAAGTATCAAGACCATCAAGACTATTGACCAATCATTCATGACAAGTTTGAAGATCTATTTACAATAATCACACCTAGTTTTCAAGATTTTTCCCACATAGATATATGTGCATACAAAACAAGCTAAGCTCGTAAATGCACTTTGCCATTAGTACGTAGGTACTAGGCCAAACTCACATGTGATATACACAACACAAGTGATCAAACTTTTTGGAGATTTTTCAATTTTTATGGGTTTTTGAATTTTTGAACACACTAAAAAATAGAACAAGTAAAGTAAGATCAACAAAAACAAGTACAAAACAAAACTTGTAAAAGAAGCATGCTATAAACCAGAAGCAATAGACACAAATTGAAATATGTATGTCATGATGCATGAACCTATGACCCTAAACATTGGAAGTATTAATGCATGGACATAGGAAGTGATCATGCATAAGTACCCTTCTGCACCCACACTTTACGAGTGTTTTAGGTGAGAGCCTTAGATTGAGGGGTACGATCAACATAACTTTCAAACCTCAGAGTGAAGCTAGCAAGGCATAGTGATATGTTCTTTAGCATTTCCATAACGTCCCCAATGAGATGTCCTTCACTATCACCCTTAGCTTGTGCTCCTTTTGGTTTTCTCCTTGAACTTTCTTGACCACGCATAGAATCAGCCTTCTCGAGTGCATGAAGCTTGAAACAATTTGGCCTGGTGTGTCCTTGTGCGCCACAATGATGACACAAGTGCTTTACTTAAGGCCCCCTTTGATTTTTGGGTAATGACTATCCTTTTTCCTTTAGCTTTGCACCAATGGTTCTCATTACTACAACAGGGGTCTCAATCTCATGTTCACTTCTTTAAGTTTCTCAACGTTCTTGGCTGAAATGAACTTCACTTCCTTCTTGGGTTCTCCACCCAAACTTCCTTCTCCAATATAGCCCAAACCGGCCTTATCATGTGAAGATTTTTGAGAAGACAGCACGTTGTCAAGTTCCTTGGTAGAGATACACTCAACCTTGACATTTGCTTGAATAATTTCAAGTTCAAGAAACTTGATCTTAGAGTAAGCTTCAACCAACTCTCCCTTGAGTCTTTCTTCTTCACATTTTGATTCCTTTAGTTGTACAAGTATACACCTATGCTCTTCTTCAACTTTTTTTTATCTTTTTCACAGTAAGGTTAGCAACTTTGGCATATTTGCCACAATCTTCCAGCAAAGAATCATATGCATCTTGAAGGTTGTTCTCCCCTTCATTTGGGCACACGCCTTCATCTTCTTATTCTTCAATTTTCTCATCCTCAAAAATATTACTAAGTTCATCAACCAAATTGCTCAAATCATCCTTTGAATCAACTAAGGCAAATCAAATCATCCTTCATTGTTACACTCTCCTTCAGTGTCTGAATTTGAGCTATCAGAATCACTAAAGGTAGTGGCAAACACTTTACCCTTTCCTTTCAAATAGTTAGGACACTCCTTTTTGAGATGTCCATGGCCATTGCATTCATAACACACAATTCCTTGAGGGGATTTAAACTACTTCCCATCTTTCTTCTTAAATTCCTTCCTATCACCTTTGGAAGATGAAAACTTCCCCTTGTTAAACGGTTTCCCACTATTCTTCATTTTCAAAAATTTTCGTAAGTTCTTTGCATGGAATGCTACCTCCTTCTTTAGAGGAGTCATCCATTCTCTTGGTGATGGTTTTGAGAGCAAGAGATTTGCTCGTCTTGTGAAAAGGCAGTCCCAGCTCATATGTTTGGAGAGATCCAATGAGTTCTTGGATTTTAATCTCATCTAAATCCTTACTTTCCTCATAGCTATTACCTTTGCATCAAAACTCTCTGGTAAGGACCTCAAAATCTCTCTCACCACCATAGCATCCTCAATCTTCTCACTGAGATTGAGCTTAGCAATTACAATTTCGTTGAGTTTCCCATGGAATGAGTCGAAAGCCTCATCATCACCCATCTTAAGCTCTTCAAATCTGGTGGTAAGCATCTAGAGCTTTGTGTCCTTAACTTTCTTGGTAGCCATATAGGTAGTCTCTAGAATTTTCCAAGCTTCCTTCCCTATCTCCACATGTGATATCCTGTGAAATTCTTCAGTAGACACACCATAGAATATAGCATTAATGGCTTTACTATTTGCATTAGCCAAACCAAAAGCTACCTTGTACCATTTGGACTTGGTTGTTGTGGGTTTAACATACCCATTCTCAACAGAATCCCATACAGACTCATCTATGGCACACAAGAAAGCCATCTATGGACCTTCCAAAATGCATAGTTGCTCTCATCAAAGAATGGTGGGGCATTGAGTGATTGTGATCAATCCATCACAAGAGGGTCAAGGATCACACTAAAGTAATTAAACCACAGCGAGTGTACCTACTCTGATATCAATTGAAAGTTTGAAAATGTGTGAAAACACAAGAGCTATTTAGACCCCCAAATTAAAGTTACGGCTCGATTGATTTTACTCTAACTTAATACTAAGTGCGGAAAAGAGTAAATGCAATGGGATAAACAAACAAACTACTTTAACCCATAATCATTATAACATAGCCATAAAATGAAAGGTAAAAGAGTAGGGAAGAAGACTGCAAACACAAGATAACGCGCTGATGAGTTATCAAAAAGGGAACCAAAATATTTGGCATAAAACATCTCCGCCACCCTCTAAGTAGTAATCGATTCACTAGACAATCAGTTGGGATACATGGGTTAGCAAGAGACCTTCCAAGCCTAATCTACCTGATGCACCTAAGCCCTCCAAGCTCCTACTCTAACAAGGCTTCTCGGAATCGTATCTTGTCTAACTCTCTAGATCCTGCAATACGCCCGATTGCATTTGCCAAAGCCTGGCTTCTTACAATGCTTCCTAGTAACACCAAAACCTCACTAAACACTCTGAAAGGGTGTGGTAAGTGTTTAGGCTATCAATCTCTCAATGGTATGGAAATGGAGAGGTAGGAGTTGAGGATAATTCATAAGCAATTGTGTAGAGAATTATGGGTATAACAATCTCTAACTCTCAAGGTTTGTGGTTAAGGTTTTCTCTCAGAAGCACACCTCAACATTTATGGGTAATGTGGGTATATATAGTGTGGGTACAAATAGTGTGTATCAAAAATGTCAACCTGGCAAAACAGAATGTTTAACAGGTGTCTCACGGGAAAACATTACCCGCGAGATACTTGTGAAAACCAATTGTCTCCATCCTGTCTTGACTCTTCGCATTCCAGTTATGTGCAGGGCACATGCATCATTTCGCGGGAAGCTTACTCGTGAGATACCTGCGAAAACACTTCAGTCTTCAATTTGCCTTGAGTCTTCACACACACTCTCTCTCACACACAACCCTTACAATGAAATCCCACATTAAATACAGGGTACAAAAGATTGAACAAAATTACAATCAAATTTGGCACGGAATTAAAGCCAACAAAACACATAGTTGTAAATTACAACTTTACACTTTGTAAACTCAAAATTTTAGTTCGTAGTCAGTAAAGAAATTGGGTATTTCATCTACGAAGACTATAATATATCAACTAAGATGATTTATCTTAATCATGGAAGTGGAGACTTCTAGTTAATATGTTGATACGTTTTAAGAAGAAGAGAAATATACAGAATTTAGTAGGAATATGAAATGGTATGTATGTGAGTGTTGGACACTCTTTTATTCTCTCTTGAACATACACATATAACTGATTGAGAGACCACACTTCTTGGGAATCAAGTGGAATTGGAGTGAAGATTAAAAGTGTTCTCAGCAACTTCTGATCTTTAGTTTTGAAATTCACCACACCAAGGTACACTCTCTTGTTCTTATATTCTGAAATTTACATAGTACATGTTATCAATTGCAAATGAACTAGATCCGTTAATTTTCCGCTGCATATGTTTTGTATGCAATACAAATATGTATTTTTTTCCATCAATTCTCAATAAATTGAGCTACTGTCGAGCTATCTATTGAGCTTCACATTAATTCATGTCATTAATACTTGAGTTGAATAACATGTTTCTTGAAGTACTAAATCCATCTTAGATCTACCAAATTACAAGTAAAGTGCATTTTGTCAAAGGATTAGCCAATTACACAAAATATGACCATACCATGTTTTTTATTAGAAAGAAAATAGTAGGTTTGAGAGAAAAATTCAATATCAGTTTTTCCTTGGAAAGAAAACAATCAGTTTGAGAGAAAAAATCTACATCTTTATTTTATTAGAAAGAAAACAATAAACTTGTAAAGAAATCTCTAGATCTGTTTTTTTATGAAAGAAAAACATGAGATTTTTGGAGAGAACTTTAGATCTGTTTTTTCTTATTAATAAACCACAAGATATTTTTGGAGAAAACTCTATATCTATTTTTTTTTATGAATAGAGAACAAGAGATTTGAAAAAAAATAAAATAAAATAAAAGAAAGAAAAGAAAAAGAGTTGTAGATTCATAAAGAAAACTTCGAAAACTTATCTTAGATCTACTTAATACATGAATCATACTAATCATGTGATGAATAGGTTAGTCATGAATATATAAGAGAATGACATGAACAAACTTAAACAACCATGCAAAATAAACAAGTAAACCATCATGATATAGAAAGAAAGAAATTCATAAACTAACTATTTACTTGCATGAATGATTAAAACAAAGGGGAATTACTTTAGAAAACTGAGAGAATAGATCTCTCTGAGATCTAAAGAATTGTCACTTAACAAAAAAGAAAATCTTAAAGTAAAACTTCCAGAATTTATTTAATATTAAGGGGAGAGGGTTGTTGAATGTTAGGAGGTCTCCTGTATTTATAAAGGTGTCAGTTGCTTGAAAAATAACTCAGATCAGCTTAAAAAATAAGCAAAAAAACGTAAGGGGAAAATCCTAAAGAAAAGAAAAAGAAAAAAGATTTGGATAAGAACTAAGTTGATTTTTCATATCTGAACATGTTTTAGTATTTTGACTATATCTCTCGATTGGCTTAAGTTGATATTTTGACAGTAAAAGAAAATTCGATTCCCGACAACCTTGCCGAAAATAGTCTAGTTCGAATTTTGAAGTTCACTATGCCAAAAGTGCCTAGGAATGTGAATCTGAAAACTGCTACTTGATTAGCACATTTTTGAAGTGTTTTTCAAGTCTAAAACAATATTTGGATGAATTTTAGAGTTATTTTCAAGATAAAATTCATCCCAAAGTGATAATTAGGATTTTTAAAATAATTATTTTGAAGATAATTATACCAAAAATCTAATTATCTACGGTCTTTAAATATTATCAACTTTTTTGTTTTAATCCCATGCAACCAATCACTTTTCAATGAAAATATTCCACTAATCACAGAAATTCATTTAATTAATTTTAATTGTTAACCAATCAAAATTAACTTCAATTAATCATGTGTAATTAGTTCCACCCAAGTGAATTTATGTACACCATTCAAACTTGATCTTGTGATATCTTTTGATTCGACCGCCCGATTTGTGAACCAAATGTGTCACTGTGATCGTTAGAACCTCAAGATCATTTTCATGATATGTGACGAATGACTTAACGAATGAAATGCAATCATGATTTTTTGGGTACTTAGAATGTTTATTTGGTCATTTTTCAAGGTTAAATTATGGGTGCGAAATTAAATGTCTATAGGGGTCAAATATAAAACATGAGAGAAAGACTTTAAGACCACACACTTAGCCACTAGGGTACTCCAACGTATTATGGTTTTTTTTTTTTTTTTTTTTTTGGAGGAACATATTATGTTAAATTAGGCTTATTAAATAAATAAATATATATATATATATATATATATGTTAATAGCCTAGTAACATTGATTTAAAAAAAAAATAGCCCCACAACATTAATTTATTATTAAAAGACAAAAATAAAAATAAAAACCATATAAAAAATTAATAAAAAATTAAATAGGTTATTGTGGACGCTGGCTTTGGGTCCTTGGAGACGTGATTCTATATGCTTGTGTTTATAGGATAAGGTGTGTGTGTGTGTGTGAGAGAGAGTCCTTTTATCTTATTTTTATTTTAAGAGTCACTACCAACCATTAGTTTGTATTAGGTGTGATTAGTCACTTATGGGTCAAATTAATTTTAAATTACCTAATTAACTAAACCAATTTTAAGGGTTTATTGATTAAGGTAAACATAGAGTCTCAAGCCAAAGGATCTTGGACTCGAAAGTTCAGTTACATGTGGAGAAATTGTTAGGCTCCGCACACCGCCTATCCAAAGGATAGTACCCCATTTTAATTTATTTCAAACGTTATCTTTTTAGTGAAAAAATTAGATACTTGGCATTTTGATTTTCAAAAAAGGTTTTATATAAACAATACACACACACACACACACACACACACACACACACACACATGTGAGTACTTATTTACATATAATATAACATGTGAATATTTACGTCAAAGAATATTTACAATCAAAGCATGTGAAATATATATATATATATATATATATATAGCATGCGAAAGCTAAATTTAAATTTGTTTCACAATTGCATATTTGTTTTTGATCTCCACTATTAGAGGTACCACCCCCCCCCCCCCCCTCTCTCTCTTTCTCACATACCCACACATGGACATCTATAATATATTAATCTCTAACCTTATTCTCTTATTTTCTCTAATAATTTCATTTTACATTTTATTTTTTGCACATTGAATTAAAGATTGAACATTATTTAAGACAAAAGATTGATTTATGTATTTTTATTGTCTAGAAATTGTTGTTATTATTTTGATGTTAGTGCAAATATATATGTTTTTTGGTGTTTTGATTAGTGGGTGATTTTTTTTTTCTACTGTTCGGAGAATCAATTAGTAGGTGATGTTCATTTTTTTTTTCCCATATAACTTTGTCCAATTGTGATCCAAAAAATTATTATTATTTTCATGATTGTGTAATTCATTCTATATATGAAAGTTTCTAATAGTTATATCAACATTTTTATATCCAATATTTGGGTTAGAATTGTTTATATTCATCCTTAAATTAAACAACTTTTCCTTTCATGTTTCCAATAAGAAGTTTTAACTCTATTTTTATGGAAGTGCAACCTCAAAAAAATGGTTACATATTGTTTAATATATTTTTATTGAAACTCATTACTAATATACATTATAAAAATTAGGGTAAATTGCAAATTATACCCCTAAAGTTTGGGGTTGATTGAATTTTATACCCCTAACATTTCAAAAACTCGATTTTACGCCCTGAAGTTTGATTCCATTAGCAATTCACCCCCCACAGTTAGTTTCTACGGTTAACTAACACATCACCATGTTGACATGTTTCATTTTTGCCAAATCAACCCCAAAACTACGTAGTTTCAGTGATGACCAAGTTAAAACTTGGCACAGTCAAAACTACATCTTTTCATGCCTAAACTTAAAAAACAAACCTCTAACCTAAACATCACAGTTGAGGCCAAACTCTAAAAAAAAAAAAAAAAAACAAAGAACCACGAAAAAATCTCTGAGGCTTTGACCTCCTTAACCCATACCCCATGAACCCAAACCTCACTAACCCGAACCCCTTGGCTCGAACTGAACCTAGATAGACCATTAGGTCACCTCCTAAACCTAGGCAACGGTGGCAGCGAAGAACTAGGTGATGGCAATGGTGGCGAAGAACTCAGAGCTCTCTCTTTGCTTCATTTCTTGGTCACTACCAGTGAGATGTGTAAATATTCAATCATATCTGTGTTGATTTTTTCAATGACATTTTGGGCTGTGGTTTTTGGGTTTTCATGTTGGCTGTTAAAATTGAATTCCTATTATTCGGGAAGATGTTATTTGTTTATATTGGTGGTAAATTATTTGAAATTTTGAAGTCCCTATGATAGTTTATAATTATGTAAGGTAGGTGTTTGTGAAAATGTGTGTGCCAATTCTGTAGTAGTAACTGAACAGTTAAAGCATTGAAGCTTCAATCATTAATTATATATATATATATATATATAAAACCGAAGCCTCTACTCTCTCCAAAATTTTACATGTTAGCATTATTAAAAAAGAAAAAAACAAATTTCAACTTAAAAAAAAAAAAAAAGAAAAAAAGAAGAAGCTAAAATCCTAAAAGCATATTGTGCAACGCTTCAACTTCTCATTCAAACATGAAATTTTAGCTAAAATTTCTCCCAAGTTTTGAAAATCAAACCCTATAACTATTCTCCCCAACTTTGAAAATCAAAAACTCAAAGCGCATCTCTACTCTACTCTACTCCTTCCCCCAAATCACAAAATCTCTTATCTCCCCATCCTCCCACCCCGAGACCACTAAACCCCAATGGAAAATTCTCCATTAAATCTGCCTACCATTTTGCAACCCAACTCACTGATTCCCCAGCCATAAACTGATGTTAGCTAGAAAAAGCTTTGGAAGCTTAAAGCCCCTAAGGATTAAGAGAATTACCTCCTCAACTACTTTGCTCATACCGAAGAGGTATAACTCTGTAAATTTCTGTCTCTGTGTGTGAGTTAGGGTTTTGTTTGGTTTGGGTTTTTGAATTTTTTAAGGTGGAAAATTTATTTTTCCATCTCGATTTTGAACCAAAATTGGGGTTTGGATAGTTTGGGTTGTTGTCTTCGACTTAATTAATGAAGTAGCTACTGTTGTATGGGAAGTTAGGTATTTAGTTCCTTTCTACTTTGAAGGCCTTGATTTTTGGATTTTGAATTTGATCTTATTATTGATGATAAATTGATAATAAGTGGTTTGTAATAAATATATATATATATATATATACACACACAGACACACACATTAATACTTGATGAATGTCAGCTTTGGTGTTAGTTTGCATCTTGCTTCTTTTACAAAAAGGCCATCAATTTTGGTTTTGTTAGGACATATGTGATTTGATGTTAGGAACATATATCAACAATTTATGTAATTGGCTAATCATTTGACAAAACGAATTTTACTTGTAATTGGGTAGATCTAGGATGTGTTTAATACTTCATGAAACAAGGTTTCAAGTTTAAGTGTTAAAGTCATGCAAGTCTATCCAAGAATTAAGTGAGAAATTGATAGATTTTAAAGCTCAACAGTTAGCTCGATAGCTAGGATCTATTGAGGTCTAAAAGCTACTAAAGCCCGTGCCATGACAGCTAGCTAGATAGGTGGCTATTTATCAAGGTTTATGAAATTAAGTTTTTCAAGCTGATTTTCATCCAATCCATAAATGTATGTTTGGGCTTTCTTTTATCACAATCCTAAACATATATAAGGATTATTTTAAGGGCTGAAAAAGGTCACACACAATTGCACAAGAGCATAATTACAAGTGTGACTAGAAACCTAATTTGCCCTAGTTCTTGTTTCTTTTCAAGAAGCTACTGTGCTTGTACACCATAGGGCTTTGTAACCAAGCAACTTCATGATCTTCGCCATGTGATGAACTAAAGAACTTTGCAGTCAACATCCTTCTTAAGTTGGTGATCAAGGCACATACTAGGATCCATGCAATTGGTTAGTCACATACTGGGAGTCATGCATTGAAAATGAGAGATTATCACTACAGAACAAGTACAATTGGGTATTGGGGTAAGGGTTCAACTATAGGTTGGTATAAGGTACATGGATTCCTTTACTTGTAGTCGCTTGTTTTGATAATAGTTGATTCTCGGGAGTGGTGACCTTCAAATCACCAGTGGGGTTTTTGTCATATAGGTTTTCTCCATTCGTAAACAAATCATCGTGTCAATTTATTTTTCACTGCATACTTAGTTTAATTGGTGATTTTTTTGTGCTACCATGCGCTTTGCATGTTAATTTGATTAATTAATAAACTTAGCTAATTAATCAATTAATTTATCACAAGGGGTCAATACATTCTTGACCAATTAAGTTGTATTAAGGCAGGCACACTCTGATTAGGGTTAATCTTTGCTGTGTGATCCATTGACCCTTGTTTGTCATGGATAGAGGACAATCTCTTATTATACCCCATTTATTTGATGGCACTAACTATGCATACTGGAAAGTACGCATGAGAACTTTCTTGCAGTCTTTAGATGAGAAGGTGTGGCAAGTTGTAGAGATTGGCTGGACTAAGCCAATGGAAGCGCAGGTTGATTGGGATGATGCTAAGATTAAGGCAATAAACTTCAACAGCAAGGCATTGAATGCTCTATTCAGTGCAGTCACGAATGAGAAGTTCAAAAAGATATCCTCAACTAAAACAGCTACGGAAGCATGGACCATTCTCTAGACAACCTATGAAGGAACCAAGGCTGTTAAGGATTCAAAGTTTCAGAGGCTCACTACAAGCTTTGAAGAGATCAAGATGAAGGAGGATGAGTCGTTCGATAAGTTCTATGCCAAGGTCAAGGGCATAGTGAATTTAGCTTTTAATCTTGAGGAAACCATTCCTGAACCCAAGATTGTGAGAAAGGTGCTCAGATCTTTACCTGAGAGATTCCATGCCAAGATCACTGCCATTGACGAATTAAAGGACATTGACAAAAATTCCTTTGACTGAGCTAGTTGAAAATTTGCAGACCTATGAGTTGGGTTTGACAAGGATCGAGAAATCAAGTAAGATCAAGAGCATGGCATTGAAGGCCAATAGCAGTGATACTGATGAGTCTTCTGATGATGAAGATTCTGAGATGAAGTCCTACATCACTAGGCAATTCAAAAACTTTATGAAGAATGCCAATACAAAGGGAAGAAAGATACTAGGGATGGCTGTCAATACATTATTCCCTCAGGACTAAAATGCTATGGGTGTCAAGGTTTCGGTCATATGAAACAAGAGTGCCCTACGTATCACAAGACCATTGGGAAGAGCAAGGCACTTGCTACTACGTAGAACGACACTAAGCCTGAGGATGATTTTGATAATGAGGATGATGAAATCCTGAATGCCTTCTACTAAAGGGATTATTGAAGATGTGGATGAAGAAGAGGAATTGGTGGAATTTAAGTTTGAGAAGATGGATGAGCAAGATGAAATCCATACAGCCTATGCAAAGTTATACAAGGTCTCAGAAAAAGCATGAGAATTTGTATAGGTTGGCCACCAAGAAGCTTAGTGATGTGGAGCTTAAGCGAGAATAAATGTTTACAAAGTTTGATAAAGCCAATCAGACAATTGCAGCCTTGAGATTTGAGAATAATTTCTTAGTTGAGAAGACTAAGAAGCTTAAGGTAGAAGTGTTCCAAGTCAGAGCTTAGTGTAAAGGACTTCAAGCGCAAAGCTCGATGAGATGCTTAGTTTTCAAAAATCTGCTTTCGATCGAACCAATTTTGAGTATGATTTCTCTTCTTCTAGTATTGCTTCTACTAGTACCACTGTTTTCATTCCTCATGCTGATAATATTGAAACTGAGAACAGTAATTTTAAGAATGAATTAGCTAGTGAGAACATAGACAAGGGTAAATCTATCTTAGGAGCACCCCCTAAGCTTGATGAGAAAGAGATTAAGAACTCTAGGGCTAAGAAGGGAAATAATTAGAAGCCTAAATAGGAAAAGCAGCATTTTTGTCATCACTGTGGCATAGCTGGACATACTCAACCTAATTGCTATAAGTTGTTAGTCACTCAAAAGAGCAACAGTATGTTCATATCGGGAGACCAGAATAAGCTTCTATCCTCTTTTGCTCCTCTCGAAGATCTTCTTAAAGCCCTCATGTTCCTTTCAAACTTGAACGGTTTTAACTCTTCCCCCTCACCGTCAGATCAAAGGTTTGTTAAACAGATTGGTTCTTCCAAGATGTGGAAGGAAAAGGGCTCCAAGTGATTTTGTAGCTTATTCTCTCTCTCCCCTTCTTGTTTTTGGTTTTGCATTACTTGTGTGTTTTCCTTTTATGTTTTGAGTTGGTCTAGTTTTATGCATTGCTTTGTTTTGTTTAACATGTTTTTGTTTGGTTACTTTTCAGTTTTCTTTTATTTTGTTTTTCATATAAAAATAAAAAATAAAAACTGAAAAATACAAAAATAGTGTGTATGTGTACATTGGTACTTGTGTACCTTGGATGGCCATTGAAACAAAGTTTTCTAAACTTTGTATCTTTTGTATCTTAGATGAGTATCTCCATGCACAGCTAAGCAAGTGAGCTTTGTGGCTCATGTTTGTGATAAGTAAGATTAAGTAATCTCTTTTACTTAACACTCGTATCACTCTTTTTGACGGGAATGACTAAAAAAATCCTAAGAGAAAGGCATAAATAAGTATTTCACAACATCTGTATGCTTCAGCATAGCAAAAGTTCAATGTCAAAAGCTTAACATCATTGGGTATTTCTTTTCTCTCTCTTATATGCCCATGCATGATTTGCTTAAAAGAAAAACATGCAAAGAAAAATAAAAAGCAAAAAGAATCAAAATGCTTTATATATGATTGCAAGCGTGTATTCTAGGAGATGTGGGAGTTATAGGATGTACCTCGAAGGTGATACTCTCCATCAAATAGTTATTATTGTGTGTGAGTTAAAGTGATTTTCTCATATCTTAAATCGTCATAACATGTAGACACTTAAGCAATCTTCTGATGTTCTTCACACACAACACGTAATATTCTTTGCTACTCTTGATACATGTGCAAGTACAATGTGATGTGGTCATCACAAGGAATACTTGTGTTAATGTATGCTCACTAAACTATCTTGACTTGTTTTTAAAATATAAAATTCGTTAGACTTGTTTAGTGTGTGTGTGTGTGTTTTGGGATCTATATGCTTAACATTTTTTGTGTTGAGAGATGTTTTTGAGAGTTTAAAATGTTTTTTGGATTTTTGGTTGAGTAGCATACTTAATTGCATTCATGTCTGTGTTTTTCTCTTCTTTGAAAAACTGTTTTTAAGCAATCTTGATAGCTTCTCGATAGCTGTCAACAGATGGCTATCTATCGAGACCCTTTAGCTTTTTCCTATCATATTCTTGATAGCGCTCAATAGCTAGTTCGATTATTCAAGAAACTTTCTGTCTCCTCCATAGATGCTCGGTAGCTACCTCGATCCATCGAGCTTCTTTGTAAAGAAAACCTCTCGTTAGATCCTCGATAGTTGGTTCAATAGCTATAAGGCTCATTTTTAAAGCTTGATAGCTTTTTGATAGCTCTTGATCGATCGAGCTTTATGAGATTTCTATATATAAGAGCTTCATGATTTTTATCTCATTTCTCTTTGATCTCTCTCGATAGATAGACTTCTCTCACATTCCCAAACTCTTCTCACTCAACGTCTTTATCCTCCCTACTCATTCTTTGGTCTTTTCATTGCATTTTTCATAGGTATGATCTCTTTTCTAGCCTTTAATCATACATTTCATGCATTCTGACCTAGATTTAGGGATTTTTTGAAAACTTTTGGAGTTTTTTTGAAATTGATGAAGTTTTGGTGAAATTTTTGGGTTAGGTTCTGTGTATATGATCAAATAACTTCATGCATTGCATCACACTTGCATTATAACTATATTTTCATGCATTATAGATGTGTGCTATATTTGTTGATCTGCTATGTGCTGTTAGGTTTGGATTGGGTTGAGCTTATGATGTAACTATATTTGCATGTCACATATTCATGCATTTTCGTGCATACGTACCTTCAAGTTTCTATACTTGTTATATTGTATCTTGTTGGTGATTTTCTGATTGTCTCTCTCTCTCCCTTTCTCTCTGTTTCTTACATTAGTTGCGTCATGGCACCTAAACGTAAATCTACTCTATCTTGAAACCCTCTTCGTTCTAGGGCATCTTCTTCTTCTTTTCCATCTGACCCCACTCCCTCTCACGTTTGGTTCCATGATGAGATGGCCAAATCGGACTTCTTGGAGAACTTTTCACGATGTGGCATTCATTCAGAATACCAAGTCATTTTGTCAAACTTCTTTAACACTAACCTACCCACTGTCATCCATAGTAGGGGTTAGGAGTCATTTTGTGGCGTCCTGGTCATGTGCCCTTCCATAATCATATAGGAGTTCTACTCCATATGGGCAGATTTGATTACTCTATACCTCAGTTTTCTACTCATGCTCGAGGTATACGCATTGTAGTTACTCCGGATATTGTTTCTGAGGTACTACATGTGCCTAGGGTAGCGCATTCTGACTACCCTGGCTATGCGCGTTTAAGGACAGTGTCTAAAGATGAACTTGTGTCTCTGTTTTGTGAGACACCATCATCTTGGGGTGACTGTTAAAACACCCCTTGCTCAGCCTTTACTAAAGGTCCGAGATTTCTAAACATGGTGATGACATTTGTTCTTCATCCATTGTCTCACTATAACACTATCACAGAGCCTTGTGCTCGATTTTTGTTGTCCCTCATTGAGGATATCTATATCGACTTTCCTTCACACTTTATAGTCTCCCTTATAGATGTCTATAAGGACATGGCAACTCATGATAAGCTCATTTTTTTCCTTCTGCTATCACGAGACTTCTTCGCCATTTTTCTGTCTTCTAGCCTGAGTCTCCCTTCTTCTCATATATGTGTGCCATTGATGCCACTACGGTGAAGCAGAGTCTTGTACAGCTTCGCTCGAGGTAGCCCCATATGCAGATGGCAGTTCCTCCAGTTTCTACCATTCCATCCACCTCTGCTCCTTCTTCTTCAGTAGGTGGAGTGACACTTAAGGCCATCATGGCACAGCTTATGCACATAGATGCTTTCCTTGACACTCTTAGCGATGAGTTGTGTCAGGTGAACACCCGTGTTGGTCATATCACGCAACGACAGGCTGTGATGGGTGGTTTCACAGTGGCTTCCTCTCCATTTCTGCCAACTTCTAAAGATGAGGATGACGATGGCTCCAACAATGCTAATGATGCTGAGGATGATGATGATGGCTCACCTAGTGATGATGAGATGTCTACTTAATTTACTTGTCCTTTGTCACTCATGACAAAAAGGGGAAGTAGTTTTGAGATGAGAGTAGTCATACTCATAGGAGGAGGGTTAGTTTAGGAGATAGGGGGACTGTATATTAAGGGATGTAATGAGGACTTGTATGTATCTTTTCTTTTCTTTCTATTTTAGATACATTATATCTTGTATATTGGTCTTGTGACCATTTTGACATACATTCTACTTATATTTGGTTTATATATATTGATGTATGTTCTCTCACATATCTTTACGTGTGTTGTTTCTTTTCTTTCTTAACACACATGTTTCTTATTAATTGTATGCAATCTATTATTTTTGTTTTACACTAAGATGCCTTGATGAGTTTTGTTTAAAGTATTTCAGAAATACAAGTTGTCAAAGCCTACTTGCCACAAACTCTCTTCTTGCAAAGTTTTTCAAGAGTTTGTGTTAGGATAGATTTTATAGTACTTAACAAGTGAATATGAGTTGTGTGTTATGACTACTCTCATATGTTCATTTGGTTATTGTGGCTTTGTTACAGATTGCCAAAAGGGGGGATTTTTAGGACATATGTGATTTGATGTTTGGAACATATGTCAACATTTTTTGTAATTGGTTAATCCTTTGACAAAACGCATTTTACTTGTAATTGGGTAGATCTAGAATGTGTTTAATGCTTCAAGAAATAAGGTTTCAAGTTCAAGTGTTAAAGCCATGCAAGTCTATCCAAGAATCAAGTGAGAAATTGCTAGATTTTAATACTTGACAGCTAGGATCTATCAAGGTTTAAAAGCTGCTAAAGCCTGTGCCTCGACAGTTAGCTCAATAGATGGTATCTATCGAGGTTTATGAAATTCAGTTTTTCAAGCTGATTTTCACCCAATCAGTCAATGTATATTTGGGCTTTCTTTTCTCACAACCCTAAACATATATAAGGATTATTTTAAGGGCCGAAAAAGGTTATACACAGTTGCACGAGCATAATTCCACAAGTGTGAAGAAGTGTGACCAGAAACCTAGTTTGTCTTAGTTCTTCTTTCTCTTCAAGAAGCTGTTGTGTTTGTACACCATAGGGTTTTGTGACCAAGCAACTTCGTGATATTCATCATGTGATGAACTGAAGAATTTTTCAACCAACATCCTTCTCAAGTTGGTGATCAAGTCGTGTACTGGGATCTGCGTAATTGGTTAGTCATGTACTGGGAGCCGTGCATTGAAAATGAGAGATTGTCACTACAAAACAAGTCCAATTGGGTATTAGGGTAAGGGTTCAACTATAGGTTGGTATAAGGTATTGGAATTCCTTTACTTGTAGCCGCTTGTTTTGATAATAGTGGATTCTCGAGAGTGGTGACCTTAAAATCACCTAGTGGGGTTTTTGCCATGTAAGTTTTACCCATTCATAAATTTTAATTGGTGATTTTTTTGTGCTATCATGCACTTTGCATGTTAATTTGATTAATTAATAAACTTGGCTAATTAATCAATTAATTTATCAAAAGGGGTCAATATATTCTTGGCCTATCAAGTTTGGTTACTTCTGTTTATTTCCTACTGCTTAGAATGGTCCTCAACCACATGGTAAGGTTGTTTTTGCTCACTTGGTAGGGACTTAAACCTATTTGCTACTTTATGTATAAAAGGTGTTTGAGAAAAAGCCAAGCCCAAAGTAGTAGTAGAAGTAGGCGAATTGTTAATACATCTATTGAAGTGCCAATTCCTCCCTTTTATGCAAAATACTACATACAATCCTTCTCTCATGCTTCATGTTTGTCCTCATTGAATATTAGGTACGCAAATGTGATAAAAACTTGTACATCTCTACAAGTTTTCTCATTATCTGATTTAAAAATAAAATCTTACATAAATATATGATTCAGTAATAACCTTACATATGTGATAAAAACTTTTACATCCCTACAAGATTCCTCGTTATGTGATTTAAAAAAAGGAAAGAAAAAAAAAAACTTACATAAATGTCTGCTTCAATAATAACCAGTAACTTATGGAAAATGACATAACTTATGGGAGCTATGCCATTATGTGTTATGTGGAACATGTGTTGTGAAGAATTAACTAAAGCAACATCCCTTTGTTGTCTTTTATCTAGTTTTTCCAACTCTATTTCCCTTTAAATTATCCCCCCAAAAAATATAATAATATTAAAAAACTCTATTTCACTTTGATTTGTATTCTTTGAAATGGGAGTGTGTACATCTTTTAATTTTTCCTCTCTTTTCCTTTCCTAATAAAATTATTTACTTAAAAAAAATAAAAAATAAAAACTTATAATTTGATACAAAAAATTATTTGCTAAAATGTAGAAGAATGGTAATAATTTGAAATACTTTAGGGGAAGTCTCAAACTTCACCACAGGGTAGGGTGTTTCTAAATAATGTCAATGGAAGAACCAATAAGGATTCTCTTTTAAAAAAAGAAATAAATTCATATGGTGTGTAATTGAATGGAACTTGCTATTTAAGTGAGTCTCTATTTTAATTTGTTTTAATAGTTGGGAGTTAAATTCAGTTTCAATTATTATTATTATTATTATCATTTGATGAAAAGGAAAAAATTGTATTACTATAAAAAAAACAGTATGAAAAGTATAACCTGGGAATGATCCAAGCCAATGCAGTGGCTTAGGTTCCAAGAAAAAATATATATATACAGGGAAATAGATAGTCTGAGTATTAGAGATTCGACTAGTAAGCCCTGAAAGCCCACAGTGTTAAATTAAATTCCCACAGAAAGCCTCTGGTAGTCATCTAAGAGTGTTGATTGTTTATTAATGGATTGCCTACAAAGTGTTTGATTATAGTTGCCAACAACTCTCACGCTGATCTATTTCAAAATAAATCCTCTTGAAGCAACCAAAGTTTGGAAGATGGGACTTCTATGGCAAGGAATTGGTGGACAAAGGTACTGGAATTGATAATGCTTCTTTCTACATTTAGATTGATGTTCCATTTTAAAAGCTCGAATTTGTGTGAAAACATAAGAGCTGTTTAGACCTCAAAATTAAAAATTACGGCTCAGCTGATTTTACTTTAACTTAAACTAAGTGCGAAATAGAGTAAATGCAAGTAAACAAACAATATAACTACTCTAAGCCATATTCATCAAATATCAACACTAAAATGAAAGCTAAAAGAGTAGGGAAGAAGAATGCAAACACAAGATAACACCCCGATGTGTTATCGAAGAGGAAATCGAAGAACTTGGTGAAAAACCTCTCTGCCGCCCTCCAAGCGGTAAATCGATCAACTAGAGAATGAGTTGGATTACACGAATAACAAAAGACCCTCTAAGCCTAGTCTACCCCATGTACATAAGCCTTCCAAGCTCCTGCTACCAACTGATTTGATGAAGCCTTGTCTTCTCTAGCTCTCCGGATCACGCAATTCAGCCCGATTGCATTCACCAAACAAATAGCTTCTTCCAATGCTTCCCAGCAACACCAAAACCTCACTTTACACCCAGGATAGGTGGTAAGTGTTTGGGCTATCACCCTCTCAAGAATTTGGATATGGAGAGGTAGGAGTTGAGGAAAACCACAATGGATTGTGTAGAGGATTATGGGTAAGACAATCTCTAACTCTCAAGGGTAATGGCTAGGTTTTTCTCTCTGAGAAGCACTCCTCTCAATATGTGGGCAATATGGGTATATATAGTGTGGGAAAAGAGATGGTGTATCAGATATGACAAAATAGCAAACCAGAATATTTCGCAGGTATCTCGCAAGAAGGCCTTACCCGCGAAATACTCGCGAAAACCAACTATCACCATCTATCATGACTCTTTCCATTCCAATCATGTGCTGAGCACATGGCTTCACTTCACGGGAAGTCTTCTCGTGAGCTACCTACAAAAACTCCTTTGATTTTCAATTTGTCTTAAGTCTTCACTCTCTTTCTCTCTCTCACAACCCATACAATGAAATCCCACATAAAATACAGGGTGTATAAAATTGAACAAAATTACAACCAAATTTGGCACGGAATTACAGCCAACACAAAATAATTGTAAATTACAACTTTACAATCTCCCCCTTTGGCTATTCTGTGACAAAATTCCTAAAACAGATTATAGATGTAAACATGAGTTTCGAAACAGTGGTAAAACTCACTCACACCTAATCTAGAAGCTGCGAAGCACTTACACGTATATGCCTGTAACTTGAAACACTCATACACAAACAAAACTTGTTGAATACACAATACGTATATGAGCAAGTAAAATGCAATCAAGGTAATAAATAGGATATAAACTATGAAGCTTAACTTGATCAACCAAGAGCAATCATTAAAAGATGACTACAATGATCATTTAACTAGTAAATGATCATCCAGACACACAATGCAATTAAGAGCAAAGCAAAAATCAATTGCATGTCCAACACACAACCAATGCAAAATACAAGAAGTATTTGCATCAAGGATACAGGATCAAACAAGGGCACAAGTGTCTAGTATTAAAGATAATGCAACAAAATCTAAAAGTACTTAAAAACGCTACAAAGTAAGGATACAAAAACAAAGTACTGAATATAAACTAAAAGTTTTAAAATGAAAGTACTTAAAGGCTTTAAAATAAAGCAATGTAAATATCCAAGAGATATAAAAACTATAAAGGAAAACTAACAAACTGTAGACTCAACTAGCTAGTAAACTAATAAGCTGTAAACTAGACTAGCCAAACAATGGTTAGACTATCCAAAAGTATGTGTCAGCTTTCTCCTTTTGAGCTCACAAAAATCCCCCTTTGAATATGCACACTTCCTTTCTTGTGATGCTCTCCCCCTTACTATATGATATCGTCTAAACTATACAGTGAGTTGTTCTCCCTCTTCTTGGCATGAATAGCTAAAGACTCTCCTCTAACTTGTGTTAAATCTCATCTAACTGTGTCTCAATGGTTGTTAGACGCATATGAACTTGGTTGTTGGTGGAGTAGATTACATTAGCAAGGCCTGAAATACGCTTATGCAAACCCTCAATCAAAATAGACAACCAGTTAGAATGAGAGCTAGATGGTCCTAGCTGAGTGCTAGTAGACTGCGGTTTAGGAGTGTGAGGAGATGTAGTCTCGGTATGCCTAGGGAGTAGTATAAGCAGCTAAGCGATGACTAGAAGGAGTGGCATGTGGGAAAGATTCACTCTTTGGTGTTTTGGAGGGATTTTTCTTTTCATGTTCAATAGAAGAGTGACTTTTGCTCATTTGGACAGACACCAAGGATATTGGGCATTGACGAAGTAGGATAGTTCCATCATTTTGTGGATGAACTCCTTTAAATACCATGATTTTCATGATAAGACTACAGAAAGGAAGACACATCTGTGCCCCTGTCCGTCCTGCGATTTTCCTAATAGTTTGGAAAATGTGAGTGCAAATATCAATCGAAGCTCCTGTGAGGAGATCACATAAAACTGTGCTCTTCCAAGATTGATGAATCTAGTATTGGTCAATGGATAAAGGTTGGGGAACATGATCAATGTGAGAGTTTTTAGTTATGGTCCAAACTTCATAGTTTCAATGGATGTGCCTTTGGCTGAGACCTCATGATTAGCTCCTACAATTTGAAGAACATATATCACTGGAGGAAGTCTGTCATCATATGGAGAGATATCCACATTTTCCAGTCGATTAATGTGAAGGATCTTTGCAAGATAGTTTGGAGTGATGATAAAATCCTTTCCTCGAACCCAACACTCCAGTTCAACTCCAGTGAATCTAGCATTCGAGTAGAACTCCTTAACCAATTCATCAACCGAATCCTCAAAGTTTCCGAATAGATTTGCCCAATCTTTATCCGCAACAATCCTAAGGATAAAAGTGGATCCTAGGGTGTCAAACTATACAATATGTTCTACTACAGTAGGTGCATTCTTAAAAATGCTAGAGAAAGTCTGAGAATCCGAGGGAGTCTTGAATCTCTCACTGTTGGAGTCAACCCTAAAGATCAAAACATGATAAACATGTATAATCATGGTAATCCCCAAAGTTTGGTACTCATTAGAGTCCCAAACAACACCAAAATGGCATTTGGACATTTTATCAAACACTTGGTGTGCACCAACACAACTAGCATGTAAACAATGCATGAACATGTGTGCATCTTGCCTAAATACATGTTAAAGTGCCACAAGGGGCCAACACAAACACAAACAAACCAAATGGGACAAAACCCAATCCAGAAATTGATTTTTTATTTATTTTTTTTTTACAAAATTTAAAGTTTCCAACCATTTTTCAAAAATGAACCCAACTCAAGCAAAACCTATAATTTTCTACATAATCTAAGGAAATAAAGAGAAAAGATTGAATAAACATACCTTAGAGATGAATTTGACTAGATTTCACTTGAGATTTGGTTGGGTTTTTGAGTGAAAATAGGATTAGGATAGAGAGAGGCTTAAGGGAGGCAAAGTGAGGGAAAAATAATTGAGTTTGAAAAACTATCTATATCAGCCCTTTAAAACTGAAAACACACATTTTTTGTGGGTTAGCTTCTCACGAAGTTACTTGTGAAAAATTCCACTGAAGCACAAAAAAACTTCGCGGGTAGTCATTTCTTGTGAAACAATCGTGAGACAGTCGCAAGAGTTTTTGTCTGAAATTTGGTGTTTTCATTCTTTGCTTAACCCATTTCTATGGGAAGAGCTTACTCGTGAGCTTCTTGCAAAAATGTCTCTGAAGGAGTTTTTGATGAAAAATATGAAAAATCCAATTTGAACAAAAACTCAAAACACTAAAGCATAAAAACACTTTCAAAAACGTATAAAATACTCAAAAATCTTTTTTGGGTTTGATCGACAAGCAATTGAGTATACACATCACATTTGAACATATACAATCACACAAATGAAATAAGCATTTATTGAACAAAACTCTTGTGTGTTTTGTGCGTGTCAAATGTGGAATAGTCCTTAGTCTAGAGTGAAGCTTCAATGATCAATTCAATCAAGTCATACACAACTAGTACTAAATCAAGTGGTCTATCTCAATTATAGAAATGAACATATATGACCTCCCTCAAGAAAATGATTACATATCTTGGAAGCTTTACTTTTGGCTTCTTTCAACTCATAACTTTTTGATCATTTATGAACGATATATCTCATTTTGAGATCGATGCGTGAAATTTTTGATATTTCATTTTTTAGAATAAGCCTTTAGCTTTTAGGGCGCCATACATTTCAATATAAGTCACTTTCCCTTTTTCCTAGTCAAATTCTAGTATGTGCGACGGCTTTTAGAGCTCATTATCTCTGTTTGAGATTTGACATTTGTTAAGCTATAAAGCAAAAACATAAAGGAGTGGGACGATATATAGGCTCAAGTCTATGCATGTATCAAAACCATCAAGACCATTGACTAATCATCTATGACAAGCTTGAAGATCAATTTACAACAATCACACATAGATGTCAAGATTTTTCCCACAAAGATAGATGTGCACTATGCCATTAGTACGAAGGTACTAGGCCAAACTCACATGTGAAGTACACAACACAAGTGATCAAACTTTTTAGAGATTTTTCCTTTTTTATGGTTTTTTGAATTTTTCAACATACTCAAAAATAGAATATGAAAAGTAAGATCAACAAAAACAACAAGTACAAAACAAACTCAAAAAGAAACATGCTAAAATGAGAAACATAAGCAAACAACCAACCAAAGTCACATCATCTAGGAAGAGTTAATGCATGGACATGGTCTTATGCTTATGCATGTGTATTGCGTTTAGTGTGATATCCCTAGAGAATTGGGTACTGGAGCTATGATTCTCAAACTTTTGGTTGAAGCTTGCCAAACAAGAAGTGATGGTATCTATTATCTTCATCACATCACCAATTCCCCTTGTCCTCTTAACCTTTGAGAATTCGCTTTCTTTAATTTGTGAAGTTTATAGTAGTTAGGTCTTGTGTGTCCTCGAACTCCACAATGGTGGTAGAAGTGTTGAACTTGAGGACCTTTATGAGGCTTTGGGAGAGACTTCCCTTTAGCCTTAGGTTTGGCCACAAATGGATTTTGAGGTTTTGTTGAAACCTTTTGAGTAATTCCACTTGGCTTCTTCTCCACTTTTGCATTCTCAACACTTGGAGTTGCTACCATTGGTTCCTTAGCTTTAGCAAATTTCATCTCCTTGAACACATTGGCACTTAAACTACTCTTTCCGAAATATCCTAAGCCACTTTTGTTAGAAAAAGGCTTTTGATGTGCAAGCACGTCGTCAAGTTTCTTGGAGGCAACGCGCTCCACTTTGGCATTAGCTTGAATCACTTCAAGCTCAAGAAACTTGATCCTGGAGTAGGCCTTGGTTAGTTCTCCATTCAGCGCCTTAACTTAACACTTCATTTCTTTGTACCTCACGAGTATACTCTTGTAGTCCTGTTCGGCTTTCTTTATTTTTCTGATGGCTACCTTAGCCACTCTAGCATACTTTCCAGTTTTCTAAAGAAGAGAATTATAGGATTCTTGCAATTCCTTGGTTCCTTCATCTTAATCATCGTATTCTTCCTCAATTCCCATAGACTCTACTTGGGTGTGCTCACCGAGTTCTTCCACTAGAAGGCTTAAATCTTCTAATGAGTCCATAGGTGCAATGGCCATAAATGCGAAGTAATTTCCTTCTTTGTCACAACTTTCTTTCAAATCAGAATTGGAACCATCTGAGTCACTCAGGATGATTGCACAGACTTTACCTTTTGCTTTCAAATACATGGGGCATTATTTCTTCACATGCCTATGCCCTTTGCACTCAAAGCATGTGACCATTTGAGATGGTGAGGAATCTTTAGAATCATTCTTCTTGAAGTCTTTCTTGTCCTTATTGAAATTTGAGAATTTGCCCTTCTTAAAAGACTTTCCATCTCTCTTGATCATGAGGAACTTATGGAAGTTCTTAACAAGGTACACCACATCCTTTTCAACCTCATCCTTATCTGAGGAGTCTTGAGCTTCCAATCTCTCATTGATCATCTTGAGAGCAAGAGATTTTCCCTTCCTTTGAGATGGTAGAGATAGCTCATAGGTTTTAAGAGAACCAATGAGTTCTTGAATTTCTATCTCATCAAGGTCTTTGCTCTCTTCGATGGCAGTGACCTTTGCACGAAAACTCTCTAGAAATGATTGTAGAATCTTCCTCACAATCTTGGAGTCCTCTGTCTTTTCTTCCAAGTTGAATTTCCCAATCACCACCTCATTTAGCTTCCCATAAAATGAGTCAAATGACTCATCTTCACTCATTTTTAGCTTCTCAAAGCGTGTGGTAAGCATTTGCAACTTTGTGTCCTTCACCTTTTTGGTGCCTTCATAGGTCATCTCGAAGATTTGCAATGCCTCCTTGGCAATTGTAACATGAGAGATCCTGTGAAATTCGTCAAGAGGAATACAAAAGAAAATTGCATTTAAGGCCTTGTTATTAGCATTAGTTGCCACAAAGAGTTGTCTTATCCTATGTGGATTTTGGAGCCTAGTCCATCCGATCTCGACAGCGTCCCAAACACTATCATCAATGGAAATAGAAATGACCTCATACAAACTTTCCAAAAAGCATAATTGCTCCCATCAAAGTATGGAGGAGCATCAAGCGATTGAGATCAATCTATCTCAAAAAGGGTTTAGGGTCACACTTAAGTAATGAAACCATAGCAAGTGCACCTGCTCTAATACCAATTGAAAGCTCAAATTTATGTGAAAACACAAGAGCTGTTTAGACCCCCAAATTAAAAATTACGGCTCAGTTGATTTTACTCTAACTTAAACTAAGTACAAAATAGAGTAAATGCGAGCAAGCAAACAATATAACTATTCTAAGCCATATTCATCAAATATCAACACTAAAATGAAAGCTAAAAGAGTAGGGAAGAAGAATGCAAACACAAGATAACACTCCAATGTGTTATCGAAGAGGAAACCAAAGAACTCGGCAAAAAACCTCTCTGTTGCCCTCTAAGTGGTAAATCGATCCACTAGAGAACGAGTTGGAGTACACGAATAACAAAAGACCCTCCAAGCCTAGTCTACCCCATGTACTTGAACCCTCCAAGCATCTACAACCAACTTTCTTGACGAAGACTTCTCTAGCTCTCCAGATCATGCAATTCATCCCAATTGCATTCACCAAACAAATGGCTTCTTCCAGTCTTCCCAGTAGCACCAAAATCTCACTTTATACTCAGGATGGGTGTGGTAAGTGTTTAGGTTATCAACCTCTCAAGGATTTGGATATAGAGAGGTAGGAGTTGAGGAAAAGCCACAATGGATTGTGTCAAAAATTGTGGGTATGACAATCTCTAACTCTCAAGGGTTAAGGTTAGGGTTTTCTTTCCAAAAAGCACTCCTCTCAATATGTGGGTAATGTGGGTATATATAGTGAGGGTAAAGAGATGGTGTATCAGATATGACAAAATAGCAAAACAAAATATTTCACGGGTGTCTCGCGGGAAGGCCTTACTTGCGAAACACTCGCAAAAACCAACTGTCACCATCTATCATGGCTTTTTGCATTCCAGTCATGTGCTAAGTGTTGGGTTTTTGTATCTCACACAAAAACACACGCAGCGGAAGCAACAAAAACATGGATCTACTTCAATCATGAAAGATAAACATGTAACCATGAATTCTAGAATCAAAGAATAGAAAGCGTACCAAGTGCAGTGAATTTCAAAACCTTAACTTGAGAATACCTTCACTTTTCATCTCAATTCCACATGGTGCCCAAGATGTGTAGTCTCTCAATCAGTCTTTTTGTACATAAACTCTCAAAGAAAAAAACCTTCTTTTTCTCCTTGTGGAGAAAAACTGATTTCTTTTTCTTTTCATCTTACGTACGTTAAACCATTCTTATAGTTTCTTTATTTAATAACACTTATTAAATAATGACTGATTTCTAATTGGGTTAGCCTTTTGGGCCTACCTAATTGGGCTTTAGTTTGTGGCTTGAGATGGGACCAAAGGGACCAATAAGACACTAGCTCCAATGGGCCTTGGGCTTTTCCGTCAACTCTTGACAAGTCCAAAGTTACCATTAATTATATTCAATACCACTATAAGAATATAATTGCACTCTAGGCCTTATTTATAAATTATTTCCCAAGACTTTATTATACATTCAACCCCTTCATTAAAATATTCGTAGTAATACAAAATCATTAATATTGACTGCCACTTTGAAGGTTACTAAATCTTAATCCTTGAGTACCCGGTTTAATCCTTTATGTTATTCATAATATATTTATAAAATCCAATTTCATAAATATATACTTTAGTAACTCTTTACTAAAGTGGTTGCGCCCAACACTCTGAATAACCAAACCCATTAAACTTATCTCAAGAGAATATTTTATATTTCCGTTAAGAGATTATGAATTCCATCTTGAGAATATATGTTCCATCAACACTAAATGCGGCTACCCAATATACTGAGGTTTTGACCATTACTTATAGATCTCACTCTTGATATGTCAAAGAAACTTACATCTCATGATCCGGACCATTATTCTCTCAGGATTTAGAGTTGATGTAAATAGAAGTCGTGAGCTTTATTATTCATTTGACAGTCCTTAGGACAATAATAAATCTCACAGCGGTCCAGTTCAATATGTCTTAACTCTTAAAACATATCAACATACCAACTAGAAGTCTCCACTTCCATGATCAAGACAAATCATCTTAGTTGATATGTTATAGTCTTCGCAAATGAAATGCCCAATTTCATCACCGACTACGAACTAAAATTCTGAGTTTACAAAGAACTTATGATTTATATCTTCTGTGACTAAATCACATAAATCACATACTATGCATCTCATGGACTAAAATAATGTCCCATTAGTTCATAAATAGTCTCAAATAATTAAGCAACTTAATTATTCATGACATGCCAATAAATTGGATTTTAGGGCACAAACCCTAACAATCTCCCACTTGCCCTCAAAGACAATTTACCACATATCTGACACTTATCTCCCTATAGAGTAATTCACAATCACTCTAAGGCAAGGCTTGAAAACAAGTTTCAGCCAGATTTATTGCATAAATTATCTTTTCTACTACTACTTTTCACGTACTCATATCTTCTCTAATGAGATGATACTTACGCATGATGTGTATCTTCACCACCTAGGATGAACACATATCTTGAAGTCCAACTTCATGAATCACAATCAAACTACAAGTCATTATTTGTACATCCAGTATCTATCAAAACCTCACTTTTGTGGACAAGCATATAATCCCTCATTCTCCTAAGATATTTGAGTATATGCTTTACTCCCACTAAATTAAGTGATCTTTGATTCACTTGATATTTACTTACTATGCCCATCGCAAAATAGACATTTAGCCTACTATTTAGCATAGCATAAAGACTTCCTATCGATTTGATATAAGGAACTGTTTTATATGCTCTTCCCTTTTATATGTCTTAGGACTATAGTCCTATATAAAAGAACTTCAAACTTTAAAAGGAAAGAATCCTTTCTTAAAGTATTTCATGCTATACTTGGCTAGACATTAATCTATTTAAGCAGTTTAAGATAGACCCAACATCCTAATTTCTGAATTTTAACAAAGTTATAATTCTTAGGATGTGACTAGTCTTTCCCAAGTACTTTATATCAAACTGGACTAGACAACCAAAAACTCCTTTGATGACAATAACTCTATATCATTCTAAATGATTAGAATGTCGTCAACATTCATTAAGAAATTTATTATTCTATATAGCCTTTACACACATAAGGCATTTTAAATACTTGATCAAAATCAAACAATTTGATTTCTTGATCAAAGATGATATTTTATGATTTAGATGCCTGCTCTAGTCCATAAATGGATTTTAAGCAACTAGCATACTAAACACTACTGGTTCTTTGTTATGAACAAGTCTAGTTACATCATATAGATGTCTTCCTCAAGATTGCTACTAAAAGAAGCTTTCTTGATATCCATTACCATATTTCATCCTAACGAAATATAATGGATAAGAGAATCTAGATAGAGTCAAGCTAGACTATTGGTGAAAAAATCTTTTCATAGTCGAAACATTTCTTTTTGAATAAATCTTTTCGCCACTAGTCTTGACTTTGAAGGTTTGCACCTTCAAATCTATCAATCTCATTTACTTGTAGACTTATTTGAAAACAATAGGCTTAATGCAATTAAGCACCTCTACAAGTTCTAGACTTTAAATAGAATTTAATTCTATTCACATAATCTTGAATCAGTAATTCATATTCATATCATCTATTGCCTTTACATAGGACCGAGGATCAAATTCATATCCTTGTGGAATAACTACAAAAGTTTATTCTAAAACTATGAATTTATTTGGTAATCCTCCCACTACAATATTGTACCCGTGTATTAGCTATATATTTAGAATAATGTCTTGTGATGTATCTAATATAACCATCTCATTTCCAAATGTACTTTATAGTTGTCCTATAACAAATTTTGACATTTTTCTTCTAGAACAATCTACCTTTACTTTGAAAGAGCCCTATTCCTCCTTTATGTATGCACTAACTTTAAAAAAAGTCATTGGAACTTTATTCCTTTACAAAAAGGAACCCTAGATCATATTATCCTCTAAATAGAATTCATAGATTGTGAATATAACAAAATAATGGTTCTAAAAGCCCATCTTTCACCAATCTTGAATACCATTTAGATTAATAAGATCTAGACATAAATGCCAAAACATACAAAACCAAAGGATGGAAACTTTCTCTTTAAAAGGTAAAACATATAAATTTCCATCTAGAAAACAATTATGGACAATGCTTAGCTTTACCAAAACATAAACAATTTTCTTTTGGTCATGCTTTTTTCCTTTTGGCAATTACTAAGGCAATCAACTTGTCTAACTGTTTGGTATTATAATTCCTTTTCTTATCACCCTTACCTTTCGGTTTAGGCTAAGAATTTGAATTAAATCATATCGATCCTAGCCTTAGCTTTTAGGATGTCTTCCGCTTCGTAGAATTCACTAATCAATTCAGATAATATAAAAAGAATTTATTTTCAAAACAATCTGAATTGATCAAATGATTCTAACAAGGACTTGTGGATTACATCCACATGAGATTAACATTTAATCTCTACATCCAAGAATTCCAATTCATCTCCTTCAGACTTAGCATGATGTCTGAAGCTAATTCTACATCCTGCATTTGATGCTGTAGAACATTTGAGATAGATGCTAGGATGTAGCACTTGGCCATCTCATTAGATTTCTGCCAACGATCATATCGTTGTTTTTCCTCAGGAGGAGCATCCAATGAAGGAAAGCTAGGACATGGTTTAGTAAGAACATACTTATGCTCTTCAGCAATAAGAACTATATCCAAATTTCTTTTCCAGTCAACATAGTTGGATCCAGTTAGTTTGTTTTGATTAAGAATAGTTACAAGTGGGCTAAATGATGCCATGTTCTAAATCTGAAAACAATAAACATGAATATAATCAATAAATTGGACATTATCTATTTAGCATATAAACATATAGTATGGAACCTTAATAAAATCATAATATAATATATGCTACGACAACCCAATCCCATATTCAATATCCCTCAGCATAGAGTGAATATAAAATACTATGATTGATTGAGAACTATTCTCATCATTAGTGCTATCATGATAACTCTTATCAAACACTAATAATATGTCGTTATACATTTGGCCTCTAAATAATTATAGTAAGAACTCAGCATAGAGGATACTATAATATTTAGTCTAGTGTATACCATTGTCTAGAATCATGTGTAGCCACATCTCATCCCCTTAACAGGCTTATTTTGTAGTACCATGATTCAAAACACCCTCCGCATGGAATGCAAAGCTCGAGGCTAAGACAAGGTGTTTGATCAAACCACTATAAACCAAGAAATTCAATCTTGTAGGACCATGAAATAAATACTCTCCGCATGGAATGCTAAGCTCAAGGCAAAGACAAAGTATTTATTCCATACTACTATGAACCGACAATGGAGGCCGTGAGACCCAACCCTTGTATCTCTCTCCCACTAGATGTTTTAAAAGAAAGGTTTTTAGTTTGAAAACATGCATAATTTAATTACACATAGTCTTACCCCTTTTACATGAGAAAACACTTAGAAAAAATTTTAATTTTCTTTCGTTGGATCGATCGAAAGTGCCCTTCGATCGATCGAAAAAATTAAGAAATTCGAACTTGATCCTCTGACTCTTTCGATTGATACTCAATTGACTTTCGATCGATCGAAAAATAGATTCGATCGATCGACCAGCAATCGAAAATCAATCGTTCTAAAAAGTCTGATCTCTGTCTCATTCGATCGATCGAAAGTGATTTTCGATCGATCGAAAATCGCAAATTTCAAATTTCCAGAATTTTTCCTAAGGCAGTTTTCTTCGTTTTTCATGAACAAACAACTTTCAAACGAACATGCTTGAACAGAAAATGATGTCAAAACTGAAATTCATTGATGCTAAAGTCTTAAAGATCAATTTAACATACTTAAATTCAAATTTAATTAACATCATAACATCAATTTCAGTCTTCATCAAATCATAGTTTCAATAACATGCAGAAAATTAAAACACAATCTTCTAACAATATGAAACTATCATCTCCAATTCTAAAACTCCCAAAACATGTTAAACAATACGAAATTGAAGACCGCTCTGATACCATTTGAAGGAAATAAAGATGAGTGCAGCGGAAATTAAGTTTTAAACGGATCTACTTCATTCGATATTGATAACACGTACTAAGTAAATTTCAGAATTTTCAGAACAAGAGATCGTACCTTGAAGCGGTGAATTTCAAAACCGAAGATTGAAGTACTCGGGAATACTTTTAATCTTCACTCCAATTCCACTAACGCCCAAGATGTGTGGTCTCTCAATTGGTAACAAAGGGATGATTAGAGAGTGACTAGAACTCTCATACACACCATTTCAATGTTGTTTTCCACACTCTGAAAAATCTGAACGTTTTCCCTTTGTATCTAACCAACTTATCTAATTAGGCTGGCCTTTTGGGCCTTACCAATTGGGCTTAAGTGTGTGGCTTGGAGTGAGACCAAAAGGGACCAATAAGACACTAGCTCCAATGGGCCTTGGGCTTTTCTGTCAACTTTTGACAAGCCCAAAGTTACCATTAACTATATTTAATACCACTATATAAATATAGTTGCACTCCAGGTCTTATCTATAAATTATATCCCAAGACTTTATTGTACATGCAACCCCTTCATAAAATATTCGTAGTAATACAAAGTCATTAGTGTAGACTGCCACTTTGTAAATTATTACATCTTAATCCTTGAGTACCCGGTTTAATCCTTTAATGTTATTCATTATATATTTATGAAATCCAATTCCATAAATATATACTTTAGTCTTACTAAAGTGGTTAGGCCTAACTCTATGAATAACAAACTCATTAAACTTATCTCAAGGGAATACTTTATATCTCTGTTAAGAGACTATGAATTCCATCTTGAGAATACATGTTCCATCAACACTAAATGTGGCTGCCCAACATACTGAGGTTTTGACCATAACTTTAGATCTCACTCTTGATATATCAAAGCAACCTACACCTCATGATTAGGTCCATTATTCTCTCAGGATTAAGAGTTCATGCAAATGTAAGTCGTGAGATTTATTATTCATTTGACAGTCTTTAGGAGAATAATAAATCTCACAACGGTCCAGTTCAATATGTCTTAACTCTTAAAACATATTAACACATCAACCAGAAGTCACCACTTCCATGATCAAGACAAATCATCATGATTGATATGTTATAGTCTTCGCAGATGAAATGCCCAATTTCATCACTGACTACGAACTATAATTCTGAGTTTACAAAGAACTTGTGATTTATATCTTCTGTGACTCTTCACATAAATCACATACTATGCATCTCATGGACTATGTGATAATGTCCGAATATTCATGTTACCATTATTTCAGATAATAATAAAACAAATTTATTAAACACAATATTAAGTCATACATAATGTCATACACAATGTCAAACTTAACATCATACATAGTATCATACAATAGGATTTAAGGGCACTAATCCTAACAACAACAACTTGCCACTGCAATGTATTTTGCTCTAGCCATTAAAAGAGAGACTGAATTCTGCTTTTTGCTCATCCATGATACCAAATTATTTCTAAGATAAAAACACCCACCGGAAGTGCTTTTCCTATCATCAATACATCCAGCCCAGTCAACATCAGAATATCCAGCTAGACACTCATTCGAGTCTTTTGAGTACCAAATTCCATAATCAGATGTGCCATTAATGTAGCGGATAATTCATTTGACTGTAGTCAAGTTTGATTCTTTGGGTGCTGCCAGGGATCTAGCACAAACTCCAACACTGAAAGCGATGTCTGGTCTGTTAGTAATGAGATATAAGAGACTCTCAATCATGCTTCAATAGAGTGTTGGCTCCACTTCTGTACTTGCTGCATCACGACTCAGTTTTGCTAAGGAACTCATGGGAGTGGAAGTGTGCTTCTTGGAGTCTAGGCCAAATCGCTTTACAAAATTCTTGGCATATTTCTCTTGAGAGATAAATATCCCATCTTCTCGTTGTTTCACTTGAAGCCCTAGGAAGTAGTTCAGCTCTCCCACCATGCTCACTCGAATTCCCGTTTCATTTCTTCTGAAAATTCATGAGTTAGATGATCAATTGTGGATCCAAAGACAATTTCATCCATACATACTTGAGCAACAAGAAGAGACATCTCATCTCTTTTGACAAACAAAGTTCAATCGGCTTGACCTCTTGTGAAACCATGATCTAAGAGGTATGTGGTGAGGCGATCATACCAAGCTCTTAGTGCTTGCTTCAGCCCATATAATGCCTTCTTCAGCCTTAACACATGATCAGGAAAGAAAGGGTCTTGGAATCCCTTTGGTTGCTCAACAAACACTTCTTCATTCAAAAATCCATTCAAGAAAGCACTCTTCACGTCCATTTGATACAGCTTGAAGTTCATAAAGCATGCTATGGAGAGAAGAATTTGGATTGACTCAAATCTTACAACTAGTGCAAAAGACTCATCAAAATCTATGCCTTCAACTTGAACATATCCTTGAGTCACCAACCTCGACTTGTTTCAGGCAACTTCTCCATCTTCATCAGTTTTGTTCTTGAAGATCCACTTGGTGCTGATGACATGTGTATCCTTGGGCCTTGGTACCAGCTCCCATACATTATTTCTTACAAATTGGTGCAACTCTTGGTGCACAGACTCTACCTAATTCTCATCCTTCAATGCTTCCTCCACTTTCTTTGGTTCAAACTGAGTAAGGTAGCAGTTGTATGTCACATGATTTACACTATAAGCTCTTCCTTTTCTCAACCGAAGTCCTTCATCTAAATCACCAATGATATTGCTTGAGGGATGATTAAGGATTACCCTTGATGATGGTCTTTTGGAAGTGGAAGGTTCCTCATCATGTGAGATTGGAGGTTGAACTTCTGGAGGGATGAGTGGACTAAGAGATCCTTGAGTTGATCTAGTCACCCTTCATGGTATAGGGGGTAGACTCCTCTTTCGGTGATTCTTTCTCAACATCCTCGCCTTGAGACATGTCGTCATCATCCTTATTCTTCTTAAGAGTTTGTCCTTCACTATTATCATCAATACCTTTTTAAGGGATAGATTCATCAATGACCACATTTATTGATTCCATCACCATTTTAGTGCGCTTATTATACACTCTATATGCTCGGCTATTTGTGGAGTAATCTAGAAATATCCCTTCATCACTTTTAGCATCAAATTTTCCAGGATTCTCCCTATCATTTAGAATGTAGCACTTGCTTACAAATATTCAGAAATAATTCACTTTTGGTTTCTTCTATCTCCAAATCTCATATAATGTCTTCTTAGTTCCTACTCGGAAGTAAATTCTATTCCCAATGTGACACGATGTATTCATAGCTTCAGCCCAGAACTTCTGTGGAATGTTTTTGTTGAGTAACATTACTCTTGCCATTTCTTGAATCACCCGATTCTTTCTCTCAACTACCCCATTCTGTTATGGAGTTTTTGCAACTAAAAATTCCTTCTTAATGCCAATTCTTTGCAGAATGCTTCAAACTTAGCATTTTCAAACTCCTTCCCATGATTACTTCTGATTCTAACTATGGGGACTCCTTTTTAATTCTGCAACCTTTTGCGTAGTCTTTCCATCTTGTCACACGCTTCCGACTTCTCCCTAAGAAAGTCCACCCAAGAATATCTTAAGAAATCATCAACAACCACCATTATATAGCACTTTCCACCCATGCTTTATGTTCTAGTTGGACCCATTAGATCCACATGTAGTAACTCCAACGGGCGAGAAGTAGCAACTACATTTACTGTAGGATGGCTTGACTTTGTTTGTTTTCCCAATTGACATGGACCACAAACATTCTTCTCAATTTTTCCAAACTTTGGTAAACCAACCACAACTTCAAGCTTCGAGACTTTTGCCACCTGTTTGTAATTAGCATGTCCAAGTCGTTGATGCCACAACTCCAAAAGATTCACTCGAGCACTCCTACATGCTATGCTTGGTTTGGGAATATCCCTATAACAATTGTCAGTGGTCCTTAGTCCTTTCAAAACTTGAACACTTTCTTCATTTAGAATTAGACATCCTTTCTTTGAAAATTGGACTAAGAAATCATCATTACAAATCTGAGTGATACTCAGCAAGTTCACTTTGAGTCCCTTAATGTACAATACATCAGTTAACAAAGGCAATCCTGGTATATTCATGATTCCCTTGCCAAGAACTTGTGAGTGACTACCATCTCCAAATGTCACGAAACCATCTTCCTTCTCTTTAAGATTTTTGAACAGAGACTTATCTCCTGTCATATGCCTTGAACAACCGCTGTCAAGATACCACAAACATAAATTAAATACTTTTAGTGTGGTGTGAACAAAAAGGCAAGCATGTGAAAGACATTCTTGGCTATCAAAGGATATCTCATTTTTCTTTTCTTCATTCACATATGAATGTAACTTCCTTTTCAGACAATCAATTTTGTCACACAAATTTCTATTCCTTCTCCTATATTCATTAATTAAGGAATTCGACTCACACAAGCTATTATGAATATCATGATTCCTATTAGCTAAAGATTTCAACATGTGTATAAAGATTCTAGCATGTTTCTTAAATTTGAATAACTCTAAAAGCTCATTACTAGAACATTCTCCAAGTATGCTCATAGAGTCATTTTCACAAACATCTTTACTATGCTTCATGTTGACCTTAGTCAAATCACTTTTCATAGCACACCAAGGGGTCTAGGATCACACTTAAGTAATTAAACCACAGTGAGTGTACCCGCTCTGATACCAATTGAAAGCTCGAAAATGTGTCGAAAACACATAAGCTGTTTAGCCCTCTAAATTAAAGTTATGGCTTGGTTGATTTTACACTAATTTAATACTAAGTGCGAAATAGTGTAAACACGAGCGTATAAGCATGACAACTACACTAATCCATATTTAAAGCAACACAGCAGTAAAAATGAAATGAACAATAGTAGGGAAGAGAGATGCAAACACAGATAACACCGAGACATGTTATCGAAGAGGAAACCGAAGAACTCAGCAAAAAACCTCTTTGCCACCCTCCAAGCGGAAATCGATCCACTAGACAATCAGTTGGGATACAAGGGTGAGCAAGAGACCCTCCAAGCCTAATTTATACTCTGTATCTAAGCCCTCCAAGCTCCTACTCTAACAAGGCTTCTCAGAACCATGTCTTGTCTAGTTCTCCAGATCCCACAACAAGCTCCATGTTGCATCTACCATTCTAGGCTTCTTCCAATGCTTCCCAGCAGCACCAAAACTTCACTTGACACTCTCAAAGGGTGTGGTAAGTGTTTGGGCTACCAACCTCTCAATGGTATGGAAATGGAGATTTAGGAGATGAGAAAATTCCCAAAACAAATATGTAGAGGATTGTGGGTATAACAATCTCTAACTCTCAAGGTGTTTGGCTAGGGCTTTCTCTCAGAAGCTCTCCTTTAAATTTGTGGTTAATGAGGGTATAAATAGTGTAGGCACAAAAAGTGTGAACCAGACTAGACAGGCTGGCTGAACAGAATGCCTTGCGGGTGTCTCGTGGGAAGGCCTTACCCGCGAGATACTCGCGAGACACAGCTGTCTCCATCTGGCCTGACTCTTTGCATTCTGGTATGTGCAGGGCACATGATATATTTCACGGGATGCTAAGTCGCGAGATACCCGCGAAACCTTCTTCAGTCTTCAAATGCTTGAGTCTCCACACTACTCTCTCTATCACACAACCCTTACAATGAAATCCCATAATAAATACAAGATACAATAGATTGAATATAATTACAATCAAATTTGACACAGAATATAAGCCGACAAAACATATAGTTGTAAATAACAACTTTACAAACACTTTTCTCAATTTTCCCAAACTTTGGCAAACCAACCACTACTTCTAGCTTTGAGACTTTAGCCACTTGCTTGTAATTAGCATGCCCAAGTCGTTGATGCCATAGCTCCAAGAGATTCACTCAAGCACTTCGACACGCTATGCTTAATTTGGGAATGATACCATAGCAATTGTCGGTAGTCCTAAGTCCCTTCAACACTTGAACACCCTCATCATTTAGGATTAAACACCCTTTCTTCGAAAATTGGACTAAGAAGTCTTCATCATATATTTGAGTGATGCTCAGCAAATTCATTTTCAATCCTTTGATGTACAGCACACCAGTCAACACGGGCAGTCCCAGAATCTCAATGGTTCCATTTTTTAGAACTTGTGAATGACTACCATCTCCAAATGTCACATAACCATCTTCATTCACTTTGAGAGTTTTAAATAAAGACTTTTCTCCGGTCATATGCCTTGAACACCCACTGTCAAGATACCACAAACATGAATTAAATACTTTCAATGCAGTGTGAACAAAAAGACAAGCATGTGACAGGCATTCTTGACCATCAAAGCAAGACCCATCTTTATTTTCTTCATTCATAGAAGAATATAACTTTCTTTTTAGACCATCAAGTTTATCACATAATCATCTATTTCTTTTCTTATATTTTTCAACCAAGGAAATTGACTCACACAAGCTATTATGAACATCATGATTTCTATGAACTAATGATTTCAGCATGTGTATAAAAATTCTGGCATGTTTCTTTGACTTGAATAACTCTAAAAGTTCACTACTAGGACAATCTTCAAACATACTCATAGAGTCATTATCACAAACACCTGTAGTCCACTTTACATTGGCCTTTGCCATAGCACTTTCCATCGCAGGCCAAGGGGTCTAGGATCACACTCAGGTGATAAAACCACAGCGAGTGTACCCGCTTTAATACCAATTGAATGTTCAATAAGCGTATAAAACACTTTGAACGTTTAGTCCCCCAAATTACAAAATACCAATTCAAGCTTAATATCAAACAATGTATGTGCGGAAAATGAATATAAGCTTATATCAGAATTGATAAATAATCTAAACCAAATAAAATCACATCCACAGCAGAAATTAAATGGCAAAGATTAAGGAAAGAGAGATGCAAACACAAGGATAATACAACAATGTGTTATCGAAGAGGAAACCCAATAAAACATTCATTTAGCTCAATGGAACTATATCATGATAGCAAACCTATTCAGCAGTCTAGCAACAAAAACAACAACCCCAACCAACCAAACCAATCTCCCAAACTCTCAAACATAAACCCAGCCTATGTCTGAAACCACATATATCTCAAATCGAAACCACAACAAACAGATTCAAGAAAACAAGGTTATAATTATGAAGAACTTAAAGAAAAAGAGAAAACCCATACCTTTTTCTTGAAGATTGGTGGTTGAAATGATGCAAAGGTGGAGGTTTTTGAGGATGACATAGTGAGTTTGAGAGAGAGTTGAAATAGAGAAGACAATGAACAGTCACAAAATTTCAAGGGAAAACTGAAAAGTTTTAAGAACTGACCTTAAAGCGCAAAACACTCGATTTTCATGACTAAGTTAAGCCGCATGCAAGTCGCCAAGACCAACCACCAGAACACTTAAAACAAAAATTTGAAAAAATTTTCTAAGTATTTTTCGCAACTGGAAGGTCTACCTGCAAGGTAAGCCGTAAAAATCTCTGTGTACCTCTTGCAACTAAACTTTCCACCCGTGAACAAGTCACCACAGTGAGTCGCGAGAATCATAAAAACCCAAATTTTGAAAAATAATCTAAGTATTTTTCGCGACTAGGACATTGACCCGCTAGTGAGCTATGAAAAATATCTGTATGGGCTCACGACTAGGGCATGCAACTGGACCAACCCGCGACTGAGTCACCAAAACAAGACATCACTGTTTTTGAACTTTTGAAAATTTTTGTAGAAACAAAATACTTTCCAAAAACAAACTAAAAAACTCAAAAATCTTTTTATGTTTAATCAACAAAGATTGAGCATGTGAAAACACATTTAATCAAGTACAATCACACAAATGAATATGGCATTCATTGAACATAGACATGTGTGATGTGTGTGGATATCAGAAATGAGATAGTCCTTAGTCTAATGTAAAGCATCAATGATCAATTCAACCAAGACATACACAATTAGCACTAGATAATGTGACCCATCTCAATTATAGAAATATGCATATATGACCTCTCACACGAACTTAATTACATTTTTTTGAAGCTTTTCATTTGGTTCCATGAACATCATATCATTTGATCTTTTTGAATCAATACATCTCATTATGAGATTGATGCCTGGAATTTTTGATATTTCAATTTGATAAGACAGCCTTTGGCTTTTTGGGCATCATACATTTTTTATTTTTAGTCGCTTTCCCTTTTTTCTAGTCAAAATCTAGTATGTGTGACAAGCTTTTGCAGCTCAAGTCTAGGCACAAGTCTATGCATGTCTCAAGATCAACAAAACCATTCACTAATCACTCATGACAAGGTTAAAGATTTATTTACAACAGTCACATAGATTTCAAGATTTCTCCCACAATGATATGGGTGCATATGGAACAAGCTAAATTGTAGATGCACGAAACCATTAGTACAAAGGTACAAGGCAAAACATGTTTTGAGACAAAACTCAACAAAGTCGATCAAACTTTTTGGATTTTTTTACTTTTTATGTGTTTTTGGATTTTGACATAAAAGCAAGAAAAGATTGATCAAGAGCAACAATGTAAAAACATTTAAAAAGAAACAAGTAAACAACCAAACAATTCTCAACACAAAAATGCGAAAAGCACACAACCAAGCATATTCACAAAGCATAGGAAGAATTAATGCATGGACATGTTGTAATGCTTATGCATGAGTACCCTTCTTCATCCACACGTCACGTGCATTTGGGGTGATATCCCTATAGGATTGGGTGCAAGAGTTAGAATTTTCAAACCTTCTCTTGAAGCTTTCCAAGCAAGTGATAAATGCATCAATCATCTTCATCATGTCCATCACACCGAGATCACCATTTCGACCTCTTGATGACTCAATAGCCTAAGTCCTCTTGTCATTTCTTGGTCCTCTTGACCTTTGATCAGTTGCATTCTTTAATACTCTAAGCTTATGACAATTTGGTTTGGTGTGTTCTTGAAGTCCACAATGACTGCAAAAATGGTTCGTTCTCGGACCTCTTTATGATCTTGGAAGAGATTTCCCTCTAGCTTCAGGTTTGATCACTGATTGATTATAGGGTTATTCAACACCCCTTGGTCAGCCATGTTCTTCCTCCTTTCATCCCCTACTATCTTAGGTGTAAAGGCAGCCACTACAAGTTCTTTGGCTTGCACGAACTTCACTTCTTTAGTGATTTTGATAGTTGAACTACTTTCTCCAATATATCCCAACCCAAATTTGTCTGAGACTTGTTTTTGAGAGGAAATGACATCATCTAGTTTCTTGGTGGAGACCCTCTCTATCTTGGCATTTGCTTAAACCTACATCAAGCTCAAGAAACTTTATCTTTGAATAGGTTTTAGTTAGCTCTCCATTCAACGTCTCTATCTCACACTTTGCCTCCTCATGTCGCACCCAGGAGACTTTTATAGTCCTCATCTGCCTTCTTCATCTTTTTCACAACTGCCTTGGCCACACATGCATATTCTCCTGAATTCTCAAGGAGTGAATTGAAGTTTTCTTGAAGTCCCCCTGTGCTCTCATCTTCTTCACCATCCGATTCTTCTACAATTCCTATTGATTACTTATCATTATGCTCCCCAAGCTCTTGTACAAGCAAATAAAAGTCCTCCGACGACTTAACATGAGCAATGGTCATAAAAGCAGAGTAATTCCCTTCTCCGTCACAGCTTTCCTTAGAATCAGAATTGGATGAATTCGAGTCACTAAGAGTTATGGCATACATCTTGCCCTTCGATTTCAAATAATTGGGACATTTTTTCTTAAAGTGTCCATACCCGTTGCACTCCACTTAAAACAAGTGATTCCTTGTGTAGATTAGGATTCCTTTCCATCTTTCTTTTTGAATTCCTTTTTCTCCTTTCCTGAACTTTGGAATTTCCCTTTATCACCTAATTTTCTATTATTCTTAAATTTCAAAAATTTCCAGAAATTTTTCACAAGGTATGCAACATCTTTATCAAGAACTTCCTCATCCAATGAGTCATGGACCTCCACTCTTTCATTAATGGTCTTAAGAGCAAGTGATTTGCTCTTCCTTTGTGTGGGAAATGATAGTTCATAGGTCCGAAATAAGCCAATCAGTTCTTGGACTTTGATATCATCAAGGTCCTTACTCTCTTCAATCACTGTCACCTTGGCACAGAAGCTCTCCGGCAATGAATGAAGGATTTTCCTCACAACTTTAGAGTCCTCCGTTTCCTCCCTCAAGTTGAACTTGCCGATGACTATTTCATTCAGCTTGCTATAGAAAGAGTCAAAAGACTCGTCCTCACTCATTTTCAACTCCTCGAAACGAGTGGTCAGCATCTACAGCTTGGTATCCCTCACTTTCTTTGTTCTCTCATACGTGGTCTCCAATATCTGCCATGCCTCCTTGGCAATAGAAATGTGAGATATCCTGTGGAACTCTTCTAGAGACACATCACAAAAAATAGCATTAAGTGCTTTACTATTTGAATTAGATGCCGTGAGGGTTACCTTATCCCACGTGGATTTGGCAACCTCTGGCCTAGACCATCCAATATCCACCGCATCCCAAACAGTTTCATCCATTAAATACAAAAATGTCCTCATCCTGACTTTCCAAAAGGCATAGTTGCTACCATCAAAATATGGTGGAGCATTTAAAGATTGAGACCTGTCCATCTCAATACGGGGTCAAGGATCGCACTAAGGTGTTTAAACCACAGAGAGTGCACCCACTCTGATACCAAATGAATGTTCAATAAGTGTATAAAATACTATGAATGTTTAGACCACCAATTTACAAAATACCAATTCAAGCTTAATATCTAATAGGCCACAAACTGAATGACCCCTTGTGATTATACAAATTAATTAATTAGCCAAGTTATTAATTAATCAATTAATCATGCAATTACATGGAAGCATAAACAAATCACCAAAAACTAAATATGCAGCAGAAATTCAATAACACGGTGATTTGCTTACGAATGGGGAAAAACCTTATGGCAAAAACTCCACCGGGTGATTTTCAGGTTACCACTCCCGAAACTCCACTATTATCAAATCAAACGGTCACAAGTAAAGGAATCCCAAGTACCTTACCAACCTACAATTGAACCTTTACCCCAATACCCAATTGGACTTGATCTGTAGTGACAATTTCCACCTTTGATGCACGACTCCCAAGTACATGACTAACCAATGCGCGGATCCTAGTACGCGACTTCAAAACACCAATTTAAGGAAGAGAGGTTGGCTGCAAAGTTCTTCAGTTCATCCTACACGATGAAGATCAGGAAGTTGCTTGGTCACAAAACCCTTTGGTGCAAATACACAGCACCTTCTTCAGAGAAGATGAACTAGGTCAAGAACTTTGTCTTTTGATTACAATTTGCTTGAACAGAGATTGCTCAATGCTTTTTCAACTTGTGTCACCCTTGATGGCTCTTAAAACAATCCTTTTATATGTTTAAGGTTGGAAGAAAAGAAGGCCCAAAAGCATATTCACGGATCCCAAGAAAATCAGATCAGAAAATCTGAAATTATAAATCTCGACAGATAGCAGGTGTCGAGGTAGCTATCGAGCAGGTGTCGAGCTTTAATGAATTTGCACTTCAGCTTGCTTTTTCTTGGACAGACTTGATGACTTCAACACTTGACCTTGAAACCTTGTTTCTTGAAGTATTAAAAACACCTAGAACTACCCAATTATAAGTAGAGTGTGTTTTGTCAAAGGATTAGCCAATTTACATAAATAAGTGACATATGTTCTTAACAAGTGAAAGCACATATGTCCTAACAATCTCTCCCTTTGGCAATCCGTGACAAAACCACAACAAACAAATGAACATATGAGAGAAGTCATAAATCACTCAACTTATATTCACTTGTTGATACAATAAAATCTATCCTAACACAAACTCTTGAAAAACTTTGCAAGAAAAGAGTTTATGGCAAGTAGACTTTGACAACCTGTATTTCTGAAATACTTTAAACAAAAGTCATCAAGGCATCTTGTGTGAAACAGAAATAATAGATTGTATACAAGTATAATGAACATGTGTATAAAGATAGAGAAGAAACAACACATGAAGAGAGAGGCGAAAGAAACATACATCCACATATATAAAGAAGTATAAGTACAATGTATGTAAAAATGATCAAAGGACTTTATATACAAGATCAATGTATCTATAAAAAATAGAAAAGAAAAGATACATCAAAACCTCACTACATCCCTCAAACTGACAACACTCCCCCTATCAAAATGTCCTATTCCTATCAAAATGTCATTTACTAACTCTTCCCCTAAGATGACTACTCTCATAACCCAAAACTACTCCCCCTTTTTGTCACGAGTGACAAAGGGTAGAGTGTCATGTAGACATCTCATTAGTAGAGCTAGCATTTCCATCATCATCATCATCATCCTCATCATCAGAATCTGAAGCTGCTAGAGTAGGTGGTGAAGAAGTAACCTCTAGAGGAAAACCACCCATGGTCGCCTGCCGTTGTGCAATACGACTAACACGAACATTCACCTGATACAACTTAGCGGAGAGTGTATCAAGGCGAGTGTCCATGCGCTGCAGCTGCGCCATAATGTCTCCTAGAGATACATCGCCCATAGAGGAAGAAGAAGCAGATGTAGATGGAGCTGATCTAGACGGAGCCGAACGGGAGGGAGGAGTGGAATCCGTCTGTCGCGACCTAAACTACGCCTCACTACATTTTACGATAGCGACATCTATGGCATATATGTGTGTGAAGTAGTCAGACATAAGAAAGGGAATAGAAAATGGCGTAAGATCCTCGTGATAGCGGAAGGAAAGATGAGCTTATCACGAGATGCCGAATCAAGATGAACATCTATGATAGAAAGAATAAAGTGAGAAGGAAAATCTATAGTAAGATGCTCTAAAAGAGATAACAAAAATCGAGCACGAGGCTCTACGATGGAGTTGTAGTGAGAGAGAGGATGGAGTACAATCGTCATCACCATGTTTAGAAATTTAGGACCTTTAGCAAAAGGCCTACATGATGTGTATTGATGCTCACCCCAATCAACAGGGCGCTGACAAAAGGCAGAAATTAGTTCATTTTTGGACACAGTCCTCAGATGCTCACAAGAAGGTAGTTAGTAAACTCTATCCTAGGAACCCTAAGCACATCCGCAACCAGCTGCGGTGTGACAGGGATGCGCATACCTTGAACACAAGTGAAAAAGAGAGTTACTGAACGATCTATGCCATGCATATTGGAGTATAACTCCTGAATCAGCACGAGAGGACAAATGACTGGGACGTCACACAGTGACTCCCATCCCTTACTGTGAATGACAGAGGGAACGTCAGTGTCAACAAAGTCCGCTAGAATGACTTGGCATTCCGAATGAACACCTCGTCGAGAAAAGTTCTCTGAAAATGCCTTGTGGGCATCTCCATCACGGAACCGAAGGTTAAGAGGAGTAGAGTCAGAAGAAGAAGAGGAAGCTCCAAAGCGCAGAGGATTCCGAGCAGGAGTGGATTTACGTCTGGGTGCCATAGACACTATTAACGTAAAAGAATGAGAAAGAGATAGAGAGGGAGACAATCAGAAAAGTCCCAACACAATTCAAATAGATCAAATATATTGAACAAAAAGAACGTATGCATGGGAATGCATGAGCATGTCACATGCAAATCAAAAGGCATCATGGGCTTAGCCCAATCCAATCCTACCAGCACACAGCATAGAGCACACATCTAAATGCATGTAAATATCATTCTAATGCACATGGAATGCAATGTATGACATTTTGAAAGCATTTAAGTGAAAACCCAACCCAAAATTTTGAGAAAAACTCATCAATTTTGAAAAACCCCAAAATTTTTCAAAAAGCCCAAAAACTAGGTTTCAAAACATGAAATGCATGAGAAAGGGAGGGAAAAATGAACTTACCAAGTGATTGAAACCAAGGGAAGACCGAAAATGAAGCGGGTTTGAAGATTTGAGTGAGAGAAAGGTGGTTGGGAGATGAAATGCCTCGGACAGATCGAGAGAGATCGAGAGAATGAGAGAAAAATCACGACAGAGCCTTATATAGACACCTCAATAAATCTCGACAGCTGAGGTGTTGAGAGGTATCGAGGAAGCTGTGTAGGATTTGGCCTTCGATAGCTTCAGGTGTCGAGAGGTGTCGAGGTACAAGAACAAATTCAAAGAATAGAAGCTCGATCGATCAACAAGGTGTCAATGAGGTATCGAGGAAATAGGAACTTTCTCGATCGATCCACCAGGTGTCGAGACAGGTGTCGAGATTGCCTTGAGAAGCTCGATAGATGACCAGGTATCGAGGAGGTGTCGAGGAGGTGTCGAGCTAGCAGTTAAAAGCAGTTTTTTGAGAAGAGAAAAAAACAGACATGAATGCAATCCAACATACTTCTCAACCAAACATCCAATCAACATTTTAAGCTCTCAGAATCATCTCTCAATAAAAAATTTAGCACATGGATCCTCAAAAACACACACACAAACTAAACAAGTCTAACCAATTTTATTTTTCAAAAACAAGTTAAAACAGTTTAGTGAATATACATTAGCACATGTAAAACTTTTGTGATGACCAAATCACATTGTACCTGCACATGTATCAAAAGTAGCAAAGAATATTGCGTGTTGTGTGTGAAAAACATCGCAAGATTGCATATGTGTATACATGTTATAACGATCTGAGATATGAGAAAATAACTTTAACTCACACACAATCATAACTGTTTGATGGGGACTATCACCTTCGAGGTACATCCTATAACTCCCTACATCTCCTAGAATATACACTTGCAACCATATTTAAAGCATTTTTGATCTTTTTGCTTTTTATTTTCTTTGCATATTTTCTTTTATTTTAGCATATCATACATGGGCATATAAAAGAGAGAAAAGAAATACCCAAGATGTTAAGCATTTGACATCGCACTTTTGCTATGCCGAAGCATATGAATGTCTTTGACACTGCACTTTTGCTATGCCAAAGCATACAGGTGTCATATTATGATTGGCGGGCAACAGTGGTGAGATGGTTATTTATGCCTTTCTCTTAGGATTTTCTAGTCTTACTCGTCAAAAAGAGTGATATGAGTGTTAAGGTTTAAGAGATAACTTAATCTTACTCATCACAAACAAGAGCCATAAAGCTCACTTGCTTAGTTGTGCATAGAGATGCTCATTTAAGCTACAAAAGATACAAAATTTAGAAATTTTGTTTCAATGGCCATCCAAGGTGCACAAGTACCAAAGTACACAAAACACACATTGTTTTTGTATTTTTCTGATTTTTCAATTTTTTTTATATTAAAAACAAAAGTAAACAAAACTGAAAGTAAACACACAAAAACATGTTAAACAAAACAAAGCATAAAAACTAGACTGACTAAAAAAATGCAAAACACACAAGCAATGCAACAAACAAGAAAAGCAAGAAGGGAAAAGAAAGTGATGAAATCACTTAGAGTCCTTTTTCTTTCACACCTTGGAACACCTTAGAAGAACCTTTCCTTTGATTGAACCCTTGAACAGGCAATGAGGGGGAAGAATTGAAATCATTCAAGTTCGAAAGGAACATGAGGGCTTTCAGAAGATCTCCAAGAGGAGCAAGAGAGGATTGAAGCTGATTTTGGCTTCCAAATACTATCATGCCGTTGCTCTGTTAAGTGGCTAGCCACTTATAGCAATTAGGTCGAGTATTACCAGCAGCTCCACAATTATGACAGAGATGCTACTTCTTTTATTTAGGCTTTTGAGAGTTAGCCTGCTTAGTCCTAGGGTTTTTAGCATCTTTCTTATCTTGATTATGGGGTGCTCCTAAGATAGATTTACTCTTGTCTAAGTTCTCACTAGCTAATTCAGTTTTAACATCAGTGTTCTCAATTTCAGTGTTATTAACAGGAAAGACAAAAACAATATTACTAGTAGAAGCAGTATTAGAGAAAGAAAGACCATACCCTAAGCCTGTTCAATCCGAAGCAGTTTTCTAATTGCTCAGCATCTTATCAAGCTTTGCACTTGAAGTCCTCTCCAATTGAGCTCTAACTTGAAACAGCCCAGCTTCAAGCTTCTTGGTCTTTTCAGTCAAAAAGTTGTTTTCAAACCTCAGTACTCCAATAGTTTGATTCGCCTCATCAAACTTTATGGACAACTCTTCACGATCAAGTTCCACATCACTGAGCTTCTTGGTGGCCAACCTATACAATTTCTCATGCTTCTCGGAGAGCTTGTAAAGCTTCTCATAGGCTGAATGGATATCATCTTGATCATCCATTTTCTCAAATTTAGACTCCACCAGTTCTTCTTCTTCATCCATTTCTTTAACAATCCCTTCAGTAGGATTGACTATGGCAGTGAAGACATTTAAGATTCCATCATCCTCATTGTCGGAATTATCTTTGGGCTCAGTGTCACTCAAGGTTGCAGCAAGTGCCTTACTCTTCCCAATGCTCTTGAGATATGTTGGGCATTCATGCTTCATGTGACCGAATCCATGACATCCGAAACACTTTGGTCCAACCGGAACAGTGTGTTGACCGCCATCCTTAGTGTCCTTCTTCCCTTTGTCTTGACTCTTAAACTGAGAAGAACTGGATTGTCTGCGGTCCTTGTCGAAGTTCCTCCCATTGACATTCTTCATAAACTTCTTAAACTACCTTGTAATGTAGGACTTCATCTTAGAATCTTCATCATCGGAAGACTCATCTGTATCACTGCTCTTTGCCTTCAAGGCCATGCTCTTGCCTTTACCCGTTTTGCCAATCCTAGATAGTCCTAGCTCGTAGGTCTGCAAGTTTCCAACCAGCTCAGTCAAAAGAATTTTGTCAATATCCTTTGATTCTTATATTGCCGTAATCTTGTCATGGAATCTCTCAGGTAGAGATCTGAGCACCTTCCTTACAACCTTGGGTTCAGGAATGGTTTCCCTAAGATTGAAGGCTGAGTTCACTATGTCCTTTAGCTTGGCATAGAACTCATCAAACGATTCATCCTCCTCCATCTTAATTTCTTCAAAGTTTATAGTGAGCCTCTGAAGTTTTGAATCTTTGACAGCCTTTGTTCCTTCATAAGTTGTCTGAAGGATGGTCCAAGCCTCCTTAGCAATTTCAGTTGAGGATATCTTCTTGAACTCCTCATTGGTGACTGCGCTAAATAGGGCATTTAACGCTCTACTATTGAAGTTAGCCGCCCTGATCTTTGCGTCATCCCAATTGGCCGATTCTTCTTTTGGCTTGGTCCAGCCAATCTCTACAACTTGCCACACCTTCTCATCTAAAGACTGCAAGAAAGCTCTCATGCGTACTTTTCAGTATGCATAGTTAGTGCCATCAAATAAAGGAGGTATAATTAATAACTGTCCTCTATCCATGACAAGCAGGGGTCAATAGATCAGCATAGCAAAGATTAAACCTAATCAGAGTGTGCCCACTCTGATACCACTTGATAGGCCATAAACTAAATGACCTCTTGTGATTATACCAATTAATTAATTAGCCAAGTTATTAATTAATCATGCAATTACGTGGAAGCACAAACAAATCACCAAAAACTAAATATGCAGTGGAAATTAAATAACATGGTGATTTGTTTACGAATGGGGAAAAACCTCATGGCAAAAACCCCATCGGGTGATTTTCAGGTCACCACTCCCGAAACTTCACTATTATCAAATCAAGCGGTTACAAGTAAAGGAATCCCAAGTACCTTACCAACCTACAGTTGAACCTTTACCCCAATACCCAATTGGACTTAATCTATAGTGACAATTTTCACCTTTGATGCACGGCTTCCAAGTACGTGACTAACCAATGCGTGGATCTCAGTACGTGACTTCAAAACACCAACTTAAGGAAGAGAGGTTGGCTGCAAAGTTCTTCAGTTTATCCTACATGATGAAGATCAGGAAGTTGCTTGGTCACAAAACCCTTTGGTGCAAATACACAGCAACTTCTTTAGAGAAGATAAACTAGGTCAAAAACTACTTCTTTTGATCACAATTTGCTTAAACAGAGATTGCTCAATACTTTTTCAACTTATGTCGCCCTTGACGGCTCTTAAAACAATCATTTTATATGTTTAGGGTTAGAAGAAAAGAAGACCCAAAAGCATATTCACGGATCCTAAGAAAATCAGATCAGAAAATCTGAAATTATAAATCTCGATAGATAGCAGGTATCGAGGTAGCTACCAAACAGGTGTCGAGTTTTAATGAATTTGCACTTCAGCTTGCTTTTTCTTGGACAGACTTGATGACTTCAATGCTTAACCTTGAAACCTTATTTCTTGAAGTATTAAAAACACCTAGAACTACCCAATTACAAGTAGAGTGCGTTTTGTCAAAGGATTAGCCATTTTACATAAATAAGTGACATATGTTCTTAACAAGTGAAAGAACATATGTCCTAACAATATCAAACAATGTCTGTGTGGAAAATAAATATAAGCTTATATTAGAATTAATAAACAATCTAAACCAAATAAATTCACATCCATGGCAAAAATTAAATGGCAAAGATTAAGGGAAGAGAGATGCAAACACAAGGACAACACAACAATGTGTTATCGAAGAGGATACCGAAGCTCTCAGTATAAAACTTCTCCGCCGCCTTCCAAGCGGACAATAATCCACTAAAGAATGAAGTTGGGATATATGAATAGTAAAAGACCTTCCAAGCCTAATCTACCTAGTGTACCTAAGCCCTCTATGCTTCTTGCTCTAACGAGGTTGTGCCGAACCTTTGTCTTCTTTAGCTTACCAGATTCCGCTATAGCCCATAGTATCAACCAATAACTATTGGGCCCTTTCTAACTGCTTCCTAAAGCACCAAATAGCCTTCTCACATATGTAGGTATGGTGAGAAAAGAATTTGGGTAAGAACCTCTCAAGAATGTAGCAATGGAAAGGATGAGAGTAGAGAAATTTGAAGAGTCTCTATGTGAAGATTGTGGATGAATCAATCTTGTTTTTCTCTAGGGTTTCTCTCCCAAAATTCTCTCTGGAAGCTCTTTACATTTCGTGGGTATAAAGGGTATTTATATAGGGGTGAGAGTGGAATGCGAAGAGTCAGGTTTTTCAAAACATGGTTGATGATAAAGTGTTCGACAAATAGCCTTCTCACAGATGTAGGTATGGTGAGAAAAAGATTTGGGTAAGAACCTCTTAAGGATGTAACAACGGAGAGAATGAGAGTAGAGGAATTTGAAGAGTCTCTATGTGATGATTTTGGGTAAATCAATCTTGTTTTTCTTTAGAGTTTCTCTCTCAAAATTCTCTCTGGAAGCTCTCTACATTTCGTGAGTATAAGGGGTATTTATACTAGGGTGTGAGTGGAATGTGAAGAGTCAGGTTTTTCAAAACAGGGCTGATGATAAAGTGTTCGATAAATAGCCTTCTCACAGATGTGGGTATAGTGAGAAAAGGATTTGAATAAGAACCTTTCAAGGATGTAACAATGAAGAGGATCAGAGTAAAGGAATTTGAAGAGTCTCTATGTGAAGATTGCGGATGAATCAATCTTGTTTTTCTCTAAGGTTTCTCTCTCAAAATTCTCTCTAGAAGCTCTCTACATTTCGTGGATATAAGGGGTATTTATACTAGGGTGAGAGTGGAATGCGAAGAGTTAGGTTTTTTAAAATAGGGCTGGTTGGCAGCTTGGCCCCGCGACTTGACTGAGTCGCAAGTTTAAGCCTCGAGCTAACAAAACAGCCAGGCTGGACTTTTTTTCCCGTAGTGCTCCAGTTGGCATGACTATTCATCTTTTCTACATGCTTCACTTGTGTGTTGCAGTTGGCGACTTGCCAGTCGTGAGTCACCCGCGAGTCCCAGTCGCAAGTCTTTACATCCTTGCATAATCTTGAACATTTCTTCACATTCTATCACTCACTACCTTTACATGATTCCCACCTAAATAAAGGGTTACTAATTGCTAAAATACAAGAAAATTTGGCAGGAATAAAGCCAACACAATGGTTGATTAAATTCAACCTTAGAAATACACATGTAAATACAACAAAGCATACATACAGACAGGAGGCATAAAGCACAACAAAAGGGACCACTAAGTTGGACCACAACCATTGCACTCAGTTAATTTACCAATAAAATGGGAATTATTTTACACCATAATATACACACAGCTCATTATCACCCAAAAAGCTGACCCAACAAAATTAAAGATCAACAAAGTAACCAAATTAGACAAAATACAATTATAACTGTAAGGTTGAAATTTATCAACCATCTTGTTGGCTTTTTTCCGTGCCAATTTGCTTTTAATTTAGCACTTAGTAACCCTGTATTTAGGGGGGATTCATGTAAGGGTAGTGTGTGAAGAGAGTGTGAAGAATTGCTCATCCTTGTGCAAAGAAGTAGAGACTCGCAGTTAGGACTCACGACTGACTCGTGGCTTGCAAGCCGCCAAATGCTGTGCACGTGAGAAGCATGTAGGAAGGTAAAGGGTCACGCCAGCTGTCGCACTACAGGACAAAAGTCCCAGGCTGGCCAGGCTGTTACCTCGTGACTTGGACAAGCCATGAGGTCAAGCCGCCAACTTACCTTGTTTGGCAAAAACTGACTCTTCGTATTCCAAACACGCACCACTATATATAGACCTTTATACCCACAAAATCAAGAGAGCTTCCAGAGAGAATTTTGTGAGAGAAACCCTAAAGAAAAATAAGATTGTCTTATCCCCAATCTTCACTAAAAGACTCTACAAATTCCTCTACTCTCTTCCTCTCCATTGATACTTCCTTGAGAGGTCATTAACCAAATCCTTTTCTCATCACACCCACATCTGTGAGAAGGTACATTTGCTACTAAGGGAAGCAATTTGGAAAGGACCAATGACTATTGGTTGATGCTATGGTGTATAGCGGAATCTGGTAAGCTAAAGAAGAAATAGGTTCATCGCAACCTCATTGGAGTAAGAAGATTGGAGGGCTTAGGTACACTAGGTAGATTAGGCTTGGAGGGTCTTCTACTGTTGATGTATCCCAACTACATTCTTTAGTGGATTATTTACTACTTGGAGGGCGGCAGAGAGTTTTTACACCAAGAGTTTCGGTTTCCTATTTGATAACACATCGCATGTTGTCCTTATGTTTTCATCTCTCTTCCTTTATCTTTGCCTTTCATTTTCTGTTGTGGATATGATTAAAATTGGCTTAGATTGTTTATCAATTATGTGTTTGGCTTATGTTCATGTTCCGCACATTAATTGTTTGATAATAAGCTTGAATTGATATTTTGTAATTTGGGGTCTAAATGTTCATAGGTGTTTTACACGCATTTTGAACTTTCAATAGCCATTGACAACAAAGTTCTACAAAATCCTTTAAAAAATTGGTCTCAATGAATAGTATCAAAGTACTACAAAAACCCAAAATATATATATATATATATATATATTTAAATCAACAAAATTCAACATAAACACACACATAGTTCCAATAGAGAAACAAATGAGTTTATCATACACAACAAATCCAATCAACAAAAACTCCAAAAAATCCATCACCCAAAAATTTTAACAAAAACCCCCCAACAAACCCAATCAACAACAGATCAGTGATAATAGCCAAATCCGAGAGAGAGAGAGAGAGAGAGAGAGAAGAACAACTCACTATCGATGTAGTCGTCGTTGTCGTCACCACCGCCACCTAGAGCCTTTGACAATGGATTCAAGAGGCAAGCTGATGGCTAAGGTTCAACCAAGTCGAGGAGATTAGTAAGGCCTGGCCGTCCAGATTGGTGCAAGTTGGGAGGGAGCTACCCTTCATTGGTTTTGGTTTAGGATTTTATAAATAGGATGAAACAATGTAGTTTACGATTAGACTTTTGTGTTTTAGATTTGGGCAAAACTGTACCATTTCGATAGTGCCAAATAAGCTTTTATTTTTCATTGAAACTACAAAGTTTTGGCAAAAATAAAACATGTAAGTATGGTGATGTGTCAGTTAACAGCAGAAACTAACTAGGGGGGTGAATTGCTAACAGAACCAAACTTCAAGGTGTAAAATTAAGTTTATGAAATGTTGGGGTGTAAAATCCAATCAACCCCAAACTTTAGGGGTGTAATTTGCAATTTAGCCTAAAAATTAACATTCTTCATTTAAAAGAAAACATTTTTTTAGATGTTTTATTTCCTCCCTAATTTGTATCTCATTTTCAAATAAATTTGACTATCATTTTTTTTTCTTTACATTAAGAGTGATATAAATATTGTAATAATATTTCTAAACATTATATAAATAATGTTAATATATAAAGTGGGTGTTGTCCCATATTGCTTGAGTGTAACTCTTTCCTATTACTTAAAACCCCACTCTACAACTACAAAAATTAGATCCTTTTATAGTGGTGCTTTGGGTTAAGTAATGTGTTTGAGCTTGGTGAGAGAGTTTAATTAAAAGTGTGTGTGTGTGTGTGTGTGTGTGTGTGTTTAACAGTTAATTTGTTTAAAAAATAATAATAATAAAGTGGGTGTTGTCCCACATTGCTTAAGTATAACTCTTTCCCATTGTTTAAAACCCCACTCTGCTACTACAAAAGTTAGGCCCTTTTGTAATAGTAATTTAGGTTAAGTAATGTATTTGAGCTTGGTGAAAGAGTGTAATTAAGTGAGTGAGTGAGTGAGTGAGTGAGTGTGTGTGTGTGTGTGTGTGTGTTTAACTGGTAGTTTATTTCTCCAAAAAAAAAAAAAATGTTATTAACCCAAATAATAGAAACTAGCCCCGTGATTGGGAAATGTAATAATCCCAAATTATAATGGATGCAAATTATTATTTTTTTCCCAAAAAAATGTGCATGCTCAAAAGCTAGTATTTTTAATTGTCATCCATTTTTGGCAATTTTGTTAATGTAGTTATCAATGTCTTAATGATTGGAACATGATGCTATAATTCAGTATTAACCTTTAGGTTATGAATTGTTAGATCAATGTGAGCAAAATATAATTTAGAAAATGTCTAAATTTTATTTTCCAAACTCATTTCTACTTAAAATTAGATTAAATTTTCTGGATTCATTTGACACACTTTAAAACAAAAATCATGCCTTTTTGTAAGGCGAGGTTTAAGTTCTAGTGAGCTAGTGAAATTCGCTTACCTACTGGAGCTAATACCAATATATTATATTGCTTTTTTTCATTTTTTTTAAAATGTAGAATTTTGTAGTTACAATCAAATTTAAGCTTAGGTTAGTCCAGTCCATTTTACAATCCCAAATAATAAGCGTGCTAGAGTGCAAGGCCAATTGAATCATGTCTAGTTACTCATTATTAGAAGCAATTTATTTTTTCCAACACCCAATTAGATCGACTCTACCATCTAAAATATAAAATATGCTAAAATAATAATATTAGTAAGTTAAAATTGTTAAAGTCCATATCTATTCATTTTTATTATTAGTACTGAATTTAGTTCGATATTTGAGTATTCTTCATTTCGAAATTTATCCAAACTTTTATTTACATCTTTTTCCTCAATTGTTTCTTATATTTTTTTTAAAAGAAAATTCTGGTTTAGCCACTTAGTATACATCTATGAGAGACCACGCTCCTTGGAGGGTGCTCTCAAAAGGAGACTTGGGTGCTTAGGGCACCTCTGTTTTGGGTAATTATGTGGAGTTGCCACTTATTTTTTATATAAAAAAATAAGAAAAAATAAAACACAACTTACATGTCCAAAAAATACCTCAAATTTATTAATTGATTATACCAATACAACTTGGTAGAATAACTTAATAAGGCTTTGGTCCTAAATATAATCTATGTAAAATTTACAAAGTTTTGATCCTAGTTACAATCTACCAGAACAAAAAATAAAACACTAGTCTACTATCCAAAAACCTAAGTTTGGGGGTCAGGTTACAAAATGGGAAGGTGTTAGGCACCTATTCTACTCAGACGGAGTTTGGTCTTCTAGACTTTAATGACCATTAATACCCATATTCAAGGTATGAAATGTTATGCAATAGATGCTATGTCAAATCGTAGATCTAGGGTTAAACTTTTAAACAACAACCTTAAATCTGCCATTTTATTTTGTGTAAAAAAAATTTGATGAGAATAGTTAATGAAAAATTTAATCTTGAGTTTCTACAAAAGAAAAGAATGGATTTAAAATAAAAATTCAGATCTGATTGGGATTTTTTAATGTGGAAAAAAAAAACTGATTTTTATTTTGAAAACATAGTTTTTTTATTGAAAGATGTAGATCTGATTTTGATTTTTAAAAAAAAAAAAAAAAAGTCTGATTTTTATTTTTAAATAAAATGCAAATCAGATTTTTTATTTAAAACAGACAAGATTTTTATTGGAAAAAATGCAGATAAGATTTTTTATTGAAAACAGAGCAGATTTTTATTTGGAAAAATGCAAATCAGATTTTATATTAAAAACATGGCAGACTTTTATTTGGAAAAAATGCAGATCAGATTTTTCATTAAAAACATGGCAGATTTTTATTTGGAAAAAATGCAGATCATATTTTTTATTAACATTTAGATCAAACTTTACGAATAAAATTCAAATCTGGTTTTACTTTGAAAAGGAAAGAAAGAGAAAGAAAATATAGATATGACTTTTAATAAAAAAAAATAATAAAAAAATGACTTTTAATAAATAAATGAAGAAAACTTGCAAATTTGATTTTAGTTAAAAATAAAAAATAAAAAAAAACACACACACACACACAAAGAAAAATTGTAGATCTAAAATTCTAAGGCAAGATTCAACCCTAGATCTAGACATGTTCATCAATTAAGGGTTTAGCTTACCTCAATTACTTTTTTAACAGGAATCTCATTTTGTTTTAATGAGAAACTGCTACATCACTCATTAACTAAATAAAATGTGGAGATTAAAACCCATTATTACTTGCTATAGTGTATTTAAAACGAAAGAGAGCTTTCAGTTAAAAAAGTACTAGAAGTAAGCCAAATCCATCAATTAATCAAGTGAAAAATTTTGAAAGCAAAAGATGTGATAACATATGAGAAACATAATTATTTATACCTGCATGAACTTAATCCTTAAGAGAAACAATTTTTTTTTTTAAGGATTTAAGTGAAGCCTCTTAACAAAAAAGAAGTTCCTAAAGTAGGGCTTCCAGAACTTCTTTAACGTAAGGGGAGAGAGAAGTCAGAAAAAGAAAGGTAAGAAAAAAGGGCTAGAAAAAGGGCTAAAAATGGGTCAAAAACGGGTGCTGAATGTTAGAAGGCCTCCCCTATTTATAGCTCTGTGTTAGTTGCTTATAAAATAAGTTAGGTTTGCTTAAAAAATAAGTCCAATTAGCTTTAAAAATAAGCAAAAAAACGTATGGGAAAAATCCTAAAAAAAAGGAGATTTGGATAAGAGTAAGTTGATTTTTCAAATCAGAATAAGTTTTAGTATTTTGATCATATCTATCTACTCAAAATTTGGATTAAGCTGAAAATTTGACAGCTGAAGGGAAATTAGATTCTTTACAACTTTTCTAGAAATAGCCTAGTCCGAATCTTGAGTTCTACAATGCCAAAAGTGTCTTAAGCCTAATTATCTACGGCCTTTAAATATTATCAGCATATTTGTTTTAATCCCATACAACAAATATCACTTTAAGAAAAATACTTAACCAATCACAAAAATTAATTTAATTAATTTTAACCATTAACCAATCAAAATTAATTTCAATTACTCACACATGATTGGTTTCACCCCATACATGCATGTAGACTGTGAAAACTTGATCACGTGATATCTTTCAATCCTACGGTCCAATTTGGGAATCGGACATACCATCATGACTGTTAGAACCTCAAGATCAGTTTTATGATATGCAATGAATGAATTAATACATGTAATGCAACTATGATTTTTCGGGTATATGAATGGTCATTCTAGCCATCTTCTAAGATTAAATTATGAGTGCAAAATTGAGTGTCTACAACATTCATAATAAAAGTCAAAAAGAGCTTAAATTTAGGATTTAACAACCTCCTTTAAAACCAAAAAACTGTACGTAACATTTTTTTTATGGAAATAAAAATAAATGTGTGTTTTTTTTAGAAGAATGAACATAGTTGTTATCTGTTTATAATAGTATCCAATTAGTACACATCAATAACAAAACAAAGTACTAAATTTTAATAGTTTTATTTTTATTTTTTGTTATGGTATAGGGCTGACATTTTTTCATGTTAGGTTTTTTTTTTTTTTTTTTTTTTTTGGTTAAATGAAAAGCGTCCAAGATGCACGTTTGTTTTTGTTTGGGTATTGTTTTTGATGTTTTTTTTTTAATTATTTTAATTTTATTTAAAATGTTGTGTTTTAATCCTAAAACTTAGCCACGTACTACACATCCATAACAAAAAGTTAAAAAGAGCTTAAACTTAAAATTTAACAATTACATTTTTTTTTAATCCTAAAATGTAGTATTTTGATTCTAAAATTTAGTCATGTACTGCACATCCATAACTACCTTTTTTTTTTTTTTTTTCTTTTACGATAAAAGACTCAAATTTTTGTTGTTGTTGTTGTTGTTTCTTTTTTTTTTTTTTTTACAAATTTTTTGTGTGGTAGTTATCATTTTTTTTAATCCTAAAATGTAGTTTTTTAATCATAAATTTAGCCACTTACTACACATCCATAATAGAAGTAAATAAAAGCTTCAATTTAAAATTTTATGTATGTAAGGATCCACGTTTTTTGGTGTTGTTGTTCTTTTGAAAAAAAAATTAATAACAGTTATCAATTTTTTGTTTTATCCAAAATTTTAGTTTCTTTGTTCTAAAAGTTAGCCACTTACTACACATCCATAACAAAGGTTAAAAAGAGCTTAAATTTAAAATTTATCAACTACCTTTAAAACCGAGAAAAGGTACGTAACATTTCTGATGGAGTAGTAAATTAATACTTATAAAAAAATATAAATTGAATTTCACATAGAATTATACAAATGATAAATATAGTTTTTGTTACAAAAAAACCTTTTTTTTACAAAAATTTCTTAGATAACAACCACTTAATGTGAGGTTTGAATCATACAATAATTCTTGTAAAGTCTCTAACCCAAGCTTATCTAATATTCCATTCCAATGCCTTTTCAATGCAATCCAATAATTTGTGCATAGGTCAGCTTGAGAGAGATAAAAGAATTAGGGTTAAACCAAGTATTTTTTTTTTAAAGAAAAAGGAAACTTTAATCAATAAACCAAAGCTGGCGTGGGGAGTTATTAAAGATAATAGTATAGGTTTGTTAGAGTTAGGGACAGAGCCAAACTTTAGACTTAGGGGGGGCAAAAAATATGTTAAAAAAATTTCTTGACTTGTAACTAAATGAGATTATCTTATAAAACTTAATGTTTCCATCACTTCGTTCTGTCATTTATTTAATTAATTTTGAAATGTTTCTTCAATTTCAAACCTTATAGCTCTACTGATTGAGAATTAAAAAAAAAAAAAAAAAAAATGTAAACAAAGAGAAGATAAGAAAAGTCCATACCTCAAACGTTTTCCAAAAAAAAAAAAAAAAAAAACCTCAAACGTTTCAACTTTCAAGTTAAACCAATTTAACCAGTTAAATATTAGAAGTATTCCCTTAAAAATTAATAGCCACACACGTAGTCCTCTTAGTAACATACTCAATAGCTTATGGCCACACACAAAAAAGAGCTAAGAGTGAGCGGGAGTAGTCTAAGTACAAATCCTTCATCTCTCTCAAATAAACATTCTAAATAGAGTACAGTGAGTGACTTTCCAGATATTACTGGTAAACTTTTTTGAGTTGCCTCCTCATTCCTCAAGAACAATGCAGAATGGGATGTCAAAGAGGTTTATTTATTTATTTATTTATTTATTTATTTATTATATATATATATATATATCTCTTACAGTTCAAGGATTTGTTACTTGTTTTTGGGGAATTTGTTTGTTTGTTTGTGGAGAGGCCATCAACTAAAGTGATGGATTTTATTTTTCATTTTTTTTAGTAAAAAAAAAAAAAAAAATCTATTTTGGATGGGTTGTAAGGGCCAATTTGTAAATTGTTGGGGGAGAGGGGTGGCCAAGAGTAATTATCTTGGACCTAAATGTTAAAAAAATTCAGAATATATATACTATTATGATTTTTTTTTTTTTAAATCTAGGGGGGGCCATTGCCCCCCTTAGTCAATGAACAGCTACGTCCCTGGTTAGAGTTTGTGTTTGATTGAAATTGGAAAACAATTAAATCAAGCATTTAAAAAAAAAAAAAAAAAAAGAGGAAACTTTTAATCAATAAACCAAAGCTAGCATGCGTGTTATTAAAAATAATAGTATAGGTTTGTTAGAGTTTTTGTTTGAATTAAATTGGAAACCAAGTAGCGGTGTAATGTTTTATAGGGGGAAAGAAAGTAGCAGCGTTATGCCTAAAAGAAAAACATAAATTCCTATTAGAGAAAAAGTAGCAGCATAATATTTTGAATAAAAAAAAACCAAAAAAAAAGAGTTGTGTTTGATTGCAGGTCAAAACAAAAAGAAAGAGCCCTTACCAATATCCTTTCACAAGTTGGTAGTTCAAGCACAAACCCTCCTTTTTGAATTTTCTAATTTAGCCATAGGTAATAAGCAACCGTCAAATGCCCTGACATCCCTAATTAATCATATTCACCCAAAAGTAAGTACTCCTCAAGCTATGAATACTTGGTAATCATGGCAGGTAAGAACTCAAAGAAAGTAAATGATAAACAAAAGAAAAGAAAAGAAAAGAAAAAGGAACTTGCAAAAGATTAAACCTAAAAAGCTTTTGGAGCCTCTAACAAAGTCTATTTAAATTGTTTAGAAACCAAATCTGAAAGTAGAATAAGAAGAAAGAAGAGAATGTAGAGTTAAACTGAATATCTATAATCTGAAGATAAATGAGAAAAACTAGCAAAGTGTATGTGAGTTTGTGGGTTTTAAAGCATAGGAGTTTTAATTTACATATTTATCTTCGTTGGTTGAAAACTTGTGAGTGAGTATAATGAGGATATTTTAGGCAATAAAATTGAGTAACCCAAATAAGAGAAACTCCTTAAATAGTAGTATAAATAAAATTGTATTCATTGTTTCATTGATAATATCTATTGATTAGCAACGATTAGAAGCAAAAAAACAATAATTTTTTTTTCTAGGATTATGATTATATTTTTGTTAAATCTTCTATTTTACCTAATATTTTAAATAGTAATATTTATGAGTTTCCATGCATCACAATAATAATGATACTAATTTACAAAAAACTTTTTTTTTAAATGTGCAATGCACAGACATATTACTAATAAACTTTAATTTTTACAATATTTAGCTAAAATACTCAATTTTTAAAGTTATTACCAAACTCAAAAAGATTGGATAGTTTTCATTTGAAAATAACTTAATATTATTTTAGAAATTAGTACCATTTGTTACCGCGGCGCTGTCCCTACAATTGCCACGCAATATGGGAGATATTTTTAGACTGCATTTGCTTTTTGATTTCCACAAAAAATAAAAATAAAATTAAAAATGATGAGGCATCCTATTCTTCTTTTATGAGTACTCAGTTCTCAATTGTTCAGGAGAGAGAGAGAGAGAGAGAGAGAGAATCTGATTATAAAGAATAATGATAATGCTTCATCCTTTATTCTTATTTACTTATAAACACTCACAGCTGGATGGCTCCACTTTTTTCCATGCTTTTTTAATGACCCAAAAAGAGATACTTTCTTCTCCCAAAAATTAAGGCAGAGAATCTATATCTCAAATCTCAAATAGTGGGATTATAAAATTAATTTTTCTTTTCCTTTTTCTTTTCCCTTTTCATACGTGACGCAAAGCTGGCTTTCCCAAAATGTGAAAATGCTCTTGAGCTGTGAGCTGTGAGCTGTAAAAATGCTCTTGACAGCTACCAAAAATATATTATAGATTTTTTTTATGTGATAATAAGTTTTTTTTTTTTAAATATCTTTTTATTAGCTAATTGCATATTTAATAAAAAAATTTTAATTTGATTGGATGAAAAATTTAAAATTTAAAGGACCCAGTTGAATTAAAATAAATTAAAGATTTGAAATGAATTTCAATTGAACTTAAAAAGTGCAATTTACATATTAATTTTTTTATTATTATAATAAGTTAATAGTGTCATTTAATTTAATTTAAACTCAGCTTCGTTATTTCCACTAAAGAATGAACTTCACTTAACAAATAATTTAAACAAAGAAAATGTTTTAACTTTTATAGTATACATTTATGATGTAATCGTGCTACATTGCTTTGGTTAGTGCAAAAGAGGAAGATGAACCTATTATTTGGTTAGAAGAATACCCCCTTTTCTTTTCTTCATTGTACAACATAATTTTTCTTGAATAAAGTCTACTATTATTTTCTCTTAAAAAAAAAAAACTTTACCCATAAATTTACTTATCCTAAATAGTTTGAAATCGATATTAACTAATGAAATTGTTTGAAAATGGATGTTATTTAAAAAAAGAAAAAAAAAGTCACTAGCTTGTGGCCAAACTTTACCCATAATTTTTTATAATAATGACTTGATGAGCAAGTCGAATTGGTACGTGTATAGAATCGACCTGATTGAATTTAGGCCTGAAATGTTTTTTGGACTAAAATAGGTTACTATTCCAATAACTTGATTATTGAGTTTGGATCCAATTTCGCCAGATCTACCCATGGCCATACATTTACCCAAGTATGTCATGGGCAATCCATTCCAGCACGTATATACTCAGTGCTACAAGACAACTAGAGCTAAGAATAATATTAATAAATAAGGCATTTGTTATTCGTTTTTGAAGTGATAATTTTCTTGGCTTCGCTCCTCTTTAACGCAACCATTTGTTTAGTTCCTTTTAACTTTTCTAAATGCATAATACTATAGCCATGAATTGCATGGGCCATTCTTGTTTATTCTCTGATCACCAGAAAACACCTTCCTCATCATTCCATTCTTACTGTACATGAAGAAATCCAAAAGTTCTTATATATTGCCATCTTTATCCTCTTACCTATGAGAATAGGTTTGCCCCTTATTCAACAATACCCCACCCCCCTAACCCAAAAAAAAAAAAAAAAAAATCGTTCGCCCTTAATCAGAAGATCAATATGCCCCTAAGCAAAAAGAGATCAATAATTTGTGGATGCTTGTTACTCATCTTATGCATTCAAGTCCTGTCAAGCTTGGGTTTGGAAAGCTTTTCCACATTAGAGAATGAAGGTTCCAATCTCTCAAAGTGCTTCATGCAAGACCGAGAAGTTCATGGTATGAAACTTGTTCCTTAATAAATAAATGACTTCCTGTTTGGTGTGTGTAGCCTTTGACATTTTAAAACCGATTTTCTACAGCAAGAGTAGATGGTAATTTGAATGGAGACTGTGATGAGAAAGGTTACATTCGAAAGCAAAAAATATATGAGTCGGAAAAGTCGCAGAGAGGGAAGGGATCTAATGGTGGTGCAGACATCGCTCATCGACCACGCCCCACAACAAGAAGTGCAGCATCGTTGTTAGCAAAGCCCCCAATGATCATCTCTACCTTAATTTGTTTTATTATAAGCTTCGCTTTGATGATCCATATTTTTCCCTTCCCATTACTCTAGGTATAAATATGGATATGAAGTTCGATAGGTTGCTACGGGTTCTATTTCCATTCCCCTATTTCACATCTTCCCTCCCCCTAAAAATTATATTATTAAAAAAAAAAAAATTATCCTTTCTTCCTTTTGGCCGTTATTCTCATTTTGTTTTGGTGTGGCATTTTATTTTATTTTATTTTTTATTTTTTCTAGTTTGAGCATTTTTATGAGCATCCTTGAACTTTTTTGTGTAATTAATGTTATTGTCTAAAAGATTATACGACACGTGATTTTTCGGAAGTTTGTAACCTTTAGTATTACGCACTTGTGGGAAATATTTGTTATTCTACTATTGTACACTTGTACTAGTCATGCGAGTCATACGATCTTCTTCTTCTTCTTTTTTTTTTTTTTTTTTTTTTGAGAAATAAATATACACACAAAGAAGAGAGAGAAAGTGGTTCTAACATAAATACACACTACAACTCCACTCAAAAGTCATAATAACTTTTAAGGAATGGTAGGATATGTTACATTTTACACAGCACACTCTCTTAAGTGATGTGGAACAATTACCCTTTCTTTAATTTTTTTTTTTTTTTTTAGAAACAAATTTTCAAAACAAATTTGTAGTACACTAGTAAGGTGTAACAAGAATGACTGTTGTAACTCTCTCACTCTCCCTCTTTACTTCCCAAAATGTTACACAACCTTATGCAAGAGTCCACTAATGAGTCTTAAGGTCCATTAATGGGCGCAAAAAGCCATAAATGCAAAATCCTACTAATGGACAAGAAGGCCCAATTAAAAAGAGTGCATAGTACCAATGCATGTGAGCTGAGCCGACCTCACAGGAAACCCTTAAAAGCAAAGAGACAAAAAGAAAACTCAATAATTTGATTGTGGCATAGGAGCTGTGGCAGAAAGAATAGATGAACACCCACCCCCATCAAAAGCAAGACCCATGTAGATCTCCGAAAGAGTGACACATGATGACATGAGGTAGGATCCCTAGCTTAGGTCCAAGCATGAGGAAACAAGCTTAATTAGAAGCAGGGGATTAATTAGTCCTCTCTCTCTCTCTCTCTCTCTCTCTCTGATATCATCAAATGCGACATATATATTGGTTCAACGGTAAGGAAGGGTAGGACCTGTTACACTATATACAACACACTCTATTAAGCAGCGGCGGAGTCAGGATTTCAGTTTAGGGGGGCAAAATTAAAAAGCAAGATTGAAAGTAAAATTAATTTAAATATTTTTTTTAATAGATATAGAGTTATTAATAAATATTATTAATCGATGTTAATAACAAAATAGATATAGAGTTATATACTATTAATGCAATTGTTGTACAAAATCTAATATAATATAAACTCTAATTTATTTTTTCATACATAATTTAATTTGTTCAATTGGAAGATTAGTAAAATACACCTCGATATGAGTTTGTTTAGAATTTGAATCTAAATCATTATTAGAATTTTGGCTTCTCCATAATCTTAATTGATTATAAGTATATATTTCATATTATTAAAATAAATAAAACATAAAAAATCATAGTTAATAACAATCAAATTAAGAGATTATTCTAAATGTATAGAATTTAAACATGTAATTTGATTCCTTAAAATAAATTGAAAAAATAAATCAATATAAAAGAATTATAAAGTTGTATTTTCATTCATGCAAAATTCAGTATTTTTTACTCTATTCTTTAAGTAGTAAGTAGTTATGATTATGTGGGAATACCTTATTTGAAGAATAAATTGCCCTAAGAAAAGCACTCCAAGAAAAAAAATTTCCAGTGCTTGAGCACATGTGGCATGGAAAAAAAGAATCGGTGTTGAGTAGGACCCACAGAACTTTGCTTTGTTTGGAAAAGGACAAAATAATGTTATGAAGTTTGCACCTAATATTGCTTTCTTCTTTAGTCTCTAGGCGTGTGGAACGTTTGTGTCAAGGTCAAAATACTTGATAACGTAATATTTAGGTTGCTACTTTAGATTTTTTTAGGAGGTCGGGGGGGCACTTGCCCCCTCTCACCCCCCCCCCCCCCCTTGCCTCCACCCCTGCTCTTAAGTGATGTGGGACAATTACTCTTTTTTTTTTAGAAACAAATTTTCAAAACAAATTTGTGGTACACTAGTATGGTGTAACAAGAATGATGTTGTAACTCTCTCACTCTCTCTCTTTACTTCCCAAAATGTTACACAGCCTTATGCAAGAGTCCACTAATGAGTCTGAAGGCCCATTAATGGGCGCAAAAAGCCATAAATGCAAAATCCTACTAATGGACAAGAAGGAAGAATTAAAAAGAGTGCAAAGTGCCCATGCATGTGAGCTGAGCCCACCTCATAGGAAACCCTTAAAAGCAAAGAGACAAAAAGAAAACTCAATAATTTGATTATGGCATAGGAGCTGTGGCAGAAAGAATAGATGAACACCCACCCCATCAAGAGCAAGATCATGTAGATCTCCAAAAGAGTGACACATGATGACATGAGGTAGGATCCCTAGCTTAGGTCCAAGCATGATGAAACAAGCTTAATTAGAAGCTGGGGATTAATTACTCATCTCTCTCTCTCTCTCTATCTAAGATCATCAAATGAGACATATATATTTGTTCAATGGTAGGACAATTGCACTGTACATATTACACTGTACACAACACACTCTCTTAAGTGATGTGGGACAATTGCCCTTTTTTTTTTTTGAGAAACAAATTTGTGGTACACTGGTAATCTGTAACAGGAATGACTATTGTAACTCTCTCTCTCTCTCTCTCTCTCTCTCTCTCTCTCTCTCTCTCTCTCTCTCTCTCTCTCTCTCTCTCTCTCTCTCTCTCTCTCTTTGAGATCATCAAATGAGACATATGTATTGGTTCAACGGTAAAAAAGGGAAGTCTAAAAATGGCAATCTACACTCTTAGCAATTAGCATAGCAGGTGTATTTTTCCAACAAGAAAGCATCATCTATACCCATCCATCGGGATCATGTGGAAGACGTTAACCCAAGTAAAGCAAAGCCTAATGATCCTCTCACTCTCACTCTCACTCTCACTCATTCCATATTTTGTGATAAAGCTACTAATAAATAAATACCAACACTGTTCTACTACACCTACATTACCCAGCCAACCAAAAGACGAGATATATTCTAATTTACCCATTTATTGCTCATTTAACTAATTACATCTAATCTAAACCCAACCCAACCCAATTATCATGGGTAAACTCCAACCCACCAAATTACCCAATAATCAAAATTACCAAAATGCCTCTAAAACATGAAAATGACTAAAGTGCTCACAAAACCCTTTAAAATTACCAAAATACCCCATAAACCTAAAAAAAAAAAATCAAATATGCTAAAAAAACCCATTAAAAATTACCAAAATACCCCTGAAACCTAAAAATTGATCACAATACCCCATTAACTTAAAAAATAAACAAAATACCCCCAAAACTTAGAAAATTACCAAAATACTCCCAAAACCTAAAAATTACTAAAATACCCCTTAAACTTAAAAACTAACCAAAATACCCGTTAAACCTAAAAAATGACCAAAATACTCCTAAAACCTAAAAATTACCTATGGGAGGGGAGGATCTGAGCGTAACATAGAGCCTATGGTCCCAGTTCGAGGATGGAAAAAGGCCCATTCACACACCAATCCGGGCCCGACACATGGACAAAAGTCCGAGGAGAGAAGACGTAGAAACCCGTTGTCCAAGGAGCCTGAGGAATGAACACACCTGAGGAATTCTTCAACTAGCCACTTGCACCAAAGAACAGGGTACCGTGGAAGACAATAAAGACGTGCAAGTAAAGAAGAGAAGAAAAATCTAGGTAAAGTAGCCATTACCTCTGCATTCAATGCACTATATCAACTCAGTTGGTTGCATTAATGAACAGTAATCCCATAGCTCACAACACACTCTACCACCTCCAGCGGAGTCTTGATGGGACAAGCATCCAAATTACTACCTTGAGACGTACACGTGGAGAGAATAGATGCAATGAGAGGGACTATATAAAAGAAAAGAATCCCTCTTGGAAAGGGGTTGAATGATTGAAGAAGAATGAGAAGTGATGGAGTATCATCTTGTATCTAACACTTAAGCAAATCTTTTATGAACATTGCCTCCTCAGCCAAACCTGAGGAAGTGTTTTATCCATATTTCATACTTCTTTTGTTACTTTATAAGCCTTAACTCCACTAATTTCATATTTGGATCATAGAAAAGCATTAAAGTTGACATTGCAAGCCCATCCTCTAAAAAATTAATTGCATTGGGCCTAAAATACCTAACTCCACTATTCTAAGTGGGCCTAGTTATTTTGGGCTCTTCCAATTGGCATTGTTTGTGGGAATTGTCATCTTTGAACTTTGTGATCTAAGTTCTTGACAACAATTGGAAAAAATAGCAAACTCTAGGCAAGACAGAGAAGAATCAGTGGGTTCACAACGAGTAGACCAATTTGTCAACTTAGAAAGAAGAAGAGACTGTGAGGCAAATTAGACACCCAACATCAAGGTCGAAACTGTTTACTTGGACCACATTAGTCAAAGTCACTTAAGGCCAGGGAATCATGTTTCGCATAAGCAAGAGATGCAAAACCTCAAATTGGAAATTGACTACCTCCATCAAGCCAAAGCTCTAATTCAGAAGAGAACCATAGTTATAGGCAGAACTCTAGAATTCCCCCTAGAGAGTATCTCACGACATCCTCCTATATTGATGGTAGGGAAACACGTCGTAGGAGAAGAAACAGGAAGTCAAGCAACTATGAGTAGGGCCTTGCGCCAAATCTCTATGTCACATTTTACATGCTGTATTGAAAGGCCTAAACTCCCACACCGTTTTGGTTAGCCTACCTTCATCATTTATAATGGAAGGATTGACCCAGTGGAGCACGTGAGCCACTTTAATCAAAAAATGGCCATCCACTCTAGGAATGAGGCCCTCATGTGCGAAGTATTCCCCTCAAGCCTCAAACCTATTGCCATGAGATGGTTTGATGGATTGGAGGAAGGGTCAATAAGTTCTTTTGAGGGGCTGACTAGGGCATTTGGTGCCAAATTTGTGACTTGCAGTAAGGTCCCTAGGCCTCTAGACTCTTTACAATCCATGGCAATGAAAGAGGGTGAGACACTAAAGACTTATTCTGATAGATACTAGGAACTTTTTAATGAAATCAATGGAGATTTCGAGGATGTGGTTGTTAGGACCTTCAAGGTGGGGCTCCCTATGAATCACAACTTGAGGAAATCAATTACCAAGAAGCCCACCCAAAATATGCGCCAGCTGATGGATCATATTGATGAGCATAAGAGGGTCGAAAAAGATTAAGTGTAAGGCAAAGGGAAGGCTAAGGTTTTCACCCCCAAAAGGACGGATCCTCAGCTTGATAGATATGGCCTTAACTGGCCAAGGAGAGATTTTTTCAATTAACCTCTACAATCCAACGCCTCGGTAGTCAGCTTGGTGTTTAAGGAACTCGTATATTGAATCCTTGAAAAGATAAAAAAATGAGTCTTAATTCAAGTGGCCCAACCTAATGAGAGGTAACTCCACCAAATGGAATCAAAGCTTGTACTACCAATATAATCAGGACCAAGGGCATACAAACTGAGGACTATAGAACCTTGTGCAACCATTTAAATCAATTAGTCGAGGCAGGGAAGTTTAAACAATTCATGCACCAGTTTCCTTAGCAGGGAAGCCAGGCCGGGTAGGGATACTAGCAAGAGGCCATTTCGTGCCCACCATTGGGAACCATCAATGTCATCCTTGTCACACCAAGTAGGGAGGCAAGCTCCTCTTCTAGAATTATGTCCATAGCGTTAAAGCCAGAGCCTGAGGAGCAGCTCCGGAGGTTCATAAGGGTTAAGGTGGAATCATAGCTGATCTTGGGCTTCCCAAATGAAGATAAAGTAGGGACCTTTCAACCTCATAATGACGCACTAGTAGTTACCCTTCGGATTGGAGGGTTTAACATGAGAAAGGTGTTAATGGATCAAGGAAGCGGAACTGAGATCATATATTGGACTTATATAAGGGGCTAAACTTGAAGTCTAATGTGGTGCAAATAAGTATGTGCGTAGTGAAAAATTAACAGATCTACTTCATTCTCAATCTATAACATGCACTATATAAATTTCAGAACTAGAGTATAAGAGAGCATACCTTGAAGCGGTGAATTTCAAAACAAAGATCGAAGCACTTATGAATACTTTTAATCTTCACTCTAATTCCACTAAAGCCTAAGAAGTGTGGACTCTCAATTGGTTACAAAAGGAGAATTAAATTGAGTGACTTTCACTCATATACACTCACTTACAACAATGTTTTTCCCACCATATAAATTCTATACGTTTTTCCTTTTGTATCTAACCAATCATCTAATTGGGCTAGCCTTTTGAGCCTTTCCAATTAGGTTTAAGTGTGTGGCTTGGAGTGGGACCAAAAGGGACCAATAAAACACTAGCTCCGATGGGCCTTGGGCTTTTCTGTCAACTCTTAACAAGTCCAAAGTTACCATTAACTATATTTAATATCACCATATAAATATAGTTGCACTCTAGGCCTTATCTATAAATTATATCCCAAGACTTTATTGTACATGCAAACCCCTTCATTAAATATTCTTAGTAATACAAAGTCATAAATGTGGACTGCCACTTTGTAGATTACTATATCTTAATCCTTGAGTACCCGGTTTAATCCTTTTAAGTTATTCATCATATATTTATGAAATCCAATTTCATAAATATATACTGTAGTAATTTCTTACCAAAGTGGTTAGGCCTAACTCTCTGAATAACAAACCCATTAAACTTATCTCAAGGGAATATTTTATATCTCCGTTAAGAGACTATGAATTCCATCTTGAGAATATATGTTCCATCAACACTAAATGTGGCTGCCCAACATATTGAGGTTTTGACCGTTACTTTAAATCTCACTCCTAATATATCAAAGCAACCTACACTTCATGATTAAGTCCATTATTCTCTCAGGATTAAGAGTTCATGCAAATATAAGTCGTGAGATTTATTATTCGTTTAACAGTCCTTAGGAGAATAATAAATCTCACAGCGGTCCAATTCAATGTGTCTTAACTCTTAAAACATATCAGCACATCAACTAGAAGTCTCCACTTCCATGATCAAGACAAATCATCGTAGTTGATATGTTATAGTCTTCGCAGATGAAATGCCCAATTTCATCACCGATTACGAACTATAGTTCTAAGTTTACAAAGAACTTGTAACTTATATTTTCTGTGACTAAATCACATACTATGCATCTTATGGACTATGTGATAATGTCTGAATATTCATGTTGCCAATATTTCAGATAATAATAATAAAACAACTTCATTTAATACAATATTAAGTTATACATAATGTCATACACAATGTCACACTTAATATCATACATAGCATCATACAATGCGATTTGAGGGCACTAATCCTAACATAACGATCTAAACAGATATGACTCATCATTGGTAGGATTTGATGGAAGAACCGAGATCCTCAAGGGGATGATTAAGCTACCAATGCAAACAGTCAATGAAGTGGTCAACGTGGAGTTCATTGTAGTTAATGCTTACTCCCTTTACATGGCAATTCTAGCGAGACCTTGGCTTCACACTATGAGAGTAGTCTCCTTGACTTTACATATGAAGATGAAGAACCCCACCAAGGATGAGTAGAGGAGCTAGTGGGAAGCCAGACAATGGCCAGGTAGTGTATGGTTGCTGCTATCAAGCACCAGTTAGCTAAAATGGGCTCTCTCAGCCAAAATAATGTTTTGTAACAATTAACGGTCCAAAGGCCTGAAGACTCGACTGGGCCTATAACAAGTGGTTTGCATTGTGAAGAGCTAGAGAAAGTCATTGTTAGGTCAAACGAGGATAAATATTTTCAAGTCAAGACCCAGTTACCCCTAGCTGAGAAGGAAGAATTGCTGGTTTTCTTAAGGGATAATCTAGATGTTTTTGTATGGAGTGCATATGAGGCGTTGAATGTAGATCTAGAGTTCATATACCACCCCCTTAATGTGAACTCAGTTGTTATGCTGAAAAGGCAGCCTCCTCAGTGCTCTTCCAAAGAGCACGCCAAGGTAGTGAATAAGCTCAAGCAAGCTGGAGCAATAAAAGATGCCTTTTATCCCAAGTGGTTGGCCAACACTGTGGTCGTTAAGAAGAAGTAGAGAAAGTGAAGGGTTAGTGTGGACTTTATCGATTTAAACAAAGTCTGCCCCAAAAACTCCTTCCCAGTCTCTCGAATCGATCAGCATGTAGACGTAATGTTCAGCCATCCTCGGATGAGTTTTTTTGATGCCTTCCAAGACTATCACCAAATACCATTGTCACTACTGGACTAAGAAAAGACTGCATTCTTAACCCTTACTAGGAATCACCATTATCGAGTGATGCCCTTTGGCTTGAAGCATGCTGATCCACATATCAAAGAATGATGACGAGGATGTTTGAAGCTCAGTTGGGCCAAAATGTAGAGGCTTACATAGACGATATGGTTGTAAAGAGTAAGTAGGTGTCTGAGCATCTAAGTGATCTAGGAGATGTATTTTCAGTACTCAGAAAATATAAATTGCATCTTAATACTTCCAAATGTTCCTTCGGCTTGAGTTCAGGGAAATTCCTGGGTTGCACGATCACTTATCGAAGGATTAAGGTTAACCCTAACCAAATCAAAGCCATCCATGATTTTCACCCACCTCAAAACCCAGAAGAGGTGCAGAGGCTAACCGGGATGACCGCAGCCCTAAATAGTTTTTTCCAGTTACTTCATAAGTAGAAAGACTTCACCTAAACTGAGGAGTGTAACAAAACTTTTGAGGAACTAAAGAAATAATTGGCACATCCTCCCATCCTTTCTAGGCCTAAGAAGGAAAAGGTCATATCTGCTTACATAGCTGTCACAAACCATGCAGTAAGCATAGTCCTAGTTCGAACAGACTCTGGGGTGTAGAATCATGTCTATTATGTAAGAAAGTCCCTTCAAGAGGCAGAAACCTGGTATCTACCCCTTGAGAATGCCATCTTGGCCATCATAAATGCAACAAGGAAGCTTTCCCATTACTTCCAAGCCCATACTATTATTATCCTCACTTAGATCCCCTTACAAGCATTGCTTTGGAGGTCGGACTATACAGGAAGAATAGCTAAGTGGGGAACTATGTTGGGAGTATTTGACATCAAATATTTACCTCATGCAGTTGTAAAGGGGTAGGTTCTAACTGATCTGGTGGCAGAATTCATTTAGATGGAGGGGGGGGGGGTTCCAAAGCTGAGGTGAAAAGGACTCCTGACATAGAGGTTTCACTGATTTCCATTCCCCATCCCCTATCTTGGAAGCTCTATGTGGATAGGACAGCTAACCAAAAAGGGTCTAGGATTGGAATTGTTCTAATATCCCCTAAGCAAATAACTATGGAGAAATCTCTAAGACTTGGTTTTCCAGGCACAAAATAATGAAAGGAAGTATGAAGCTCTCTGGGCAGGAATGATTACGGTGAAAAGGATTAGAGCCAAAGTTGTGGAGGTTTTCTCTAACTTAAGGCTAATCGTGGGATAGGTGAAAGGGAATTTAAAGCTAGAGATCAAAGGATACACTGGCACATTGGCAAAATCAAGCAATTACAGTCTAGTTTTGAAGCTTTTTCTATAAAGCAAGTTCCTAGAAGCAAGAATTCCCATACTAATTCATTAGCAACCTTGGCCACGTAATCGGGATAGGGTCTACCCAAAGTTGTAATTGGTGAAGATCTAGTAGCATCCAGTTGGGATAATCAAGTTCCAATCAGGGTAAGCAACATACACATTGACCTAAGTTGGATGGAGTAGGTGCTTTCGTTTTTGAAGGACAGGACACTGCTCAAGGACAAATTTGAGGCTAAGAAAATTTGAAGGAAGGCACCGTGATACTGGCTTTCGGAAGAATAAAAGTTGAATAGATGGTTATACTCTAGGCCATATTTGCCCTGTATCCATCTTGAAGCAGTGGAGCCACTATTAGAAGAGATTCATGAGGGAATTTGTGGTAGTCACACGGGAGGAAGGTCCCTATCACATAGAGCCACTACCCAAGGATATTGGTGGCCCAACATGCAAAGGTCTGCCCAAGAATATGTCAAGAAGTGTGACTAGTGCCAAAGGTATGCCTCGAACATCCATCAGCCAGGAGGAACCTAGAATCCTTTCTCCAATCCATGGTTTGCACAATAGAGATTAGATATAGTTAGTCCTTTTCGAAGGGCAACCGGGAACTGAAGATGGCTCCTTGTTAGAATTGATTACTTCACAAAATGGGTCAAGGCTGAGCCTCTTTCCAACATTCAAGATCAATATGCATAGAAATTTGTCTAGAAAATAATTCTTACCAAATTTGGAATTCCGCACACACTAATCTCGGACAATAGGATTTAGCTTGATAGTAAAGCTTTTCGAAGGTATGTTGTAAACTGGGCATTAGAAACAGATATTCTACTCCTACTTACGCTCAAGGTAACAGACAAGCTGAAGCCATGAACAAGGTCATAGTGAATGGACTAAGGAAGAGGTTAGATGAGGCAAAGGGGAGATGGGTAGACAAGTTGCCGCATGTGTTATGGACATACTACATCACACCTAGAAGATCAATGGGAGAAACCTCCTTTTCAATGATGTATGGCTCTGAAGTAGTCATTCCTCTAGAGATAGGATTCTCAACGTTGAAGACCAGAACCTCGCCATGTTTGACTCCTCAAGTCACATGCCTTAGGAAAATTAACTCTTATTAAATGGTTAAGTTTTTAATAGAACCCCGGCCATGTTCAACTCCTCAGGTCACATGCCTTGAGTAAATTAACTTTTATTAAAATGGTTAAGTGTTAAATAGAACATCGGTCATGTTCGACTACTCAAGTCACATGCCTTGGATAAATTAACTTATATTAGAATAGATTAAGTGTTCAATAAGACCTTGGAATGTGTATTTTGGGTGAACTGTTGCACGTTAAAAAAAAGAATTATAAAAAAAATTTGACACTGATAAAAAGGAATAAAGCATAGGAGAAATAGATTAGGACCATATACACAAACATGTTAAAATGAAACTTTATTTATTTGATAGATAGAAGAGAAATTACAAGGTACAATATTAAAAATATTTGGGGGAGGGGGGGGGGGGGAAAGGGGGAGAGAAGGGGGGACTACACTTAAACCCCCCAAAAAAAAAAGGGGGAATAAGAAGAAGAAAGTGTTGCTTCTATGCGGCAGCCTCCGAATCAGCTACTTCAACCCCCTTCTCACCCTCTTCAATGGGCTGGGAGGCCAGAGCAGTGAAGCTTGTCCCTCTAGTAATGGTCTAAAGAGTTTCCCCCATAGCCAAGGGAAAGATGACCTTCTCAAGATTCTTTAACTCTGAGGTAGGATCCACCCCGGCGACATTTAAGGCCTCTGTCCAAACTTGAAGACAATACGCTCGATAGACCTATGTGACTAGGGACCTCAGGATTGCCTTTGTTTCTTTCTAGCCCATGTCATACCAAGTCTGCTCTGCCTTCTCGATCTCCTCAGCCTTACCCTTAACATCCTTCTTTTGGGCTTCGATATTTTCACAAGCAATGGCTAGTTTCTCCTCAACCTTTCGAAGTTGGAAGCATTACCCCTCGACTTGCTTCTCTACCTCGGCTAGGGCAGGTTTAGTACTTTTCCTTCCCCTCTCAGCCTCAAACAGCCTAAGGAGTAGCTCTTTGTAATTTTTTTTTTTTTTTTTTCAGTAGTAGCCTGGGCCTTAATGGAAGAGACACAGCATGCTTCCTCATCCTTAAGTTTGGAATGGGCGTGGTCCACCAACTCTTCAGCCACATGAGCTGCCTAGACTGCCTGTACAAACAAGAGAGAATAAAAAGTAGCGTTAGTAAAGAATGTACATAAAAAATAAAGGGGTAATGTTTGGAAATATGAGTGGGAATATGGAGATAAACACCCACCATGGCAAGGTCCTTCTTTAGAGTCAGAAAGACCTCAAGCTTCTTTAGGTTCCACAGGTCAACAATGTCTTGAGGAAGGAGCAACATCAGCTCGAGAGAGTTAGCCACATAACCTACTAGAAGTCCCTAATAGACGAGTCATAAGGAAATGGGGCTCCATCCAGCACCAGTGAGGGGTTCCAAATAGGGATTTTGGAATGACAGTCCGGTGTGACCTCGAAACCAGAACCCTCATCAGAGCTCTCTTTCTATTGTCCCTTAAGGACTTTGGACCCTTTAGGGGGTTCTTGGTCCATAGTAGGTTGGATCTCACCTTTCTTGGACACCACCTTCTCAGACTTCTTGTTCCTCCTCCTTTTCTTCTCTCTAGGTTTAGTAGGAGAACCCGAGACTGGAGTGGGGTAGGAGGTCGAGGGTCCACCGACACCTCAGGAGTAGCAATCCCAGTATGAGACTCCAAAAAATTTAGCAAATTTAGGGTCCTTTTCTATAGCACCCTGCTTTCAGGTACGTTCGGGATCTCCTGGTTGATGCTTACTTGAATGGTTAATTGATGCTTTGAGCTGGCTTTGGAAGACTTAGCGAGGTCGGCCTGGTTGAACACTCTAAAGTCTTCCACTAGGTCAACTATTACCGGCTCCTAAGTAGGCTCCTGTTGTTCCTCGTCTAAGGGTATAACTTCCTCCTTCAGCTCGAATGATCTCGGCAACCTGCAAAATAGCATCCTGAGTTCCCTTTGGAAGTGGACCAACGAGGAATCCAAGGATGGCTACATCAATTTTCACCAACTGAGGATCCTTGGCTTTGATCATGTGCTTAGGAGATTGAAAGCTGGAGGAAATGGGAATGTATTCAAGGATAACATGAGAGGCACAAAGCTAGTCGTCCTTGTGAAGGAAGATCTTGGACTACAATATTTTGCTGAGATCCTTATGATTCACCAAATTGAGATTGGGAGTAGTAAACTATTTATCTGCAGCAAAGTTAAGAAAAGGGGAGAAGTCAGAGGTTAGCAAGTGATAATGAAAAGAACATAAGGAAAAAAGAAAGAGGAATGCATGTTCATGCAAATAAGAAAATAAATAAATATATAATAAATAAATAAATAACACGGAGAAAGTAATGTTCTATGAGCTAAGGGTAAAATGTTTTGCTCAAGCCTATTAATATCCCACCTGGCTCCCCTTCTTATGTGGGGCATTGCAAACCATCATACTATTTGCTCAAGACAATCAAAAAGTCGTTGTCCATGCCTTTGTTGGATTCGGGAAGATAGGAGATTAGTCTAACCGAGGGTACCCTAGTCTTAAAATAGTACCCTGTCTCCCAGATATTTTGGTAGTTGTACACCTAATTGATGTCATGATGGGTCAATTTAACTCCCATCTTACGGTTCAACATATCTACACTACCTAGTATTCTAAATATGTTTAGGGAGCATTGGGTTGGGCAAAATCTATAAAAAATTAAAAAAATCCCTCGTCACTTTACCCATGGGGATTTACTTCCCACCTTCTATGAAGGCAATCATGGGGATGACCATAGCACAGAAGGGCCTCTTAGTGTGCCATTCCCCTAGGTGACAGTGTTTTATTTCTACCATAGTAGGAATATTATATTTGGCTTTGAAAGCCTCCCTCCCTTCGAGTGTATCAACCAAGCTAGCAAATCTATCTATCCTTACAAAAAAGAAAAGAAAAAGAAAAAGGACGAACTCTAAACTATGTGAAAGCCAAAGACACTTACGAAAATGGGAAGTAGGTACCCTAGACTGCTTCGTTAGTGGTAAAAGAATGATTAGTGAAATGAGAAAAATGGACCTCCATCCCTTTTATATAGGGGTGAAAAACGAGCAGTAAAATTCCCGCTCAAAATCCTAGAAAAATTCACAGCCCTTGGATCTTCATCACGTCATAGAATGTGGGGGACACAGCGACGTAGAACGTGGAGGACATAGCGCCGTTCTTTGCATTTACTAAAGCATTGCAAATGTTGAAGTGTTAGGAATGTATGTAGAGCAAATGAAAGATGCTCTCACGTGGGAACACTCCAAAAGCATGTGAAACCATCAAGATCCTATAAAAACCCCATTCTTCATTGTAGATGTAGGAACAGAATTTTAAGGGACTATTGTGGGAGGGGAGGATCTGAATGTAATATGGAACCTATGGGCCTAGTCCGAGGATGGAAAAAGGCCCATTCACACACCAATACAAGCCCAAAACGTGGACAAAAGTTCAAGGAGGGAAGACATAGAGACCCATCGTTCAAGAAGCCCGAAGAACGAGCACACCTCAGGAATTCTTTAGCTGGCCACTTACACCAAAGAACAGGGTACTGTGGGAGACTGTAGAGACATGCAAGCAAAGAGAGAGGAAATATCTATGTAAAGTAGCCATCACCTCCACATTCAATGCACTGCACCAATTTTTTTGGCTACATTAATGAAGAAATGACCCCTGAATAGAAATCCCACAGCTCATAATACACTCTACCACCTCTAGTAGAGTCTTGATGGGACAAGCACCCAAATTACTACTTTGAGATGTATAGGTGAAGGGCTCAGATGTAATGAGAGGGACTATATAAATGAAAAGAATCCCTCCTAGAAAGGGGTTGAATGATTGAAGAAGAATGGGAAGTGATAGAGTATCATCTTGTATCTAACACTTAAGCAAATCTTTTATAAACATTGCCTCCTCAGCCAGACTTAAGGAAGTGTTTTATCCATATTTCATACTTTATTTGTTACTTTATAAGCCTTAACTCCACCAATTTCATATATAGATTATAGCAAATTATTAAAGTTGACCTGCAAGCATCCTCTAACAAATTAATTGCATTTGACCTAAAATACCAAACTCCACTATTCTAAGTGGGCGTAGTAATTTTGGGCTCTTCCATTACCAAAATACCACCTAAACCTAAAAAAATGTCTAAAATACCCCTGAAACCAAGAAAATGACCAAAATAGCCTCAAAACCTAAAAATTGATACCCCTTAAACCTAAAAAAACAACTGAAATACCACCGAAACCTAAAAAATTATCAAAATACCCCGAAACCTAAAAATTAACCAAAATACCACCTAAACCAAAAAAATGATTGAAATACCCCCAAAACTTAAAAATTAACTAAAATACCACGTAAACCTAAAAAATGACCGAAACACCTCGAAACCTAAAAGAATGGCCAAAATAGCCCATGTGGAGGCCATTCTTGTATTTTTGGGCCTTAACCCATTTTGCTGTACTGTGGTCCATTAGTATGGAGTAAGAGAGTTAGGATTGGCCTTGCTAGGATAGCACTTCAGGCCAACTTGTGCACAAGTTAGGCTTACCTGATGTAGACATGATGTAGATGTGTCCTAACATGAGTGTTGTGGGTTGGACATAAGGTGTGGTCACAGCGGGAGTGACTGTCACTGATATTATGGTAGGAATATGCTACAACAAGATAACCATAATAATAAAACGTGCTAAATAAAGCTAACACCATGAATAAAGCTAACAGAGTTATAGTAGAATAACATAGCAAATAGAAATAACACTACATCAGAAAAAGAAAAATAACTTAGTAACTTCTAGCCAAAAAGTAGGAAATCGTCCCAATAAGTATAGAAAAAAAAACTCGTCTGTTGGATTGTGGGTTAAGCTGTTCAATAAAAAGAACCAAAGAAGGGATCCAATCTCTAAAGTAGGTAACCTCAACAGAGGCTTCTACCATAGAAGTTACTCATTCTGGAGAAAATGCCTTCGTGGTTTGAGTTTCGATTTACAACCTACAGAGGGTGGATATGTCAAGAGGAAGAGAAAATGTGGTCTATAGATGCATGCCTCTATTCCTACCGTACTACTTTTTCTCTAGTTTTCTTTTACTTAGTCTTTTTATATTTTCTTTTTCTCTTTCTGTGTTTTCTCCTCCCTATTCTTTCCTACCTCTTGCTTCTTGCCTCTCCCTTTTATTGTTCATGGCTACCCCCTTTTATATCGTTTGCTATTATAGAATTTACCCGTTTTTTCCCTTAACCGTTTTTGGCTTCTTGTAGGCATCTCTGTAGGACCATCCACTAACCTATTGGTTGTCTAGCCATTACCTCTGCCTAGAGTGTGTTGGTTGCACCACTCTCCATTTTGAGAAAAAATTACTTGTCTTGTTTCTGACCGCTCTTTGTTTCTGTTTCACCTCAATGGATAAGGATTAAGCTACCTTATCACCTACCTCTATGGCATGCATCAATTAGTCCCAATCCACACTTACCTCTTTTAGGTGAAATTTCATCCAAGCAGGACATTCTCCCAAAGAAGCTTAGGCAAGAACCCCAAAATAGATCCCCCATATCTCCCCACCGCTAAACCACATCCTCTAAATACCTTGACCCATGGCCCACCTCCCATGTATTGGCTGGGTACAAGTAGGTGGTGCCCCAGTCCTTTGTCTGAGCTCCACTTGATTTGTGTTTGTCCCCTTTTGCCCTTCACGCCATTTCTGCTGCTCTTTCGTTGTCTAGTTCTACTGTGTGTATTGGTTATGCTTATCCTTTGTGGCGTAAAGAATGCGTGGGCTTTTGGTCTTGTGTTTTCTTCCTTTTATCCTTTCCTAGGCTGGGTGTGGTCCATGTGAAGTACTATGTCTCCATAGCCTTCTGGGACTATGTTTTTTTTGTCACTTTTCTTCATGGCCATGGACCTTTTAGCCATTAATCCCGCCACATTGCTTCATTGTGCTTGCTACCTCCCTATTTGGGCCTCCCTCGCTGTCTTGCCTTGCTTTTACTTCTTATTACCTCTTTGGACTTGCTAGCTAATGATCTTGCCTTATTAGCCCATTGACCCATTAATTCTTTCCTTTGGGCTTTCTCGGCCCATTTACTACATCTTTACCTCTTACCACTCTTATGGGCTTGTTGACCATCATTCCTACCATGTCAGTCCATTGAGTTTACCACTTTATTCCTTGGGCTTCCTCGGCCCATTTACTTCTTCTTTTTCTCTTTTTATTTATTTTTTATTTTTATTTTTATCTCTCATTGTCCCTATGGGCTTGCCACTTCATTTATTATTTCTTTTACCTATTGTTACTTTCATGGGCTTGCTGGCCATCATTCCTACCATATTAGCCCATTAGGCTTGTTTCCTCATTCTTTTTACCATTTTGCCCCTTGTCTTCCTCTCATTTCCCTTATTGTTAGGCCTTTTCTACTGTCGAGCCTTTTGTAAAAAAGGGGCATCAACATTTATCCCCCTGAGCATATGGATTGCTCTTGCAATTCATATGCGAATACTTTTCTGCCATATGGATTGCTCCTGTAAAAAAGGGGCCTTTTTTTAAATAATGGACCCCACCTTGCTTCCTTTCCTGCCATGAACAGGCTTGTCTTTTCAAATTTCTCAGTTTAGCAATTATTCTAAAACACAACCTTCGCTTCATTTAATACGTTGCTTCTTTTGATGGCTGGCCCGTCGCTTCCCCTCATAGCGTTTTTATTTGTCTCAACCTTTTCATTTTCCTTTTCTCACGCTTTCCTTAACTTTCTCACAATCTTTCTTTTCTCTCTTATTCCCTTCACCGTCTCATCTCCCTCAAATTTCTTTACCCATTACCTTTATCACTTGATTCGTCCTCCTTGTCGCCGGCAAAGGGTGAGAGTTCTTCTCGCCGTAAAGGAAAAGAGGTTGGCTGATGATCCTCTTGTTAAGGTCGTAGGTGGAGAGGCTCCCCATTTCGAATTAGACCATTTTGAGAAGGAGGAAGAGGGTCGTGATCCAGGTAGTGAGTGTCCTCCTCTCATCAACCAGTGGTATAATACTCATATCCACCTCTTGGTGGTGTCTGATGACTATTCGCCTCCTCCGTTAGGCTATGTGAGGCTTTCCTTTGGTCTTCGTGACTCTAAAGTTTCTTGGGCTCCCCTGGCTTCCTTCATTCCCAACCTTGACATCCTCCAAGGAACCGCATTACTTGTGCCCATTCTCTTTGAGTTCAGGTCGAGTACATCATTGGGTTGGAAGAAATGGGTAGACACGAAGTTGTCTGATATGGGTTTTATGAAGGCGCTTCAGCAGGTTAGCGTGTCGAAGGCTATAGTTTCCTCTTGGTGTTTTTCCAACTATCGTGACTTGTTCAATCTCTGCCACTTGATTCGTCGATGGTGTAGCACCGCTCACACTTTCTTTCTTTCTTGTGGTGAGATCACCGTGACCTTAGAGGATGTGGCCAATCAATTGCTGCTACCTATCCTTGGTGACATAGACTCCAACACATTGAGCTTTTAGCCAAGGAAGAGGCTGTGAAGGCTGAGTTGAAGAAGGGGGTGAGTGGGAATGCGAAGCTATCCCATTGGGTTGGAGCTTTCTCAAAGGCTTCCACCACTGTTCACCTTGCCACCTTTGTTACATTTTGGCTCTGTAAATTCATCTTTGCTTCGCACCCACACTATGCTGTAAAGCCCCTTTATTTTTAGTTAGCCATAAAGATTTCTACTGGAGTAAGTCTGCCATTGGCCCCTATGTTCTTGGGTCATCTATATGTTCAGTTGGACATCCTGTAGAGTGATGAGAGGCAAGCAGGCTCTTGCCACATAGTTACTTCTTCTGCCCACAACACCATATTGTAGCATCTTCTTTAGGAACATTGTGCTAGACATCTGGCCAAGTGTAAACTAGTCCACCATGCTAAAGAGTCCTACCCCAAGGAAATTAATGATTTTTGCGGTCACTTTGTTACCGAGTTTCCTTTGGCATATCGTTGGGTTGGGTTGAAGCCATTGGGGCATCCCACCATGGAGTTTTTTGATAAAGAGGTGGGTTTCTCATGGAGGGCTTATTGGAACCTAGGTAATGGGTTCACTTGTGATGATTTGGTGATGGGCCCTTTCATGGCTATTGTAGGGACCACTACCCCTTTGATAGCCTTTGATGAGAGGGGCATTACTTACTTGGCAACCACCAATGCTAGGTGATTGCCTTACCTGGCTGACGAGGGTATCTGGTATGTACACTATTCTCCCCATAGAGTGAGGAGGTAGTTTGGGCTCAATCAAGACATACCCGATTTTACTCTAATTTTGGATACTACTACTTCAGTTTGTCCTTTCTTATGCCCTAGTGCTTTTGAGTTTTGGAGTAAGCTCTTTACAGTAGTCACTATTCTGAGTTCCCAGATGAAGGGTCTTTGCACTGCCCAAATGCATGCTTATTGGCAGGCAGTGATGATTTCTTTTGGCCAAGAGTTGTTGGGTGGCCGTGGGTTCTCTCTCATTACCCTTAAGGGTCTACATGCCACTATCTCTGCAAACCCACAGTTATTGCTTCCCACCAAGTCTATGGTGGTATATGCTAGAAAGCAAAGTAGGCCAGCCATATTTAAGTGGTAGGAGAAGGAGAAAGGGTGGTATTAGTATGCTGGTGAGTTCCCTCTTGGTTGGGAAAAGAAGGTGAAGGTCATGAATATTTCTACACCAACAAAGAAAGGTTCAGTGTCTCAGACTGCTAAGCCTAAGTCTGCCAAGAAGGGCGATGACTCCTCTGAGACTTGTTTTGACATTGTCCTGTACAAGGAAGGCCTTCCCCCTATTGGCAACATAGTCCTTGAGAGCACTCCCCTTCCTTTTGCCAAGACCTGTTCCTCTAGGCATTCTACTGCAACCAAGTCTAGGCCTTCCACACCAAAGCCATCTATGGATGCTTCTCCTTCTAGTAGGACCTGCGGCAACAAGAGGAAGACATCTCCTTTAGCCTTGTTTACTGCTGTCGAATGGGGAGTATGTTATCTTTAAATTTTACTTCTTCTTTATTTTAGTTATTTATTGGGCTTTCTAGCGGTTAACTTTGTGCACATGTTTTCCTTAAATTTGGCAGTCTAAGTACAAGGAGGACACTTCTACTGCTCGCCCTATATTACTTAATGAGCCTGAGGCTGAGGTACATTCCTTTCCCCTTTTTGTCTTTCCTTACTTGTGCATGCATCCCTATTTCTCTTTTTATATCATTATTATTATTATTTTTGTGCTTATTCACCCCTTTTCATGCTTGAATATCCTTCCTTTAGGTTGATCCCAAGCTCATTTTCGTTTATCATCCTACGAGCGAGGAGGCTCCTATTGCTACTGGCATGCCCATGAAGGGCTTCTTTAATGGAGCAGATGCCGTTGCCAAGGCCAAAGCTTCTGCCACTGATAACAGCTTAATTTTGCATATTTATATCATTATTAGAAAAGCATTATCATACTTATTTTGAGTTAATTCATGCATTTTATAGTTGATTTTGGAATAATGCTAAATAATTAATTTTTTGCTTAATCGAATTTTAATGCGTGAATTTGTCTTTTGTAGGATAATGAAATTAAATAAGTGGATTTGTGCAAAGAAGAAAGCTAATGGACTTTAATTTTACAAGGGCCATGATGAAGTCAAAGAAGGCCAACTCAATTAAATTCAAGTCCAATTGGAGCAAGGAATCAAAGGAAATTTGCACCTAATCCAAGTCCAATTTGGATTACGATTCCAGCTTGCACGCCAGTTAGTATTTGGAGCATCACTTTCTTCTCAGATATCCAATCAAGATGATTCAAGTTGGGCTGGAAAGCTAATTTAAAGGGCTACAACTTTGTAGTTTACTAAAAGTCTGAATTCTGAAGTTATATGGGCCAAAAACGTCGGTTAAGTGAAGCCTAAAAACCTGGGATTTTCTCCAAACGGGAATTCAACTTGTAATAGGATTCCTTGACCTATTTAAAGTCTCTTTAGAGCAAAATAAAGAGGGGAGCTGCTATAGAACATAATTTAAGGTTTTCTCAAAGTTTCTTTATAGTTTTTAGAGTTCTATTTGTGTTATGGCTTGCTAGAAGCCTTGCTAAGGCAAGGGGTGAAACCCAACCGTTTATTGGTATGTTCTTAACAATTATTTATTGGTTTTAATGCTTATTTTTTTAATGTTTTTTTTTAATTGTTTTACTCATCTAGAAAAGTATTTAGTTCTGTATAATCCTTTGATTTATCATAGACCCCGGGCACATTAAATGCTTAGTATTCCCTGCGAACTAATTCACTAGTTTTGTTTTGCCTAAAATCAATCAATTGCATGAAACTACCTTAGACAATTAATTCTTGAGTTTTTATTGTTAAATCATCCGACTAAGATCATCCTTCGTATGAATTTTGGTTGAGTTATAAAATAAATATTGTTAAGACTACCAATAGATGTGTTATGTATGGATTCCTAAACCTTAGCACCTTAATATATTGTCATTTTCTCTCAATTTAAATTACCTTTACTAAACTATCAAAAATTTCTTCAGTTAAACTTTATTATTTTAGTTTTATTCTCTTGTGGTTTACTAATAAATTCCATTTTCCCTGTGGATTCGACCTCAGGCTTTCTGAGTTATTACTTCATGACAATCTTGCACTTGGAAGCATTATTTAAGTCACAGCAACCACTACTGTTGCTGCCTAGGGAGTCCCTGCTGAGGCTCCAGTTCCTCCACCTGAGCCTATTTCTATTAAGGAGGGCACCCCAACTGTGAAAGATCGCATTATTTGGGGTGCTTTCAAAAAAGAGATTTGGGTGCTTTCAAAGGCATCTCTCTTTTTGGGTAAGTGGTGTTGAGTCACCGCTTATTTTTTATACGAAAAAATAAGAAAAAATAAATACAAATTACATGATCAAAATATTTTGAATGTCATTGATTGATTAAAGACAAGTACAAATTTGGTAAATTAAACCTTACAAGACTTTGGGTCCTATTACAATCTATGCAAAAGAATACAAAACTTTTGGTCCTAGTTACAACCTACCAAAATTAAATAGACAAAACACTAATCTACATATCCAAAAACCCTAAGCACGGGGGCTAGGTTATTGAATGGAAAGGTGTTAGGCACCCATTTCGCCTAGATAAAGTCTAGTCTTCTAGACTCTAATGACCAATATACCATTTTTTGCATGATATTGAATGATATGTTGAACATACATCACAGAAAATAATTTAAATGAATTTCTTTATGAATGATGTGTCCTCTTTTTAAAGAAAATTCAGATCTACCTTGACAATTAAAAAAAGATTTGGTTTGTAAAAGAATCAGATCTACTTTTGTGTAAAGTTTTTTTTTAAAAAAAAAAAGTGATTTTATTAAGAAAAATCAGATCTATTTTTTATGCAAAGGAAAGAATAAGGTTTTTGTTAAAAATGATTAAATACATTTTTGTGAAAAGTTAAAAAAATGATTTTATCAAGAAAAATCATATCTGTTTTTTATGTAAAAAAAAAAAAAAAAAGTCTTTTTGAAAGTGGATTCACATTCATGAGATAAATTCATTGTGCATGCATCACATATAAAAAAATTCAACCTAACTTTCAATCATTTCTTTTAAATTTCAAAATCCGCAATTTTGTAACAAAGAAAACTTTTTCTAAAAAAATTAGATTTGTATTTAATGAAAGTACAGATTAGTTTTGGACTTGAAAAAAAATCAGATATGTATTTTATGAAAATACAGATAAGTTTTGTGCTTTTTAAAAAAATCAGATCTGTATTTAATCAAAATACAGATTAGTTTTGAATTTAGAAAAATCAGATTTGAAAAATACAGATCAGTTTTGAATTAGAAAAAATCAGATCTGATAATACATATCATATTTTAAGTTTTAAAATATCAGATCTGAAAAATTCAGATCAGTTTTTGGTGTAGAAAAATGAAATATAAAAAATTCAAATTAGTTTTGAATTAGAAAAAATCAGATTTGAAAATACAGATCAGTTTTTAAGTTTTAAAATATTAGATCTGAAAAATTCAAATCAATTTTTGGTTTAGAAAAATCAGATCTTTCAAATCAGTCAGAAAAATCAGTGTTAATTATATTTGAAGAACAAGAAATAATAAAACATGTTAAACATATTCATGCATCATCAACAAAAACTAATGGAGAAGAAAAGGAAAAAAAATATATAGAATACCTCTTGCATAAGCGTACTCTTCTAGTGAAAGAATATTTTAGGATTCAAAGAAATTTATTCAACTCTTTGAAGCCTAAAATACTTTACTTACAAAAAAGAAGTTCCTAAGGCAAGAGCCTCTAGAACGTTTTAATGTAAGAGGATTTGAAAAATCAAAAGAGAAGAGCCAGAAAAATGGGGGTTAGAAAGCGTGCTAAATTTTGAGAGGCATCCTCTATATATAGAGGTTGGAATGCTTCAAAAAATTAGCTGAATGATCTAAAACGAACTGGGATGCATCCTTATCTCTAAAGAATCGAAAAGTGTAGGGTTTATCTCAATCTAGGAGTCCTCAGGCCGAGCCGATGATTTCGGCCAATTGGCACTTTTCATGTGCCAAATGGCCCTCTTGGGTGCCGAACTCGTGTTTGAATTTTGGTCTAATTTAGACTCCTTTTTTTTTAGGATTTTTTAGTTGGGAATTACATTAGACGCATTTTTAATCCGTATTCTAAAAATTAATTCCCCATTCTGGATATTCAAGTCTTTTTAAAATGATAATTATCTTGTAGATAAACACTCCAAAAAAGTCTTTATTATCCATAATTTCTTTGTTATCTGATTATCCACTTTATTCCCATGCAAGCAAGCCTATTTTTAACACTAACAAACAATCAATCACAAAATTATTTAATTAATTTTAATTGTCTAACCAATCAAAATTAATTTAAATTAATCATGCATGATCTGCTCCACCCAAACAAAATGCATGCAGACCGTGCAACCTTGATCACATGATATCTTTCAATCCGACGGTCCAATTTAGGAATTGGACATACCGACGCGATCGTTAGAATTTCAAGATCATTTTTATGATATGCAATGAATGAATTAATGCATGTAATGCAACTTTAAATTTTGGGCATATGAAGGGTCATTCTAGCCATCTTTCTTGATTAAATTATAGGTACAAAATCGAATGTCTACACTAGCTAAGCGGGTTGTCATTGGGGAGTCTACCCCTATTTCTATTGAGTTCTCTACTCTCCAAAAGGGAGCCATTCCTACAAGGGCATCCCAGATTAAGAGCACTTCTCCTTCTACTTCTCCGCCTATTTTTTCTACTAGCAATCCCTTTGTTGCCTTCTCATAGGTCGTAAAGGATGGGTCTTCATTAGTTGTCTCCCCATCCTTTATTCCTAGCTTTGCCACCTAAGGGCCTGACACAGACTTGTCCTCCGACCAGGGGTCCTTGAGGATTCTGATGACAAGCCGGTTGTGAGGACATGGGTTTCTAACTCTAATGAGGCCATTGATGATGAGCAAATGGTCGAGGCCATGGGTATGTATCCTTCCTTCCTTCTATGTCTTCTTTTTCTTCTCTTCCTGTCACTTTTTTGTGTATTCCCTTATTTATTCTGCATGTTATTCTTGTCATGCAATCATAGACATGCCTAAGTTTAAGGCTACAGCTACGATGCCCACAACACCCATTTTTGTGGTACTCGTAGTCCCCATTCCTACAGTACCCATAGCCCCCATTCTTGCTAGTCCTGGTAACCTCCTTGTCCTTGTACTCTCTTCAATTAAAATTTTATCATTGTGCCTATTTCTTTCCTTCATTACCTCGCTAGGGGCTTATATTATGCTTAAACTTTCTTTTAGGTCCATCACCTGCTAAGTGGGTTCTGAGCACTCAGTTTGAGATTGGTAGTAGTTCTGTCACCATTCCTAATTCTGTGAGTGATGCTACTGCATTCTTTGCCCATTTTGAGAAAGTTGAGGCTAATGAACTTGACTTGACAGACTTTTAGGGTGCTAGCTCTCCCTATGTGGACTTTCATGGGTATCAAGTACATGAGGAATGTGTTGTATGCTTAGAGGCAATTTATAGTAGCTATGGAGATTTTATGCAGGGATTCCCCCTTGGACGTTCTGCAAAGGAGCACTTCCTTAAGTTGTTGGAGTTGTGATGAACGACAATGAGCATAACATCATCCACATAGTTTATGTTGAGAGGATCTTGCAGTGAAGGGCTGCAGTCCAGGAGGTGATCCATGTCGGGTTTGCCGTGGAGCTTTTGCTAGAGCATTTATGAGAGATTGCTTGAAATCTCTTTATAAGGAAGATCTAGCCTGCTGTTGATGCCATTAATGCCCGCATCTCCTTAGAGGCTCGGTGTGAGCGTCTCCTTTCTGGTGTTACCAACCCTAGATGTTTTGAGGACCAAACTCTCATCTCAAGTCTTCAATCATTCAGTCGTTTATTACTATGGTGTAGCTTTGTTGTTGTTTTTCTTTTGTGTTTATTTCTTTCCTTCTTTCCCTTTGTGGTACACTTTATTTCTCCAGCACTTATGACTTATTTGATAAGTCCAGTATGACTTATTTGATAAGTCCAATATGACTTAGGGTGAGTTTGGTTTAACTTTTTTAAATTAGGCTTTTTGAAAAAGTGGGGTTTCAAAAAGTGCAGTATGAAACTAAACTTTTTTAAAAAAGCTGAGTGTTTGCTAAAAAGTGCTTTTTGAAAAAGTTGAGTGTTTTGCTAACACTTAAAAAAAAAAAAAAAATTGTTCAAGCCCGTGCCCCACACCACACGTATAACCAACACAAAACCTTTTTTTTATCCCCCCCCTTTTTTTTTCTCAGCCACATCTTCTTCACATTTTGTCTTCTTTATTCCTCCCTTATCTCTATTTCCTCCACACAGCACACACTTCTTCACATTTTTTCTTCTTTCAAGTTTCAACGCCTCTCTCTCTCTCTAACTCTGTTTCACATCCTCTAAACTATTATTTCATCAAAGGGGAGAGAGTGAGAACTGAGAAAGATCAAAATGAAAGATAGAGAGTTCTCAGCAAACCCAAAGAAAATGAAGAACAACAAAGATAGAGAGGTGGTCACTGGATTAGAGCAGAGCAAACAAAGGAAGATACTGCATAAGGGAAGATTTTGCTATATTCCGATGTTTTTTTGTTTTGCATTTTGAGAAATCCTAATTTGCAAGGGATTGATTTTTTTTTTCCTAAGCTAATGTGGGAATTTATTGTAGATTTTTTTGTGTTTGGATATGGAAATTTTTTATTAAGTTTTTAGGAAAACACAGTGGGCAATTTGGAAAATAGTCGGTGGCTTTCCAACGGTAATGTTTAAAAGCCCTTTGGCTTTTGCAAAAGCAGCTGAGAGCTGCCTTTGTCTTTTACACATCCTCTATGATCCATCAGCTTTTCTTACCAACAAAATAGGAGATGCAAAGGGGCTGTTGCTGTACCTAATTGACCCCACAGATAACAATTCTCTCACAATCTTCTCAGTCTCATTCTTTTGGTAGAAAGGATACCTATAGGGTCTTTGGCACACAGGTTCAGCTCCTTCTTTAAGAACAATTGGATGTTCATGACCCCTAAGAAGAGGTAATCCTATAGGAGTCTCAAAAACGGCCTTAAACTCTTGCAACAAGAATTCCACTTTAGCTGGAAGTCTCACATCTGATGCACTTGCCTCCACACTAGCAATCTGTAGTAGCAATCCCTTCTTCACAGGCACCTTGAAAAACTGCTTACAATCCATAATAGAATACCCTAAGGATGGAGTTAACCGCAATACTTTCTGATCTTCATAGCAGAAGCACATAATTAGAAGTTTAAAGTTCCATTGAATCTCACCTAAAGTGCTTCACCATTGAGTACCCAACACTACATCACAACCCCCCAATGCTAGAACATGGAATTCAATGCAAAACTCCACTCTTTGAATGCACACTGGCACACTACTACAAAATCCTTGAGTTTTAACCACAGAACCATTGGCTACCTTAACCTCCAAAACCTTAGAAACATCCACCCTTAACTGCAACCCAGAAACTAAAGAAGCATCTACAAAATTATGGGTATTGCCAGTGTCTATTAGGATTACCAACCCATTCCCATTAACCTTACCCCTAACCCTCATAATACCAGGTGTAGGAGTTCCTATGAGTGCATATAAGGTGATCTCCACCTCTTCTTCTTGATTAACTACCCTATTAACAACCTCATTCTCCACTTCCTCCTCTAACTCAGCAATATGTACCCCAGACTGCAACCCACGAGGTAATTCAATTCCCTCCAATAAGAACAACTTAGCACTCTTACACTTATGCCCAACCCCCTATTTCTCATCACAATTATAGCAAAGACCTCTTATTTCTTCTCTCATCCATCTGAGCAAGGGTTAACCTCTTAATTGGTATCTTAGGTTTAGATTCTATCACTACATTATTCTTAGGTAAGCCTAAGATAGAACCCTTACCTGTTTCTTGTTGGAATTTGGAACTCTTCTTGCAACTGAACACATATTCCTCTTGAATCTTGGCCAAACCAAATGCTTCATTCAAGGTGTGTGGATTAAGCATCTTGACTGGAAGCCTGATTTCATCCTTCAAGCCACTTAGGAAGCAACTGAGCTTGTGCAAAGGAGATAAACCCTTAATCCTATTAGATATAGCTTCAAACTCTATCTTGTACATTGCTACTGTTGAAGACTGCCTCAGCCTTGTTAGTACTTCCATAGGATCATCATAAGTAGTTGATCCAAACCTCACATGTAGGGCCTACACTAAGGAATCCCAATCAGTAAACACACCAGCCTCCTCAGCTTCTTGAAACCAAATTAAAGCCTCCAATTCCATATGAAACAAAGCTATGAGCATCTCCCCTGCAATTGGAGTTTGGTAATAGCCAAAATACTGATTGGCTTTATAGACCCAACTCGTAGGATCATCACCAGAGAAATGTGGAAAATCAATTTCACAAGTCTTGCAAGTGTCAAGGATGAAGAACTTTGATTCACTGGTACAGTTCTTTGAGGTGTATGTGGATTGCTATATTGGGAATTCAATTTTTGTAAAATGGCATTGAGGTTTTGATCCATTTCATCCAAGGTCTTGGTATGGATTCCTTGAATCTTTTGGATCTCTTGGATGTCCATACTATGATGGTCTGAAGTGGTATGCAGAGAAGCAATAGCTTCTTTCACCATGTTCATGGCAGCAGCACGTGTCTTAATCATGATAACGCAGGAACAAGGCTCTGATACCAAATGTTAAGAGTGGAATTGATGAATATGGTTCTCTAGCTGAATTTGAGGCCAGCTGGTCCTCCAATGGAAGAAAGAATGACAAAGGAAGAAACAGAGAAAATAAAAGAATGTAATGGAGTAACAAACTTCTTATATCATTCTTTACAACTATCCTCTCCTTTATACAATTCCTCCTGCTACTCGTGGTTGTTACAACACAACTACTCCCAATTCCTTAACTAATTCCTAACTAACTGACCTGCCACCTTGTCATAACCACCCTACCCTTGACTTACTGCTCTCACTACCTTGCATGCAACAATTACAACACCAACAATTACAATATTGAACTACTAATACTACATGCAAAATTGCATTACAAATATCCCACAAATATCCTACAAATATCCCACAAATATCCCACAAATATCCCTAACACCCAAAGAATGAAGTAGTAAGCCCATAGGAATAAAAAGAGGTAAAGAAGAGGTAAATAGGCTAGGGAAGCTCGGGAAATGAATTAGTAAACTCAATGAGTTGGCTTAAAGGCCAACAAGCCTAAAAAGTAATAAGAGATAAAGATGTTGTAATTGGGCTAAGAAAGCCCAAAGGATCTAGCAAAAAGCCCATGGGAGTAAAGAGAGGTAAAGAGGAAGTAAATGGATCGAGGAAACTCGAGGAATGAAATAATGAAATGGGTTGGCATAGCAGGAATGCTGGTCAACAAGGTGGGCCTAGGAAGCCCTGAGCACAAAATTGACGAAGAAGTGTGCTGGCATGGTAGGAACATCAGCCCACAAGTCCATGGGGTAACAAGAAGTAAAAGGAAAAGTAAAAGTTATAGCAAACATGATGTAGTGATATGGTAGGATCAATAACCAAAAAGCCCACAGACATAGAAAAGGAAAACATAGGCTCGGTAGGAAGACGAGGGCTTTTGCCCAAGCAATGCCTAGCCTAAGAAAGGATAAGAGGCAGAGAACATGAGCCCAAAAGCCCACACATTCTTCATGCCACAAAGGATAAACACCAAACCAGTACGAACAGCAGAATCAAACAAACACGGAGGTAGCAGAAATGATGTGAAGGCTAGAAAGAAACAAATTTAGATGGAGTGGAGCATGCACAAAGGTCTAGGGCACTACCTACTTGTACCTAGCTAATGCATGGAAGGTGGGCCACGGGTCAAGGTATTCAAAGGGTGTGGTTTGGTGGTGGGCAGAAAGAGGGGGTCTATTTTGGGATTTTCACTTAAGCTTCTTTGGGGAGGCATCTCACCCAAAAAGGGGTAAGCATGGGCTAGAACCACTTGATGCATGCCATCGAGGTAGGTAATGGAGAGACTTAATCCTTATCTGGATAAGGGAAGTGAAAAATAGAGAGAGGTAAGAAACAAGACAAGCAATTTTGTTTGGGAATGAAGAGTGGTGCAACCAACACATTCAAAGCAATGGTAGTGGCTGAGTGCTGCCTGCAGGCCAATGGGCAATCTTGGAAGGAAACCCATAAGGAGCCAAAAGCAGTTGAGGGATAAAAATGGTAAATCCCACCGTGGAAGATAGTATAAAAAGTGGTAGCTGGCAATAGTAAAAGGGGAGGAACAAGAGATGGAAGGAAGGATAAGTAGAAAAGGGAAGAAAAGAATATATAGAAAATCAGAGAGACATAAGTGGCAGGAATAAAGACATGCATCAATAGATTACCTTTTTCTCTCCCTCATGACAAACCCACTCTCTGAGAGATTGAGGATTGAAACTTAAACCATTTAGGCCATTTTTCCAAAGTGTGTAACTTCTATGGCAGAAGCCTTATTTGAGGTTACCCATATTAGGGATTAGTTCCCTTCTTAGACTCGCTTCTTCTGAGAAGCTAAGCCTACTTTTTTGGCAAACAAGTTCCCTTTTTCGTTATTAATGCTTACTGGGTGATTAGTTTGTTGTTTAGTTATTAAACTATCTGCTATAGCATTATTTCCATTTGTTGGATTATTCTACTATAACATTATTGAGCTACCTTCCTTTATTTCGATGTTAGTATCATTTATTCCGTATTATAGTTATTCTGTCGTACTGTATTCCTGCTATAGCATCTGTAATAGTTGTTCTTGTTGTGGACATGCTGCAGACTCAGCATGCAATGTCTTTACCAGAACACGTCTATATTGGGATGGCTAGACTTTTGCACAAAATGGCCTAAGGAATAGTCTATTTAGGCCAGCCCCAACTCTCTTACCTCAAACCCACGTAGTACAACAAGAAGGATCGAAGCCCAACAACACAAAAGGCCCACCACACGGGGGTATTTTGATCATTTTTTAAGTTTAGGGGGGTACTCTAATCATTTTTAGGTTTCAGGATTTATTTTGGTCAATATTTAAGTTTCTTGGATATTTTGGTCATTTTTAAGTTTTAGGGGTATTTTGGTAATTTTCTTTTGGTTTTGGGGGTATTTTGTTCATTTTATAGGTTTTAGGGGTATTTTGGTCATTTTTAGGTTTTGGGGGTATTTCAGTTATTTTATAGGTTTTTCGGGGTATTTCGGTCTTTTTTTAGGTTTCGAGGGTATTTTAATCATTTTATAGGTTTAAGGAGGTATTATAGTAATTTTTCGGTTTAAGTAATATTTCGGTCATTTTTTAGGTTTAGAGGGTATTTTGGAAATTTTTGAGGTTTCATGGGTATTTTTGGTATTTTTAGTGGTTTTGAAGTATTTTAGAGTTGGATGGTTTGTAGAAATGATACTTGGATCATAATTGAGTCTAATTGGATACCTAATTAAAACCCTGTTAATTGGGTTAATACCCATTTAACCCAATTAATAATTGGGTGAGTTTGTCTTATTTAAGATGGTGGGTTTGGGTAGGCAAATGAATTTAGTTTAATTTTGCCACCACTAACTTTAAGGGAGATAGTAAAAGTAAAACTGAGAAGAGCGTGTGTGTGACAAAGCCAAGAGAATAGCTATTATATATATTTTGTAGAAAATGAAAGCTTATTCAAACTAGTAGATAACATATTATTGTTTACCAGAATTATAAGTTTAACATCAAGAAATGCGGAAATGCTTTGAAATTATTCTTGTCAATCATTATTGTCATCATCTTCCTCATCATAAAATCAATGAATATTATATAAATTCTCAATGCCAAGACAAAGAAACTACTAAATACTCTCACTAAGGAACACAATATGAAATTTAGTAATTTTCAATACACATTTTACTTACCAGTTGTTGATGCCCATTTTTACAAATCCGTACTTAAAAGCCCATGAGGAAGAAAGCCCAATAAGAAGCAAGACTTAAAAGCCCATATGGAGGAAAGCCTAATGAAAAGCAAAGCCTAAAGGCCCACCAAGAAGACCAAAGAAAGAAATGTAAGGGAAAGCGATCTGTAGCAGAATGTAGATCTGCAATAGAATATAAATCTATAGCAGAATACAAATTTGCTGCAGAATATAGATCTTCAGCAGAATGGCTTTAGCAGATCAAGGCAAATTGGACCCAAGACCCTTTTAATCCAGTTAACATTATTTGGCCCACAAAGGCCCAAATCCTTTTGTATAAAAGAATACATGTGAAAACTAATATGAAAAAACACGATGAAAAGAAAAAAAGGAACAGCAGGAATTGTTAGCAGCAGGAGTTGCATGAAGGAAAGAAAATCCAAACCAAATTAAATGACAAACACAGCAGGAGACACATGAAGAAATAAGTCAGAGACATATGGCAGAACGAAACAAAGTTATTCTACTATGACAGAAATAGCATGGGAACAAAAGAAGACAAAAAGAGAAGATAGTGGAGCAAGCATACAAGGGTCAGAGTACCACCAACTTGTACCCACCAATACAAGGGAGGTGGATCTATACTTGGTTTCCGGCCGTGACTTTTTTCAGGAATATACCCTATTGGGATGGTATCTTATCCAAAAAATGTAGTAGATGGCTGGGACCATCTGATGCATGCCATAGAGGTATGTGATGAGATAGCCCAATCCTTATCTATTTGAACCTAGAGGTAGAGGAATACAGCAAGAACAAACAAAATTGAATTTTGTCATGAAATAAGTAATGGTGCTGCAACGCATTCTAAGCAGAGGTAGTGGCTGAGTAACCAATGGGTTGGTAGGCAGTCTTGAAAGAATGTCCACAACAAGCCAAAAATAGTTGGTGAAGCCCTATAAGTAAAAAGGAGAAATCTCATTGAATTAGCTCACTATAAAAGGAAGAGATAGTCATGGATGAAAGAGGACACTTAGAGGGAGAGACACTCAAGGAGAGGGGGATCCAAAAGGGAAAAGACCTAGGGGAGAAAAGCAACTCATGGAAAGATAGTAGTTAGAAACTAAGAGTAAAAAGAACAAAAAGAAAGAAAGAAAGAAAGTGGTAAAAAGAAGAGAGAAAACATGACAGAAATATGGGCATGCATCAATAAACCATATTTACCCTCCCTCTTAGCAAACCCACTCTTTGAAGTCCCCCTCATAAGTAATAGCTAGTAGCTATTTAGGTCTATTCTCCAAAATGCACAACTTTGATAGCAAAAGTCTATGACAAGATTGTTCAAGTTAGGGTTTGGGTTTCTTCTTGGTTTATATATTCTATGGGAAAATTCAATATTTGATTTCACTCGTTAGAACTTATATCTACTATATTTAGTCATTCTGCTGTAGCACGTTTTTTATCGTTCTTTGCATCAATTATCCTGCTGTGGTATCTTCATTTACTATACTAGTTATTCTGCTGTAGCACATTTTATTATATTTACCGTCTTAGCTGTTATACTAGCTAAACCTTTTTTGCTGAAGTTTTCTTATTTCTTTGTTATCACATGTTTTACTTTTGACACGAACCAATCATTATTCTGCCATACACAATGTATACATTGTAGCTCATGTTTTGCCATTTATTTTATATATGAATATGTGAATACGTATAAGTGTATTTACAAATATATGTATGTCTATATTTGAGAATATGCTAATCCATGTAAACTAACATTTACTTGACGGGTATTTTCTTTGGGTTTTAGATTTGTTTTTGTGCAGGAAGTGAAGAAATATTTTCTGTAGTGGAAAATGAAGAGTAGTCATTCACGTAGTAGAAAAATGTAGAACACTTTATTACACAGCATAACACTTTACTGCACAGCAGAACTCTTTACTACATATCAGAAAGTTAAGAAAAATCAGCTCTGCAGTAAAAACTGCAAAAATGTCACCTTGCAGAAAAATGCTGAAGGTGTTACTGCACATTAGAAAGTTAAGAAGAGTCAATCTTGTGGCAGAAAATGGAAAAAAGTTCATTTTGCGGCAGAAACAAAGGATAAACCCACTTTGCATGGTCTTCCCTTGAACTTTGGACTCAACGTTTGCGCACAAACTAGCAGCGACAGAATGGTACTTTGGAGCCCATTCTGCGGAGCACCAGGCCCAACTTACTTCTTAGAAAAAGCCTAGACTAAGCATTGTCTAATAACATCAAGATGCGGTAGAAGAAACATAAAAGAACCCTCAAAACACCAGTCAAGAATTTCAATAGTAGCGAAAGATCAGAACTAGCTTGTCTAGTTATTTTATTTTGAGTGACTTGCATTTTGTTATTAACACTTTAATGAGCAAAGGAGAAAGTTTGAAAAAATACAAATAGAAGAACTAATGTAATCCATAACAACTAAACAACCTTATGTGACCTAATTCTATTATATGAAAACATTAATTATGCTTATTGTAAATTTAATATCAAGTCAGAGATACATTTTTTTCCAAGTTCGTTTCAGTTTAGAAACTTCAGATTTCAACTGAATCAAATCTAATTGACACAAACCATGTATGATAAAAGCACTGGGAAGAAACACCACCACCTTTGGAAAATTTTTGGCATATCCGAAGGTGAGGCTAGAATTCAACCTCGAAGAGTTCCTCAGGCATTTCATTTCCTCAAATTTCATATAACAACTTCTCAAATACTTTCATATGTTCAGATTGCAGAGCAATGGCGACTGATAAACTCCCATCATTAGTTGGGCTTGGTATTATAAATGATAACCCCTCATACGGAATCCCACCAGGTCCCATGAATATGGGCCTACCCCACCCAAAATCAGCATCATGGATTGGCAGTCTAACCCAGCTAGTTATACCAAGATTTGGACAACGAAAAGTATGTGCCCCACGAACAAGGGCTGATAGATCAGGCTGAAGTTCTAGATAGTCAAGGGCTGATCTCAAATAATCATTGTCCATCCGTGCCAACGCATCATGAATTCTGCTTGCCGCATACCATGTGGGTTTAGATTGGAGATCACCTGCTAAAGCTGTTGGTGTGGCAGTGAAGATCACATTGCCAAAGTAACCAGGTGGGAGTTGGGGACGCAACCTAGACCGTCCATCAGTTGCAATATACAATTTGGTTTCTTGGTCATCAGGAAGTGCACGAGCCTTGCATGTGCATCTCCACACGTGACCCGACAGCATCTCATATGAACTATAGTTGATTGTGTTTCCATCTTCTCTGGATTTAGCTTTGAGTATATTCAGCTGGTCTCGAGTTATTTTGAAAATTGAGACTGTTGTACACTCGGGACCTGATTTTGTAGATTGAACAGGGTTTTTCATTGGAGGAGCAGGCTGGTATTCAATGTGCTGGAATGTAGGTTGAGGTGGATCACGGGCCCGTAGTAGGGTCCGGTCAATGAACGGTGGAATGGTAACATCAAGACCCCGAGCTACATCTGACCATGCATTCACAAAGTGGAGACCAGAAAATCCATCTGCCACGTGGTGTTGCATGCCAACACCAAGTGAGGCCCCTCCACATTTAAAATATGTTACCTGCACAAGAAGAGGAAAAGTGTAGAGTCCGTTAGCTCAACTGTAAAAATAATAATAATAATAAATTACTTAAGTGAATAAATTCATATAAGTGGAGTTATCTAAACATTAACTGTTTTTGTCATTAGTTGAAATTTGGCTTTGCTTTTGTATGACCTAGATAAATGTAGTTCGAGACCACCAAAGAAAGTATCTAAAATCTTTCATAAATTTTCTAATTAACAACTGCTAAAACCAGAGATCAATACCATCTAATTCACAACTGCAAAAACCAAACAAAACAAATTGCAAATTATAGCATTCTCTATTAGACTAGAAGGTTCACTTGCAAAGCATGTGAGCTGTAGTTTCTAACCTGTGAAAAGACAGATTACTTTTACAATAATTTGAAGCCTCTTATTGTAAATCTACACTTATTGCCTGATTTCTGATATTGAACAAAAAGTAAGGATCTTTTGGGAAGAAATAAAGGGAGTACTACACAATAAAAAACGGAAATACAAGTCATTGATGTCCTAAAGCTGGACTTATTTACCAAGCAATCAGGGAACCAGTGGCAGGTAAATATTGATCCATCCCTAAAGGATCATATCATCAAGAAAATTTGTTTTTAATGAACTCCTAGAAATTTTTAGTGATGAATTATGTATCATCAAGTAATTGTTTTGTATACCATTGGGAATAAATTAAATTGGCTTCTGACTTCTGAGGTAGGTGGCTTGTTAGGGTATTTTAAACACCAAAAGGAAAATCACTAGTACTACCAATCAACAATTTTCCTCCAATTCTGAGACAAAACAATGAAAAAAGCAAGCAAAGGCAAAAACAAGTTGTACTGTTATACAGTATAGTCCCTCCCTGGCTCCCTCTCTCTCCACTCTGGCATTTTTTTTTTTTTGGTTGTATCAGACACAGTTTGTTTAACTACCACTAGAGTTTGAATTTATATTATTAACATAAAAGAAACATTTAGTATCCATTGAATAGACAAAAGGTGCAACCCCCCTTCTCCCCCCACAAACAAAAAAAAAAAAAAAAAAAAACCATAGAAGTAGCCATATACTTCTAGGAATCACCAGTCATATAATTATTAAGCATCATTTTAGGCAGCTAATTCAAGAGAGGTGGCAATAATCTAGTAAAGATAATAAGTTGGCAGAAGAAATTGTTAGGTGCTCTATAAACCATCCTGCTACCCATCCAATAGTCATGAATAATAAGGTCAAATCACAATTCAAAGGTCCTGGTCCTACCACAGTATTCTGAGCCATTTAAGACATTCATTCTGAGAAGTACCAAATAAATCAATATTATTGACACACATCAAAATGTCTTATGACCAAGCATGCTGTCACACAGTTGAAAAGCAGCTAGATGACTAAAATGAGAATGACTAACAGTAAAAAAGAACTTCATTTTAAGTAACCTAAATGTTCCACAGGCTGCTTTCGTTACCAATCGATAAGTGTATCACAGATCATGCGTCAAAAACATTAAGTAACAGGGAAAACATTACTTATAAGAAATGGCTTGGTATACTGGATATTCTTCTTTTGTGAAAACAAGTCAATTTTTCTTCAATGATTTGCTGCTGCATTCTACATTTTATCAAGCAATCATTTTTAATTTTTATTTTATGTTACTTCATTTCTTTGGCTTTCTTTAATTGATCACCCCTTTGGGTCAAATGGTTGATCCATTCAATGATTCATTAAAATATTCAACTTGACCTTGAAAAAACCAATAAGAAAGCACTTTTTTTCTTATAGAGTTGAAATGTTCAATGAATCATTGAAAATTTCAATTTAACATTAATTGAACCAATGAAGGAGTCAGGTTGCTGGAGTCAAGCTCCACCAGTCATATTCCTTCAGTGACACTTTTCTTTTTGTGCGGGTTCTATTTTTTCCCCCTAGGGATGTTCATTAGAAATTTTAACATGTAGCCCTCTTAGTCTTACAGATCAGGTCCTATTAAATGAATTTTGGTTAAACAGTTACACTATTGATTTTGTTTACAAGATTCTTCAAGCTGGGAAAATCTAGAAACAAAATCATTAGCCCAAATCTTGAAGAATCAAGTCAAATATATTAGCAATTTGTTTGATTCAAATCCATCATTGGGCATTCTGTAAACATAAAAAAGAGCACCATTTCAAAAACAGATCATTCAGTGCAATACCAAAATAAGAACTAGCTTTAGAATGTATATTTATTTGGCCCCTTTAACCGGTTATGAAGTAAGTAATAAATAGTTAGAGAAGCAACTTGAGTGAGCCAGATTTTGCTTTCACAGTTTACAAGTTGGCAAACCAGGAAAACTGCTTTCAATTGGGAAAGATATTCCAAGTCAAAATTAGACCATGTTATGGCCATTGTGAGTTCAGCATTTATATGATGATATAAATGCTGAATTCATAATGGTCACAACACTAGGATAATAGTTGCCATGGATGACCTGTTGATTTCCTAAATGATACATTCCTTACTTCCAAGGGGACCAGAGCTACATATAACCTTTTACACGAATTCAATAATAATAATAATAATTATTATTATTATTATTTTTGTATTTCTGAAATTTGTTAACTATGGTTGGGCCCTTAAATCATATGAAGTTGTAGCTCAGCCCCTCCTAATTTCATTACAAAAAAAGAAAAGAAAAAAGAAAGCCATTATTACTCCCACCACCAAAGTATCCCAGCCACTTTTTCAGCCCAACAGAACAAACCGAAATCAAATTAATATCCTATAACTGTCAAGGGCGGACCAACAATAACAACAAAAAACAGCTATTAAATGACAGGAGAACATTAAAGTTGTAGTAATAAATATAAAGTAGATTCACATAAAGAGAGAGAGAGAGAATGGTACCTGCAAGACCAAGAGAGGATAAGTCTCAATCCCTTTGGAATAATCGACGGAGGGAATGAGCTGGCGAAGTTCCAAAGTGGGTGAAAAGTCACCGAAATCATTGATGAGGGAATTGGTGTGGGCTTCCACAAACAGCACTCCCTGCCCATTACAATCAATCTCGATCCTACCATCTTCGTCACGCTTCAATCGACCAGCCATTGGGTAAAACAGGACTAAGGCCTTGCTCAGTGCCTCTTTCAGTACTTGGGAATCCAACAACTTCAACTTCTCCTTCTTCTTGTTATCATCATCATCGCAATTACTTGGTCTGTAAAAGTACACGCTGGGAGTGTGGAACCGAGGGACCACAAGGTCTACATTCGAGTTCCATAGACTCACCACTGGGGTTTCCCCCGCCGGCCGAACCATCGTCGACTCCTTCACCTCCACCACCAACATCTTTCTTTCTTTCTTTCGCTACACCCCTACACCCACCATAACAGTGGCACAGTATTAATTATATTTTTAAATGAAAATTAATTGCAAGTAAAACTGTTCAAAGTCTTGGAACAATTCATAATTACTGCATTCGTTAGGGTTTTTTTTTTTTAAATAAATTATTTTTAAAACATTTTAATATCACTTTTAAAAAAATATATAAAAAAATTGTTAAAAAATTTATCAATTACTTTTTTTTCATAAAAATTTATTTGAGAAACAAAATAATTACTAAACACACCCTTTCACTAAATTTAAACATATTACTTATATTATTTAACCTAGTAGTATATCTTTTAAATTTCTAAATTTACCTTGTTTCGCATAATGCGCCACACAGCAGGCATTAATTTAATTAATAAATTAAAAAAAAAAAAAACCGTAAAGCATTAATTGCGTGCTGAACTGGTAAAGTAGAATAGAGTATTCAGTAAGTAAGAATAGAGTATTGATGGAAATGAAAATTTCCGTGTCTGGTTAGTGGTTGGTTGAAGAGATAAGGGTTAAGGCCCCCACCCAGCTCACCTAATCTTAATTTCTTAATCCATCCAAATTAGGCCCAAGTCATTTTTGTTAAGCAAATTCCCAACTCTTTCAATTGAGGAACAAAGGCCCACTACAGAGGACCAACCTAATAATTCTGCTCTAATTTAATTTAATTTAATTTGAGGTCTAAACTAAATTTTAATCATTTTTTTATCCATAATTGTATTAGCGTGCAATAATCTATAATTGTATTAATGTACAATGAGTTGATAAAATGTAACTGTAAATGTAATATTAAATAATTGAGTGGCACTAATAAAACATTAACTTAATCTATTCCATTAATAATAAAATTTTTTGTTTAGATTTTAATACCCAAATACTTAAACTCTCTAAAATACTTTTATCTTTTAGTTAAATAATTTTAAATTAAATAACACAAACCGATTAAAAGAGTAATTTATTGTTCTTAAATTTTAAACTTTTTTCTTTATCTTCTCCCTTCAACCTAGAAATATAAAATACTATCTCTACCTCATTTTTAAATATTATTCAACATTACTTTACCTATTTTTTAAAAAATAAAATATACACAATTATTTATATATCATTTTTAAACATTATAATATTAAAAAAATAAAACAAAAAAAAATATTATTGCCTTACGAGTCTATTATAATAATATTTGAGTAGTACTTTAATAATATTATGTTAGGTTGTATAGGCCGAGGGAAAGTTAGAAAAATAAGTAGAGAAACTGAGAAAGGGCAAAATAGAAAAAAAAATTATTTTTTATTTTTATTAGATGTGCTTGTGTAGTTGTACTTGTAGGTAAAAGAGAGGGATTTTTTTTTTTTTTTTTTTTTTTTTTTTGGTAAGGATAACAACAAACCACCGCCACTTACCTCCAACAATAGTTATTGTCAATGAGAACTATTTTTTGGTATGCAACCAAACAATAAAAATTAAATCATTTTCTACTGAAAATATTTTTCATTATATATAAAACATTTTGCTTCGAAATAAACAGATAGAATGTATAATTTATGTATTTAATATTTTTTACAAAAACAAATTTAATTAATGAGCATCTGACTTTTAACACGTCATCTTTTGTGGGGGTAAACTAAGATAATAATAATAAAAAAATTAAAAGTCAAAATAATCATATTGAAATCCCAGTCTCACCAACCAAAAGACAAAGTTTACTCTGCATCCGGTGTAAGGAAGGACATACTTTCGCCAACTAAACCAAACATATGTAAAAAGAATAATAAGAAACTGTTAAATTTGAGACGAAGTAGTAAATACACAGCGTGAACAATTTCAAATTAGCTTTCATTATTATTAGTACTTTATTGAAAGCTACAAATATATATATATATATATATATATGTCCTCCATTTCGTTTGGGCAAATTCATCGCCGGCCCCAGAGATTGTGTGTTAGAAGGACTTATGTTATGATGAATGTAATTTGCATGTGAGAGATTCCTTGGAAATGCGATACAAGTACAACATATGCTTTATATACTTTACAATTTGGCACAAATAGCAAAAAATAATAAATACTAGTTGCTAAAAAAGGGTTTAAAATCAACTCATTAAAACAAGATGAAGAAGAAGAAGAAGAAGAAGAAGATGATGCAGAAGAAGTTTTATTTATAATTATATTCCTTGCAAGAAACAGAACAATTAATGAGATAGAAAGAAAAAGGAGAAGGAAAATTACCAGTAAAATAATGTAGAGAAGGAAGTGGGCGGTAGAGAGCGGAATTGGGCAGAAGGATAGGGTGGGTTTTCTTTTTGGTTGAATTGGTAGAGATCAGAATGTTGAATGTTGAATGGAGAATGGAGAGGGCTTAATAATATTAATAAGAAAGTAAAATATATATATATATATATATATTTTTTTTTTTTTATATTAAAAAACGGTGTTTATTAAACTGGCTAAGCCTCTTCTGTCACTCACCTACCGCGCCAACTACGTTGACCAGCCACCATACGCCACGTCATCAGGTAGTCTCCCCACCACCACCAGGAAAGTGCAGAGAGAAAGTTGGTGAGATGCCGACCTATATCAAAACTATATATTTAATATTTTTATATATATAACTTGGTAGAAAAAACATCATCATTCCATCACAATTTTTACAATTCAATACTCCTCTACGCTCTTATCCTATTCCTGTGCACTCCACCACACCTTACTAATTAACGTGTCATGCATTATTGCGTGGATCCCACTTCTGGTTCTAGGGGTTGGTGGCCTGGTGGACTCACTCCGCCCTTAATATGAATTTAGGATGCCTATGCCACGGTTTTTGGTTGGGTATACCCAAACTTTACTTCAAAAAATTTACTCATGGATACTTGGACCCAATTAATTCCTGATTATCACCCAAATCCAATTCTCATCCCAATATAAATGAAAATTTGGATTTGGTGTTCATAGTTCTATTCAATTGAATTGAATTACGAATGGCACGTAAACCAACAAGTAAAGACACATGCATAAACAAGATAAACAAACTTGTAAATGTATAACCTGTTAGGATTAGTGCCCTTAAATCCTATTGTATAATGCTATGTATGATATTAAGTGTGACATTGTGTATGATATTATGTATGACTTAATATTGTGTATAATAAAGTTATTTTATTATTATCTGAAATAATTGTAACATGAATATTCAGACATTATTATTTAATCCATGAAATACATAGTATGTGATTTATGTGAAAAGTCACAGAAGATATAAATCACAATTTCTTTGTAAACTTAGAATTATAGTTCGTAATCGGTGATGAAATTGGACATTTCATCTGCGAAGACTATAACATATCAACCACGATGATTTGTCTTGATCATGGAAGTGGAGACTTTTGGTTGATGTGTTAATATGTTTTAAGAGTTAAGACATATTGAACTGAACCGCTGTGAGATTTATTATTTTCTTAAGGACTGTCATATGAATAATAAATCTCATGACTTGTATTTGCATGAACTCTTAATCCTGAGAGAATAATGGACCTAATCATGAGGTATGGGTTGTTTTAATATATCAGGAGTGAGATCTATAATAATGGTCAAAACCTCAGTATGTTAGGCAACCACATTTAGTGTTGATGGAACATGTATTCTCAAGATGGAATTCATAATCTCTTAACGGAGATATAAAGTATTCATTTGAGATAAGTTTAATGAGTTTGTTATTCAGAGAGTTAGGCCTAACCACTTTAGTAAGACTAAAGTATATATTTATGGAATTGGATTTCATAAATATATAATGAATAACATTAAAGGATTAAACCGAATACTCAAGGATTAAGATGTAGTAATTTACAAAGTGATAGTCTACATTAATGACTTTGTATTACTACGAATATTTTATGAAGGGGTTGCATGTATAATAAAGTCTTGGGATATAATTTATAGATAAGGCCTAGAGTGCAATTATATTATATAGTGGTATTAAATATAGTTAATGGTAACTTTGGACTTGTCAAGGGTTGACAGAAAAGTTCAAAGCCCATTGGAGCTAATGTCTTATTGGTCCCTTTTGGTCCCACTCTAAGCCATACACTTAAGCCCAATTGGAAATGTCCAAAAGGCCAGCCCAATTAGATAATTGGTTAGATAAAATAAGAGAAAAACGTACAGCATTTGGAAAGTGAGAAAAACAACATTGTAATGGTATGGAAGTGAGTGTATGTCACTATCTAACCATCCCATTGTAACCAATTGAAAGTCCACACTTCTTGGACGTTAGTGGAATTAGAGTGAAGATTAAAAGTATTCCTAAGTGCTTCAATCTTCGGTTTTGAAATTTACCGCTTCAAGGTACGCTCTCTTATTCTCAAATTATGAAATTTACTTAACGCATGTTGTCAATTTCAAATGATGTAGATCCGTTATTTTTCCGCTGCCTTCACATTTATTTCCATCAAATGGTATCAGAGTAGTCATCAATTTTGAATTGTATAACATTTTTTGTGAATTTTAGAATTAGAGATGATAGTTTCATATTGTTAGAAGATTATGTTTTAATTTTCTACATATTGTTGAAACTATGATTTGATGAAAACTGAAATTGATGTTATGATGTTGTTTAAATTTAAATTTAATTACGTTAAATTGAATTTTAAGGCTATAGCATCAATAGAATTCAGTTCTGACATCAATCATTGTCTGTAATGTTCATATGTTGAATGTTTGTTCGTGAAAAACGAAGAAAACTGCCTTAGAAAAATTTCTGGAAATTCGAGTTTCACGATTTTCGATCAATCGAAAATCGCTTTCGATCAATCGAGTGAAACAGTGATCAGACTTTTTAAATAGATCAATTTTCGATTGCTGGTTGATCGATCGAATCTGTTTTTCGATCAATCGAAAATCAATCGAGTATCGATCGAACAAGTCAGGAGGTCAAGATTGAATCCTTTAATTTTTTCGATCAATCGAGGGGCACGTTCGATCAATCGAAAGAAAGAAAATTAGATTATGCATGTTTCAAAATTAAAAACCTTTATTTTAAAACATCTAGTGGGAGAGAGATACAAGGGTTGCATCTCACAGCCTCCATTGTTAGTTTAAAATAGTATGATTAAGCACCTCGCCTTGGCGTATATGCCTTGCTCCCTTCGGAGGGTGTTTGATTCATGGTACTACAGGTTAAACTTCTTATAGATAGATGAAAAGTGTTTTAACATTGAGAACGACCACACTTCTGTGGAGTTACTTGGTTATTCACATTGATTCTAGTCAATAGTGTACACTAGACTAAGTGCAATGTTAACCTTCCTTCGGAGCTATGTCATTATTACTTAGAGGCTGAAGGGAAAACGACAAATTATATTTGTTTGGTAAGAGTTACCATGATAGCATTAATAATGAGAATGTTTCTCACCTAATCATAGTGATTGGTATGACCTCGCTTCCGAGGAATATTAATTGCGGGATTGGGTTGTCGTTGCATATATTATATTATGGTTTTATTAAGGTTCCATACTATATGTTTATATGCTAAATAGATAATGTCCAGTTTATTGATTATATTCATGTTTATTGTTTTCAGATTTAGAACATGACATCATTTAGCCCACTTGTTACTATTTTTAATCAAAACAAACTGACTGGGTCCAACTATGTTGACTGGAAAAGAAATTTGGACATTGTTCTTACTGCTGAAGAGCATAAGTATGTTCTTACTAAACCATGTCCCAGCTTTCCTTCATTAGATGCTCCTCTTGAGGAAAAACAACGATATGATCGTTGGCAGAAATCTAATGAGATAGCCAAGTGCTACATCCTAGCATCTATCTCAAATATTCTACAGCATCAAATGCAGGATGTAGAACTAGCTTCAGACATCATGCTAAGTCTGAAGGAGATGTTTGGCGAGCAAGGCCGTTCTGCAAGGCAAGAGACCATGAGGCAAATTTATAATAAGAAAATGGCTGAAGGTACTTCAGTGAGGGAGTATTGTCTTACAATGATCTCTAATCTGAATACATTGGAAGTTTTAGGTGCCGATATTGATGGAGAATCCCAAGTGGATATGATACTCCAGTTGCTACCAGAATCATTCAAGGAATTTAAACTTAACTATAATATGAACAAAAAGATTTATACCTTGTCTAAATTAATGAATGAATTGGTAGCAGCAGAAGGCATTCTTGGTACTTCCAATGTTGAAGCCAATGTTGGTGAAGCTTCTACTTCTCAACCTAAGTCGAAAGGCAAGGGTAAGAAGAAGAAGAAGAAGGACTTCACCAAGCAAGAAGGTAAACAAATTGCCTTAGGGGTTGTTGAAAAATGAAAAAAGATCAAAGGAAAGTGTTTCCATTGTGGTGAGAAAAGACATTGGAAGAGAAATTGTCCAATATTCAAGGCTGCCAAGCATAAAGGTATGATTAATACATTCCTTCTTGAAATATGTTTGGTACAGAATCCCACGGATTCCTGGTGTGTGGATTTAGGTTGTACTAATCATATCTACAATTCTTTATAGGGGTTTCAGGAGACCAGAAAGCTTAAAGAAGGGGAGTTGTTTCTTACTTTGGCTAATGGGAGCAGGATTCCGGTTGTAACTGTTGGAGTGTTTAATTTATGTTTTGAGTAAAGAGTTTTAGTATTGGAAGACTGTTTGTATGTACCTAATATTCATAGGAATTTAATTTCAGCTACTTACTTAGGTAAACATGGATATTGTGTTATTCTGAAAGAAAATGTTGTAATAAAGAATGATAAAGTGTTTATCTATTCTGACAATATTGTGGATGGTCTTTATATTTTAACTCCTAATAAGCATGAATTATATAATTCTAAATTAGATAATAACTCTCATGTAAAATCATTAAAGAGAAAGTCTCCTTCTACTGGTGATATATATCTTTGGCACTTGCGTTTAGGTCATATTAATTCAAATAGGATTCAAAGACTGATTAAAGATGGACTCTTAGAGCCCATGGAATTTGATGAATTTCCAATTTGTGAATCTTGTCTGGAAGGTAAAATGACCAAATGACCTTTTAATGCAAAAGGTAGAAGAGCTCAAGATTTGCTAGAGCTAGTGCATTCTGATGTATGTGGTCCTATGTCAATCCAAGCAAAAGGAGGTTATGAGTATTTCATCACTTTTACCGACGATTACTCAAGATATGGTTATGTGTACCTAATGAGATGGAAGTCCGAAACCCTTGAAAAGTTCAAAGAGTTTAGGGCTGAAGTAGAAAATCAATTAGGTAAACGCATAAAAGCCATTTGATCTGATCGTGGTGGTGAATACCTTCTTAGGGTTTTCAAGGATTACTTAACTCAAAATAGGATTGTATCCCAATTGGCTGCACTTGGAACTCCCTAACACAATAGTGTAGCAGAAAGAAGGAATATGACTCTTTTAGAAATGGTTAGATCCATGATGAGTTATTCAACTTTACCGATTTCTTTTTGGGGTTACGCCTTAAATACAACAATACATCTTTTGAATTTAGTCCCATCAAAATCTGTTCCTAAAACACCCATGGAATTGTGAAGTGGGCGTAAGCCTAGTATGAAATATCTCCAAATTTAGGGTTGTCTTGCACATGTGTTAAAAGGGAAGCCTGATAAATTGGAACCAAAATCAAAAGTGTGTTTGCTGGTAGGTTTTCCAAAAGAAACTAGGGGTTATTTATTCTATAGTCGTAAAGATAACAAAGTTTTTGTTAGTACAAATGCTAAATTCTTGGAAAATGACTATTTGAATAATTTTACTTCTAGAAGTAGAGCTGTGTTGGCTGAAATGAATGAACTTGTAAATGAACAACCAATGGATGAAACTAGGAATGATGTGACTGTATTAGATACACCACAAGATACTACTCATGACATGTCTAGTAGGAGAATTATTCGGCCTCCTATAAGATTCATAGGTTTCGGAGAAACTTATGAAACTATCTCAGAAGAGGCTGAATTGGATCTCGATACTTATGAAGAGGCAATGAATGATACAGATGCACATCATTGGGTCCAAGCTATGAAATCTGAATTAGATTCCATGTATTCCAATCAAGTTTGGGATCTTATAGAAGCACCTAACGACATTAAACCTGTTGGTTGCAAATGGAGTTTACAAGAGGAAGAGAGGGATAGATGGAAAGGTTAAAACTTTTAAAGCAAGACTAGTGGTGAAAGGATATACACAAAAAGAAGGTATTGATTATGATGAAACCTTTTCTCCAGTAGCAATGCTTAAATCTATCAGAATTCTCTTTTCCATTGCTGCTCATTATGATTATGAGATTTGGCAAATGGATGTCAAAACTGCATTTCTTAATGGCAATCTTGAAGAGGAAATTTATATGATGCAACCGGAAGGTTTCATAGCTAAGAACTAAGGGCATATGGTATGCAAGTTGAAAAGGTCTATTTATGGACTTAAGCAAGTATCTAGGTCATGGAACATCAAATTTGATCAAGCAATCAATTCATTTGGTTTTGACCAAAATCTTGATGAACCATGTGTGTACAAAAGACATTGTGATAAAGTAGTAATGTTTCTAGTGCTTTATGTTAATGATATTCTACTAATTGGAAATGATGTAGGGGTAATGTCATCGGTAAAGGTTTGGTTGTCAAGCCAATTTGATATGAAGGACTTGGGTGAGGCTAACTTTATTCTAGGGATCAAGCTTTGGTGAAATCGCAAGAATAAGATGTTAGGCTTATCACAAGCTGGATATATAGATAAGATTCTAGAACGGTTTAGCATACAAAACTCTAAGAAAGGATTACTTCCTTTCAGACATGGAGTTCCTTTGTCTGATGACCAAAGGCCTAAGACTCAAGAGAAAGAAAATATGATGAGACAAGTTCCTTATGCTTCTGCAGTAGAAAGTCTCATGTATGCCATGCTTTGTACTGGACCAAATATCTGTTATTCAATTGGCATGGTCAGTCGATGTCAATCAAATCCAAAACCAAAACATTGGCAAGCTGTAAAGCATATTCTCAAGTATCTACGAAGAACAAGAGATTATATACTTGTTTACCGAAGTGAGGACTTGATACCTATTGGCTATACAGATTCAGATTTTCAATATGATCTAGATTTCAAAAAATCCACTTCAGGATGTGTTTTCACCTTGGGAGGTGGAGCCATAAGTTAGCAGAGTATTAAGCAATCTTGAATTGCAGACTCTACCATGGAAGCAAAATATGTTATTGCTTATTGTTAGGATTAGTGCCCTTAAATCCTTATTGTATGATACTATGTATGACGTTAAGTTTGACATTGTGTATGACATTATGTATGACTTAATATTGTGTTTAATAAATTTGTTTTATTATTATCTGAAATAATGGTAACATAAATATTCGGACATTATCACATAGTCCATGAGATGCATAGTATGTGATTTATGTGAAGAGTCACAGAAGATATAAATTACAAGTTCTTTGTAAACTCAGAATTATAGTTCGTAGTCAGTGATGAAATTGGGCATTTCATCTACAAAGACTATATAACATATCAATCATGATGATTTATCTTGATCATGGAAGTGGTGACTTCTGGTTGATGTGTTAATATGTTTTAAGAGTTAAGACATATTGAACTGGACCGCTGTGAGATTTATTATTCTCTTAAAGACTGTCAAATGAATAATAAATCTCACGACTTACATTTGCATGAACTCTTAATCCTGAGAGAATAATGGACCTGATCATGAGGTGTAGGTTACTTTGATATATCAGGAGTGTGATCTAAAGTTATGGTCAAAACCTCAGTATGTTGGACAGCCACATTTAGTGTTGATGGAACATGTATTCTCAAGATGGAATTCATAATCTTTTAACGGAGATATAAAGTATTCCCTTGAGATAAGTTGAATGAGTTTGTTATTCAGAGAGTTAGGCCTAACCACTTTAGTAAGACTAAAGTATATATTTATGGAATTGGATTTCATAAATATATAATGAATAATATTAAAGGATTAAACCGGGTACTCAAGGATTAAGATGTAGTAATTTACAAAGTGGTAGTCTACACTAATAACTTTGTATTACTACGAATATTTTATGAAGGGGTTGCATGTATAATAAAGTCTTGGGATATAATTTATAGATAAGACCTAGAGTGCAACTATATTTATATAGTAGTATTAAATATACTTAATGGTAACTTTGGACTTGTCAAAAGTTGACAGAAAAGCCCAAGGCCCATTGGAGCTAGTGTCTTATTGGTCCCTTTTGGTCCCACTCCAAGCCACACACTTAAGCCCAATTGGTAAGGCCCAAAAGGCCAGCCCAATTAGATAAGTTGGTTAGATACAAAGGGAAAAACGTTCAGATTTTTCAATGTGTGAAAAACAACATTGAAATGGTGTGTATGAGAGTTCTTGTCACTCTTTAATCATCCCTTTGTTACCAATTAAGAGACCACACATCTTGAGCGTTAGTGGAATTGGAGTGAAGATTAAAAGTATTCCCGAGTACTTCAATCTTCGGTTTTGAAATTCAACGCTTCAAGGTACGATCTCTTGTTCTCAAAATTCTGAAATTTACTTAATACGTGTTATCAATATCGAATAAAGTAGATCCGTTTAAAACTTAATTTCTGCTGCACTCATCTTTATTTCCTTCAAATGGTATCAGAGCGCGGTCTTCAATTTCGTATTGTTTAACATGTTTTGTGAGTTTTAGAATTGGAGATGATAGTTTCATATTGTTAGAAGATTGTGTTTTAATTTTCTGCATGTTATTGAAACTATGATTTGATGAAGACTGAAATTGATGTTGATTAAATTTGAATTTAAGTATGTTAAATTGATCTTTAAGACTTTAGCATCAATGAATTTCAGTTTTGACATCATTTTCTGTTCAAGCATGTTCGTTTGAAAGTTGTTTGTTCATGAAAAACGAAGAAAACTGCCTTAGGAAAAATTCTGGAAATTTGAAATTCGCGATTTTCGATCGATCGAAAATCACTTTCGATCGATCGAATGAGACAGAGATCAGACTTTTTAGAACGATTGATTTTCGATTGCTAGTCGATCGATTGAATCTGTTTTTCGATCGATCGAAGTCAATCGAGTATCAATCGAAAGAGTCAGAGGATCAAGTTCGAATTTCTTAATTTTTTCGATCGATCGAGGGGCACTTTCGATCGATCGAAAGAAAGAAAATTAAAATTTTTTCTAAGTGTTTTCTCATGTAAAAGGGACAAGACTATGTGTAATTAAATTATGCATGTTTTAAAACTAAAAACCTTTCTTTTAAAACATCTAGTGGGAGAGAGATACAAGGGTTGGGTCTCACGGCCTCCATTGTCGGTTCATAGTAGTATGGAATAAATACTTTGTCTTTGCCTTGAGCTTAGCATTCCATGCGGAGAGTATTTATTTCATGGTCCTACAAGATTGAATTTCTTGGTTTATAGTGGTTTGATCAAACACCTTGTCTTAGCCTCGAGCTTTGCATTCCATGCGGAGGGTGTTTTGAATCATGGTACTACAAAATAAGCCTGTTAAGGGGATAAGATGTGGCTACACATGATTCTAGACAATGATCTACACTAGACTAAATATTATAGTATCCTCTATGCTGAGTTCTTACTATAATTATTTAGAGGCCAAATGTATCACAACATATTATTAGTGTTTGATAAGAGTTATCATGATAGCACTAATGATGAGAATAGTTCTCAATCAATCATAGTATTTTATATTCACTCTATGCTGAGGGATATTGAATATGGGATTGGGTTGTCGTAGCATATATTATATTATAGTTTTATTAAGGTTCCATACTATATGTTTATATGCTAAATAGATAATGTCCAATTTATTGATTATATTCATGTTTATTGTTTTCAGATTTAGAACATGGCATCCTTTAGCCCACTTGTAACTATTCTTAATCAAAACAAACTGACTGGATCCAACTATGTTGACTGGAAAAGAAATTTGGATATAGTTCTTACTGCTGAAGAGTATAAGTATGTTCTTACTAAACCATGTCCCAGCTTTCCTTCATTAGATGTTCCTCTCGAGGAAAAACAACGATATGATCGTTGGTAGAAATCTAATGAGATGGCCAAGTGCTACATCCTAGCATCTATCTCAAATGTTCTACAGCATTAAATGCAGGATGTAGAACTAGCTTCAGACATCATGCTAAGTCTGAAAGAGATGTTTGGTGAGCAAGGCCGTTTTGCAAGACAAGAGACCATGAGACGCATAGTATCATACAATAAGGATTAGAGAGTGACAAGAAGGATTAGTGCCCTTAAATCCTTATTGTATGATACTATGTATGATGTTAAGTTTGACATTGTGTATGACATTATGTATGACTTAATATTATGTTTAATAAATTTATTTTATTATTATCTGAAATAATGGTAACATGAATATTTGGACATTATCACATAGTCCATGAGATGCATAGTATGTGATTTATGTGAAGAATCACAGAAGATATAAATCACAAGTTCTTTGTAAACTCAGAATTATAGTTCGTAGTCAGTGATAAATTGGGCATTTCATCTACGAAGACTATAACATATCAATCATGATGATTTGTCTTGATCATGGAAGTGGTGACTTCTGGTTGATGTGTTAATATGTTTTAAGAGTTAAGATATATTGAACTGGACTGTTGTGAGATTTATTATTCTCCTAAAGACTGTCAAATGAATAATGAATCTCACGACTTACATTTGCATGAACTCTTAATCCTGAGAGAATAATGGACCTGATCATGAGGTGTAGGTTGCTTTGATATATCAGGAGTGAGATCTAAAGTTATGGTCAAAACCTCAGTATGTTGGGCAGCCACATTTAGTGTTGATGGAACATGTATTCTCAAGATGGAATTCATAGTCTCTTAACGGAGATATAAAGTATTCCCTTGAGATAAGTTTAATGAGTTTGTTATTCAGAGAGTTAGGCCTAACCACTTTAGTAAGACTAAAGTATATATTTATGGAATTGGATTTCATAAATATATAATGAATAACATTAAAGGATTAAACCGGGTACTCAAGGATTAAGATGTAGTAATTTACAAAGTGGCAGTCTACACTAATGACTTTGTATTGCTTTGAATATTTTATGAAGGGGTTACATGTATAATAAAGTCTTGGGATATAATTTATAGATAAGACCTAGAGTGCAACTATATTTATATAGTGGTATTAAATATAGTTAATGGTAACTTTGGCCTTGTCAAGAGTTGACAGAAAAGCCCAAGGCCCATTGGAGCTAGTGTCTTATTGGTCCCTTTTGGTCCCACTCCAAGCCACACACTTAAGCCCAATTGGTAAGGCCCAAAAGGCCAGTCCAATTAGATATGTTGGTTAGATACAAAGGGAAAAACGTTCAGATTTTTCAGTGTATGAAAAACAACATTGAAATGGTGTGTATGAGAGTTCTTGTCACTCTCTAATCATCCCTTTGTTACCAATTGAGAGACCACACATCTTGGGCGTTAGTGGAATTGGAGTGAAGATTAAAAGTATTCTCGAGTACTTTAATCTTCGGTTTTGAAATTCACCGCTTCAAGGTATGATCTCTTGTGCTCAAAATTCTGAAATTTACTTAGTACGTGTTATCAATATCGAATGAAGTAGATCCGTTTAAAACTTAATTTCTGCTACACTCATCTTTATTTCCTTCAAGCTTGTGAGGTAGCAAAGAAAGCTGTATGGCTCAAGAAATTCCTTTCTGACCTTGGTGTAATTACAATGGAGAAAGTTCCAATCACATTATTTTGTGACAAAAGTGGAGCAGTTGCATAATCTAAAGATCCAAGGAATCATAAGAAAGGAAAGCACATTGAGAGGAAGTACCCTATCATTTAAGATATTGTTGCTCGTGGAGATGTGGTGGTAGCAAAGATTGAAAATGAATATAACATAGCAGATCCATTTACTAAAGCCTTGTCTCAAAGGACTTTCGAGTCACATTTGGGGAGAATGGGAGTTAGATTAGTGCACAATAGTCTTTAGGGCAAGTGGAAAATTGTTAAGATTAGTGCCTTTAAATCCTCTTGTATGATGCTATGTATGATATTAAGTGTGACATTGTGTATGACATTATTTATGACTTAATATTGTATTTAATAAAGTTGTTTTATTATTATCTGAAATAATGGTAACATGAATATTCGGACATTATCATTTAGTCCATGAGATGCATAGCATGTGATTTATGTGAAAAGTCATAGAAGATATAAATCACAAGTTCTTTGTAAACTTAGAATTATAGTTCGTAGTCAGTGATAAAATTGGACATTTCATCTGCGAAGACTATAACATATCAATCATGATGATTTGTCTTGATCATGGAAGTGGGGACTTCTGGTTGATGTGTTAATATGTTTTAAGAGTTAAGACATATTGAACTAGACCGCTGTGAGATTTATTATTTTCTTAATGACTGTCATATGAATAATAAATCTCACGACTTGTATTTGCATGAACTCTTAATCGTGAGAGAATAATGGACTTGATCATGAGGTGTAGGTTGCTTTGATATATTAGGAGTGAGATCTATAGTAATGGTCAAAACCTCAGTATGTTGGACAGCCACATTTAGTGTTGATGGAACATGTATTATCAATATGGAATTCATAATCTCTTAACGGAAATATAAAGTATTCCCTTGAGATAAGTTAAATGAATTTGTTATTCAGAGAGTTAGGCCTAATCACTTTAGTAAGACTAAAGTATATATTTATGAAATTGGATTTCATAAATATATAATGAATAACATTAAAGGATTAAACCGAGTATTCAAGGATTAAGATGTAGTAATTTACAAAATGGCAGTATACATTAATGACTTTGTATTACTACGAATATTTTATAAAGGGGTTGTATGTATAATAAAGTCTTGGGAAATAATTTATAGATAAGATCTAGAGTGCAACTATATTTATATAGTGATATTAAATATAGTTAATGGTAACTTTGGACTTGTCAAGAGTTGACAAAAAAGCCCAAAACCCATTGGACCTTGTGTCTTATTGGTCTCTTTTGGTCCCACTCCAAGCCACACACTTAAGCCCAATTGAAAAGGCCTAAAAGGCTAGCCCAATTAGATAATTGGTTAGATACAAAGGGAAAAATGTACAAATTTTTCTGAGTAAAAAAAACAACATTTTAATGGTCTGGAAGTGAGTATATGTCACTCTCTAATCATCCCTTTGTAACCAATTGAGAGTCCACACTTCTTAGGCGTTAGTGGAATTGGAGTGAAGACTAAAAGTATTCCTACGTGCTTCAATCTTCGGGTTTTGAAATTCATCGTTTCTAGGTATGCTTTCTTGTTCTCAAATTCTGAAATTTACTTAATGCATGTTATCAATTTCGAACGATGTAGATCCATTAATTTTCAATTGCGTACATACTTATTTCTATCAAATGGTATTAGAGTGGTCATCAATTTCGAATTGTATAACATGTTTTATGAATTTTGGAATTAGAATTTATAGTTTTATGTTGTTTAAAGATTATGCATTTAATTTTCTGCATGGTTGATGAAACTATGATTTGATAAAAACTGATATTGATGTTATGATGTTGTTTAAATTTGAATTTAAGTATGTTAAATTGATCTTTAAGACTTTAGCATCAATGAGTTTCAGTTTTGATATCATTCTCTGACTATCATGTTCGTATGAAAGTTGTTTGTTTAAGAAAACCCGTAGAAAATTGCCTTAGAAAATTTCTGAAAATTTGAGTTTTGCGATTTTCGATCGATCAAAAATCACATTCAATCGATCGAGTGAAACAGTGATCAGACTTTTTAAATTGATTGATTTTCGATTGCTGGTCGATCAATCGAATCTGTTTTTCGATCGATCGAAAGTCAATCGAGTATTAATTGAACAAGTCAGAAGGTCAAGTTCAAATTTTTTAATTTTTTCAATCAATCGAGGGGCATATTCGATTGATCGAAAGAAATAAAATCAGAAAATTTTCTAAATGTTTTCACATGTAAAAGTACTAAGACTATGTGTAATTAGATTATGCGTATTTTATAATTAAAAACCTTTTCTTTAAAACATCTAGTGGGAGAGAGGTACAAGGGTTGCATCTCATGGCCTCCATTGTTGGTTTAAAGTAGTGTGATTAAGCACCTCGCCTTGGCGTATATGCCTTGCTCCTTTCGGAGGGTGTTTGGTTCATGGTACTACAGGTTAAACTTCTTAAAGATAGATGAAATGTGTTTCAACATTGAGAACGACCACGCTTCCGTGAAGTTACTTAGGGATTCACATTGATTCTAGGCAATGGTGTACACTAGACTAAGTGTAATGTTAACCTCTCTTTGGAGCTATGTCATTATTACTTAGAGGCTGAAGGGAAAACGACAAATTATTTTTGTTTGGTAAGAGTTATAATGATAGCATTAATAATGAGAATATTTCTCGCCTAATCATAGTGATTGGTATGACCTCGCTTCCGAGGAATATTAATTGCGGGATTGGGTTGTCGTTACATATATTATATTATGGTTTTATTAAGGTTCCATACTATATGTTTATATGCTAAATAGATAATGTCCAGTTTATTGATTATATTCATGTTTATTGTTTTCAGATTTAGAACAGGGCATCATTTAGCTCACTTGTTACCATTCTTAATCAAAACAAACTGACTGGATCCAACTATGTTGACTGGAGAAGAAATTTGGACATAGTTCTTACTGCTCAAATGCAGGATATAGAACTAGTTTCATACATCATGCTAAGTCTGAAGGAGATGTTTGGTGAGCAAGGTCGTTCTGCAAGGCAAGAGACCATGAGGCAAATTTATAATACGAAAATGGCTGAAGGTACTTCAGTGAGGGAGCATTGTCTTACAATGATCTCTAATCTGAATACATTGGAAGTTTTAGGTGCCAATATTGATGGAGAATCCCAAGTGGATATAATACTCCAGTCGCTACCAAAATCATTCAAGGAATTCAAACTTAACTATAATATGAACAAAAAAATTTATACCTTGTCTAAACTAATGAATGAATTGGTAGCAGCAGAAGGCATTCTTGGTACTTCCAATGTTGAAGCTAATGTTGGTGAAGCTTCTACTTCTTAACCTAAGTCGAGAGGCAAGGGTAAGAAGAAGAAGAAGAAGAAGAAGAAGGACTTCACCAAGCAAGAGGGTAAACAAATTGCCTTAGGGGTTGTTGATAAAGAAAAGAAGATCAAAGGAAAGTGTTTCCATTGTGGTGAGAAAGGGCATTGGAAGAGAAATTGGCCAATATTCAAGGCTGCCAAGAATAAGGTATGATTAATACATTCTTTTTTGAAATATGTTTGGTACATAATCCCACGAATTCCTGGTGTGTGGATTCAGGTTGTACTAATCATATCTGCAATTTCTTGCAAGAGTTCCAGGAGACTAGAAAGCTTAAAGAAGGGGAGTTGTTTCTTACTTTGGTTGATAGGAGCAGGATTACGGTTGTAGCTGTTGGAGTGTTTAATTTATGTTTTAAATCTAGAGTTCTAATATTAGAAGACTATTTGTATGTACCTAATGTTCGTAGGAATTTAATTTCTGCTTCTTACTTAGGTAAACATGGATATTGTGTTATCCTGAAAGACAATGTTGTAATAAAGAAGGATAAGGTGTTTATCTGTTCTGGCAATATTATGGATGGTCTTTATATTTTAACTCCTGATAAGTATGAATTATATAATTCTGAATTAGATAATAACTCATGTAAAATCATTAAAGAGAAAGTTTCCTTCTACTAGTGATGCAAATTTTTGGCATTTGCGTTTGGGTCATATTAATTCAAATAGGATTCAAAGACTAATAAAAAATGGACTCTTAGAGCCCATGGACTTTGATGAATTTCTAGTTTGTGAATTTTGTTTGGAAGGTAAAATGACCAAATGATCTTTTAAAGCAAAAGGTAGAAGATCTCAAGTTTTGCTAGAGCTAGTGCATTCTGATGTATGTGGTCCTATGTCAATCCAAGCAAAAGGAGGTTATGAGTATTTCATCACTTTTACCGATGATTACTCAAGATATGGTTATGTGTACCTAATGAGATGGAAGTCCGAAGCCTTTGAAAATTTCAAAGAGTTTAGGGCTGAAGTAAAGAATCAATTGGGTGAACGCAGAAAAGCCATTCGATCTGATCGTGGTGGTGAATATCTTCTTGAAGTTTTCAGGGATTACTTAACTCAAAATGGGATTGTATCCCAATTAGCTGCACTTGGAACTCCCCAACAGAATGGTGTAGCAGAATGAAGGAATAGGACTCTTTTAGAAATGGTTCGATCCATGATGAGTTACTTAACTTTTCCGATTTTTTTTTAGGGTTATGCCTTAAATACAGCAATGCATCTTTTGAATTTAGTCCCATCAAAATCTGTTCCCAAAACACCTATGGAATTGTGGAGTGGGCGTAAGACTAGTATGAAATATCTCCACATTTGGGTTGTCCTGAACATGTGTTAAAAGGGAAGCCTGATAAATTGGAACCAAAATCAGAAGTGTGTTTGCTTGTAGGTTATCCAAAAGAAACTAGGGGTTATTTATTTTATAGTCATAAAGATAACAAAGTTTTTGTTAGTACAAATGCTAAATTCTTGGAAAATGACTATATGAATAATTTTACTCTTAGAAGTAGAGTTGTGTTAGCTGAAATGAATGAACCTGTAAATGAACAACCAATGGATGAAACCAGGGATGATGTGGCTGTATTAGATATACCACAAGATACTACTCATGACATGTCTAGTACACAGATGCCTCGTCGTAGTGGGAGAATTGTTCGGCCTCCTATAAGATTCATAGGTTTAGGAGAAACTTATGAAACTATCTCAGAAGAGGCTGAATCGGATCTCAGTACTTATGAAGAGGCAATGAATGATACAGATGCACATCATTGGGTCCAAGCTATGAAATCTGAATTAGATTCCATGTATTCCAATCAAGTTTGGGATCTTGTAGAGGTGCCTAACAGTATTAAACCTGTTGGTTGCAAATGAGTTTACAAGAGGAAGAGAGGGATAGATGGAAAGGTTGAAACCTTTAAAGTAAGGCTAGTAGCGAAAGGGTATACACAAAAAGAAGGTATTGATTATGATGAAACCTTTTCTCCAGTAGCAATGCTTAAATCTGTCAGAATTCTCTTATCCATTACTACTCATTATGATTATGAGATTTGGCAAATGGATGTCAAGACTACTTTTCTCAATGGCAATCTTGAAAAGGAAATCTATATGATGCAACCGAAAGGTTTCATAGCAAAGAATTAAAAGCATATGGTATGCAAGTTGAAAAGGTTTATTTATGGACTTAAGTAAGCATCTAGGTCATGGAACATCAGATTTAAAGCAATCAAGTCATTTGGTTTTGAGCAAAATCTTGATGAACCATGTATGTACAAAAAACATTGTGATAAAGTAGTAATGTTCCTAGTGCTTTATGTTGATGATATTCTACTCATTGGAAACAATGTAAGGGTAATGTCATCAGTAAAGGTTTGGTTGTCAAGCCAATTTGATATGAAGGACTTGGGTGAGGCTAACTTTATTCTAGGGATCAAGCTTTGGCGAGATCGCAAGAATAAGATGTTAGGCTTATCACAAGCTGGATATATAGATAAGGTTCTAGAACGGTTTAGCATGCAAAACTCCAAGAAAGGATTACTTCCTTTCAGACATGGAGTTCCTTTATCTGATGACCAAAGGCCTAAGACTCAAGAGGAAGAAAATATGATGAGACAATTTCCTTATGCTTCGGCAGTAGGAAGTCTCATGTATGCCATACTTTGTACTAGACTAGATATCTGTTATTCAGTTAGCATGGTCAGTCAATATCAATCAAATTCAGGGCCAAAACACTGACAAGCTGTAAAGCATATTCTCAAGTATTTACGGATAACAAGAGATTATAAGCTTATTTACCAAAGTGAGGATTTGATACCTATTGGCTATACAGATTCAGATTTTCAATCTAATCTAGATTTTAGAAAATCCACATCATGATGTGTTTTCACCTTGGGAGGTGGAGCCATAAGTTGGCGGAGTATTAAGCAATCTTGTATTGCAGACTCTACTATGGAAGCAGAATATGTTGCTGCTTGTGAGGTAGCAAAGGAAGCTTTATGGCTCAAGAAATTCCTTTCTAACCTTGGTGTAATGAGAATGGAGCATGTTCCAATCACATTGTTTTGTGACAATAGTGTAGCACTTGCACAATTTAGAGTCCAAGGATTCATAAGAAAGGAAAGCACATTGAAAGGAAGTACCATATCATTCGAGATATTGTTGCTCGTGGAGATGTGGTGGTAACAAAGATTGAAAGTGCAAATAATCTAGCAGATCCATTTACTAAAACTTTGCCTCAAAGGACTTTTGAGTCACATTTGGAGAGAATGGGAGTTAGATTAGTGCACAATAGTCTTTAGGGCAAGAGGGAGATTGTTAGGATTAGTGCCCTTAAATTCTATTGTATGATGCTATGTATGATATTAAGTTTGACATTGTGTATGATATTATGTATGACTTAGTATTGTGTTTAATGAATTTGTTTTATTATTATCTGAAATAATGGTAACATAAATATTAGGACATTATCATTTGGTCCATGTGATGCATAGTATATGATTTATGTGAAAAGTCATAGAAGATATAAATCACAAGTTCTTTTTAAATTCAGAATTATAATTCGTAGTCGGTGATAGAATTGGGGATTTCATCTATGAAGACTATAACATATCAACCACGATGATTTGTCTTGATCATGAAAGTGGAGACTTCTGGTTGATGTGTTAATATGTTTTAAGAGTTAAGACATATTGAACTGAACCGTTGTGAGATTTATTATTTTTTTAATGACTATCATATGAATAATAAATCTCACGACTTGTATTTGCATGAACTCTTAATCCTGAGAGAATAATGAACTTGATCATGAGGTGTAGGTTGCTTTGATATATCAGGAATGAGATTTATAGTAATGGTCAAAACCTCAGTATGTTGGGCAGCCACATTTAGTATTGATGGAACATGTATTATCAATATGGAATTCATAGTCTCTTAACGGAGATATAAAGTATTCCCTTGAGATAAGTTTAATGAGTTTGTTATTCAGAGAGTTAGGCCTAACCACTTTAGTAGGACTAAAGTATATATTTATGGAATTGGATTTCATAAATATATAATGAATAATATTAAAGGATTAAACCGGGTACTCAAGGATTAAGATGTAGTAATTTACAAAGTGGCAGTCTACATTAATGACTTTGTATTATTATGAATATTTTATGAAGGGTTGTATGTATAATAAAGTCTTAAGATATAATTTATAGATAAGACCTAGAGTGCGATTATATTTATATAGTGGTATTAAATATAGTTTATGGTAATTTTGGACTTATCAAAAGTTGACAGAATAGCTCAAAGTTCATTGGACCTAGTGTCTTATTGGTCCCTTTTGGTCCCACTCCAAGCCACACACTTAAGCCCAATTGGAAAGGCCCAAAAGGCCAGCCCAATTAGATAATTGGTTAGATACAAAGGGAAGAACGTACAAATTTTTCTGAGTAAGAAAAACAACATTGTAATGGTGTGGAAGTGAGTGTATGTCACTCTCTAATCATCCCTTTGTTACCAATTGAGAGTCCACACTTCTTGGGCGTTAGTGGAATTGGAGTGAAGATTAAAAGTATCCTAAGTGCTTTAATCTTCGGGTTTTGAAATTCACCGCTTTAAGGTATGCTTTCTTGTTCTCAAATTTTGAAATTTACTTAATGCATGTTATCAATTTCGAATGATGTAGATCTATTAATTTTCCGCTGCGTACATCCTTATTTCCATCAATATGGTCAGGATGTCTTCTTCGTGTTAGCAAATCTCAGCATTCCCGCACACATTCTTCCATTGATTCTACCTTTTTCCCTCATTTTCTTCTTTTTCCATTTTTTTCTTTGTTATTTCCTTCTTCGTGGCGTTTCAACTGCCTTGGAGCCTCCTTTTTCCTTGAGCCTCCCTCGTTCCCCTCTCTTCTGGTAAGTCTTTCACTTTTTCTTTCTCTATTCTTTAATGGCAGACTATTTTGTGGTTAGGTTGGATTGTCCCTCAATTTCTTTTTTCTTCACTCGCTTGGGTAGTTTGCTTGAGGTTGTAGGTAGGCAACGCCCCAAGGTTGGCCTTTTCGTGGGTAGAGATTGTCCCTTTAGTTTTGCTTTACATTTCCTTTTTCTTTAGTTCATCGTTCTATGAGGATTGCCCAGTCTTTGATAGTGTCTGGAGAGGGTGAAGTTAGGTCTAGTGAACTTGAGACTGGTTTGTCCTCATCTAAGGACTGTAGGGCTCTTGAGGTCACTTCTCCATCTGCTCCCTACAAAGCTTAAGATATTGGTTGTGCTTTGAAAGGGAAAGACGATGATAGAATCTAGAATAGGTTTCAATTTCCTTCGTCGGTCAGGGTCAAGATCCCTAATGACAATGATAGAGCTTGCCATTCTTACACTGATGAGATGTGCTTCTACGAGGCCAACTTCATCAGTGGTCTTCGCTTTCCCATCCAGCCATTTCTTAGGGAGCTTTTCGCCATTTGTTGCTCGCTCCTGCCCAACTAGTCCCCAACTCGTGGAGGATAGTTATTTGTTGTATAGTGGTGTGGATGTCAACTAATGACAGAGACACCATTAGGATGGATGAATTTTTGCACTTGTACTGCTTGAGACGCTCTAAGGAACCTAGTTATTGGGAGTTCAAACCCTGGGATAGGAGCTTAAGGTTGATTCTTGATTCCCCTTCTTCTCTTCGAAACTAGAAGATGAGCTTTTTCTTCGTCTTTGGTGAAGGTTGGGAAACCATCCCTGGTAAGGATTCAAGTGAAGCTCCCAAGTTGCTTTATAGTTAGGGGACTTTTGTGTCTAATGCGTCCTTTATTTGTACTTGCATTTACGTGTTTCTATGCTCGCGTGTTCATTGCTTTCTAAATCTGTTGTCTACTGTTTTTTTTTTTTTTTTTTTGGTGTAGATAAAGTTTGTCTTAAGCTGAAGAAGCAATATCACGCTTGTCTAAATAAGGTTAAGGAGTATCTGGAGACCGTCAAGGACTTTGATGAGCTCATCTCTTCCCCATCTTTATTTTTCCATTTTCTTGGTCCAGGACCTTCCAACAGGGTTATAAATAATATTGAGACCATAAAGAAGAGTAAGTGTACCAATGATATTTTCTTTTTCTTCTTCTTCTTCTTTTGTTTTTGTTTTTTTTTGTTTTTAAGAATCATCTCTTCCATCCTTTTTTCAGGAATGACGACCAGATTTAGCAAAGTAAAACTCATCAAGGCTCAGGAGAAGAAAGCGAAGACCGATCTATTTGGTGGCCTTCTATCGAGGAAACACCAGAGGGAGAATGAACCATCCAAGGATGATGTTATGGTGACCTCTTTAGTGGCCACGTTTCAAGTCCGCTGCCCTGCCTCGCCTACTTCTTCCTTGGAGTTGATCGTCTCTCCTAGGGGGGGCTCTAAGGCCAAAGCCTTAAGCAAGATCTCGATTGCCTCCTTTTGGGAAGACGCAGGGGCTGTGACATAGAAGGCTCATGACGCAATCTCCATGGAGGATTTGGAGCCTTTGATGGGAAAGCCTCCTTCAGAGATGATGTCATCACACATTCATAAGCTCATGCAGGTAGGCATTCTTCTTATGCACACATCTATTTTCTCCCTTTTTTTTTTTTTTTTTGAACTGTCACTTATTTGTCATTACAGGTGTTGGGAGAGTTCTTGTACATCTTCAAAAAGTACTTGGATTATGATAAGAAGTTAATTGAGACCCAATCTGGGATTGCTTCTCTTTCTACTGAGAATAAGTCATTGACTATCCAAATCTCCACTCTTGCTAACGAGGCCAAGAAGGACAAGAATCATCTGAAGACTTTGGAGAAGAATATCAATACTAAGAAGGAATTTTTGAAACTGAAGGATAAGAAAATTGATGAGGCCCTCATGAAGGTCAGGTTTTAAAGCAATGGAGAAGTTTAAGGCTTTAGATGAGTTTTCGGACAAGCTCTGCAAGTATTACGTGGACGGTTTTAAACTCTTTTGTAAGTATCTGGCCAAGCATCACTCTACACTGGACTTTCTCCTAACTTGATATGGAAGAAGTGGAGAAGGAAATTTTGGAGGATCATCCTTTTGACACTGCGGTGGAGGACGAGGTTATGCCAGATTTAGATGGGAGCATCCCCACTAATGAGGTTGTGCCAGATGTAACTAAGAGCATCCTTACTAATCATTCTCCTTCCAGTCTTCCTTGAAAAAATTTTATTACCTTTTTGTTATGTAAGGAAAAACATTGTTATCTTTAGGGCTCGTTGTTTTAAGCATGTCTATTTATTTCCTTTGAACAATCTTTTGGGCTTGTCTGTTTGAGCATATAGTTTATTTCAAACTGTTCTTGTGCCATATATGAATGATGACGTTGCTAGGAATTAACAACTTTTTTTTTTTAAAAGTCATATATGAATGACGACTTTTTTAGGTATTTATAATTTTTATTAAGTCATGTATGAATGACAATTTTGTTATGTATTAGTAACTTTTATTAAGTCATGTGTGAATGACGAAGTTGTTATGTATTAATAACTTTTATTAAGTCATGTATGAATGATGAAGTTGTTATGTATTAATAACTTTTATTAAGTCATGTATGAATGACAGTTTTGTTATGTATTAATAACTATTCTCATGCATGAATGGTGTTTGTTAATACGTATTAGTACTTTTCTTAAGTCATGTATCAATGACTATTTGGCCATAAAAAATTAGCTGCACATAGTTCTTGAATAGTACTTTTGCCCATGTTTTTTTGATATAGAGACAAAATATTCCTTCGTCTATGTAAGACAAGCAATAATAAAAAGAGGAAATACATCTAAATAAAAGTAAGCATTTTGAAATACATCTCTTTAAGTGTTTTATGTTCCATGGACGAAGTAGTTCTTGGCCGTCCAAGGTCTTCAGGTAGTATGATCCTTCTTTGGAGTAGCGAGTGACTTGGTAGGGTCCTTCCTATGCTAGACCTAACTTACCTTAGGACGAGTCCTTTGTAGCTATATGACTTTTTTAAGGACGAGATCACCTATGTTGAATCTTCTCACCTTTACCCTTTTGTTGTAGTACCTGGCCATTGTTCCCTTGTACTTTTCCATCTGTTTTATAACTTCATCTCTTACCTCATTGATCAGATCCAAATTATTGTAGAGTTCTTGGTGGTTCCTCTGCTCTTCGCACGCCATGATCTGGATGTTCATCAATTCCTACTTCCACTAGTATGATGACTTCAGTTCCAAATGTCCGTCTGAATGGTGTTTCTCCCATTGGCACTCTTATGGTCATCCTGTATGCCCATAGAATGTTAGGCAGCTCTTCTGGCCATGCACTCTTTGCCCCTTCAAGTTGAGTTTTGATAATTTTGAGCAAGCTTCTGTTCGTAACTTCAGTTTGACCATTAGCTTGAGGGTGTCTTGGGGAAGAGTAGTGGTTCTTGATTCCTAAGTCTTGGCAAATTTTTTAAAACTTAGGATTTTCAAACTGTTTCCCATTGTCTGATATGATTATGTTTGGAATGCTAAATCTGTAGATTATGTTCTTCCATAAAAAACTAATGATCGTCACTGTTGGCTTAGCTTCTACCCATTTTGTGAAGTAATCGATTGCGACAATGAGGAACTTGTGCTACTTCCTTTCTATAGAGAATGGTCCCATTATGTCGATCCCCCATTGAGAGAAAGGCCATGGAGCGGTTATTGGAGTCATTGGCTCACCTGGTCGTGTTTCGACATTTGCGAAGCATTGGCAGTGGTTGTATGCTTTGATGAGGTCATATGTATCCTTCTGTAATGTTAGCCAATAATAACCTGCTCTGAGTGCTTTTCCCGTAAGAGACCTTGCTCCTGCGTGGTTACTGCAGATTCCTTCATGTATCTCTCAAAGTACATAGTTGGCTTCTTTCTTGTTAGCACAACAGAGATAAGGAAGGGAGTGTCCTTGTCTGTATAGGGTATCTTCAATAACAATGAAGAGAGTAGCTCTGATCTATACCTTCCATGCTTCATTCCTATCTTCTGGGAGTTGTCTTTCTTTCAAGTAACGGATGATAGGAGTCATCCATTCATCTTGTTCCTATATCTTCATCACATGTCCGCCTTTTGTGTTGGGTTGTCCTCTTATTTCCATGCACGACTCAGGAGATATGCCATGTTCATCTGACAAGGCTAGCCATGCTAAGAAATTAGCTTCAGCATTCTTTCCACGAGGGATTTGCTGGAACTCTACACTATTGAAATACTATAGGAATTCTTTAACGATCTTTATATACTTCTGCATTCTTTCTTTCTTCGCTTCATAATCTCATCTTACCTGGCCAATTACAAGCTGAGAATCATCTTGGACAATGAAGGTCTTGGCTTCAAGCACTTTTGTAAGACTCAACCCTTTTAGAAATGCTTTATACTCGGCTTCATTATTAGTTGCTGGTAACTGCAATCTAATCGTGTACTTCAAGATTTCACTTTTTGGTGATATGAGCACCACACCTGATCCTCTAGCTTTCTTGGTGGCAGATCCATCTGTCTGGACCATCCATGTCTTCTTTTAGGGGCTCTTCTTCTCTTTGAGAAAAAGTGAATTCTGAAATGAAATCGGCAAGGACATGGGCTTTGATTGCTACCTAAGGCCGATATTCTATGTCGAATTGGCCAAGCTCTATAGCCCATTGGATGAGGCACCCTGCTGCATCTATTTTGTTCATCGTCTTTCTTATTGGTTGGTTTGTCATGACGACGATGGGATGTGCCTGAAAGTAGTGGCGCAATTTTTTGGAGTCAACAACTAGAGTGAAGGCAATCTTCTCTATCCTTGGGTAATTCGCTTCAGCTCCTTGAAATGCTTGGTTGGTCTCCTCTTCTCTAATCAGTGCCAAGCTTATCAATGTATTTGATACTACCAAATAAAGGTGTCTTCACGGATTTTATCTCCATTATTGCCTTTATCTTGTCTGGATTAGCCTCTATGCCCGATTAAGATACTATGAATCCTTAGAATTTCCCTGATGAAATAGCAAAAACACACTTTGTTGGGTTCAGTTTCATCTTATACTTATGTAGTGTGTCGAAGGTTTCCCTTAGGTCGTCGAAGGTCCGCTTTGTCATTTCTCTTTACCAACATATCATCTACATATACTTTCACATTTCTTCCTATCTGATGAGAGAACATGTGGTTCACCAACCTCTGATATATGGCCCCAACATTCTTCAGTCCAAAAGGCATCACCTTGTAACAGTATAACCATCGGCTAATGATAAATGCGGTTTTTTCTTGGTCTTCTTCATCTATTATGATCTGATTGTAGCTAAAGAAGGTGTCCATGAAGCTTAAGAGCTTGTGTCCGACAATTGAATCTACCAATTAGTCGATCTTGGGTAAGAGGAAGCTATGAAGTCGACATACATCCTCCACTTGTCGTTGTTCTTCTTTACCATCACTACGTTGGCTAGCCATTCAAGGTAGAACACTTCCCTTATGAAGCATGCCTCTAGGAATTTCTCAACCTCTTCTGCTACTGCCTTATTGTGTTCAAGCGCAAATATTCTTCGTCTCTGCTGCACTGGCTTACACTCTGAATTAACATTGAGACGATGTTAGATGACTCCTCCGTTGATTCCTGGCATATTCTCGTGCTTCCAAGCGAAAATGTCCTAGTTTTCTCTTAGGAAATTCGTTATCTTCGTCTTCTCCAAGGCTGAAAGTGCCAACCCTATCTTCAAGACTTTGGACAGATCTCCAGGGACAACCTTAACCTCTTATGGCATTTCTGACGGTTCGAGGATTTGTTCAAGTTCGTCTATCATCCATGTGTGGTTTTCCCCTAATGCTAGGGCAACTTGATAGCATTCTCTTGCGAGGACTTACTCTCCTCTGATTTCCCCTATGCCGTGGGCTATAGAGACCTTCACCTTTAGATAATAGGTTGACGTTGCCGCTTTCAACTTGTTGAGTGTTGGTTGTCTATGGATGACATCGTACGTTGATAGGCAATCTACCATGAGGAAATCAATCTCCTTAGAGACTTATGCTGGATAAGTGCCTGCAATTATGGTTAGCTTAACAACACCTTTGGGGATAACCTGTCTCTGATGAAACATACCAATGGGGAAGTGAATGATCAAAGCCTTTCTTTGTTCAGCTTCATTTGTTGGAAGGCTGGCAAATAGATGATATCTGCTGAGCTTCCATTGTCTACTAGTACCCGATGCATGTTGAACGCTTCCATCCTAAGCATTATAACTAGTAGGTTGTCATGAGGTTGTCTAACACCACAAGCGTCCTTCTCGAAAAAGATGATGCCTGATTCACTGTACCAAGTGCTTTTGAAGGTGGGAACCTTGAATGCATGCTATTCACTTCTCTTGCATATGCCTTTTTCAGTGATTTGGAGGATCCTCCTGCTACCAATCCTCCTTAGATCATCTTTATTTCTCCTATGGGGGCTTTATTGCCCCCCGTCTTTAGCTCCCTTTCCTTCTCGCCCCTTTTTTGTCTTTTATACAGCTTCATTCTTTATACAAACTTCTACAATTTTCCCTAACAAATTAATGTTTCTATTTGGTCCTTCAGGTGCCTGCATTCGTCAGTGTGATGCCCATGGTCTTGGTGGAATCTGCAGTGCTTTTGTCTCTTACTTCTACTGAAGCGTGAATGGGTTTAGGCCATTGCAAAGAGGGTTCGTCCTTTATCTGCATCAATACTTGCTCAATAGGCATCACTAGGGGAGTGAAACTAGTAAACTTAGGTCTTCAATCTGGGAGGTTCTTCTTTTTGTCTAATGCATGCCTAGTACCTCGTGTTTCCTTCTTCCTATCTGGGTTATGACTAGTTCCTTCGTCTTTTTTCATTTTAGTATTCACTCATTTAGCTATTACTGTGTCCTCTGTGTTCATATACTTTTGGGTCTTGTGAAGTAATTCTGCTACTATTTTTGGAGGACTCTTAGTGATTGAGAAGAAATCTCCTAGTAGCAACCTTGCTTGGAAGGTCGTCAGAATGACTTAATCTTCCACTGCGTTCACCTGCAGCAACTCTTTGTTGAAGCGCATCACGTATTACCTTAGCGACTCTCCCTCTGCCTGGCGTATGTTGAGAAGATGCCTAGTTGGCTTCTTGTGTCATTGTCCACCAATGAAATGATGAACAAAACCTTTACTGAGCTGGTCAAAGTTCACAACGGTGCCTGAGAGCAGCCTACCAAACCACACCCTAGCTGCGACCTTTAGCGTTGTTGGGAAGGCCCTACACATTACTTCGTCTAGGGTCTTTTGTAAAAGCATCGAAGTCTTGAACAACTCAATGTGATCCAAGGGATCTCTTGAGCCGTCAAAGGACTCCAGTTGGGGAAGACGAAACTTCGATAGGAGTGGGCAGTTCAATACTTTTGTGGTGAATGGTGAATCCATCCTTTGAATCATTCCATCTAAGCTCTCCACTGCTCTGTCTTTTACCGCATTCTTGAGTTCACCCATCTCCCTCCTTATATTACGAAGCTCGCTCTCCATTCTGGACGAGTTTTCCTCTAACATTCTCGTCCTCTTGTTGGCTTTGCTATCCAATCCTTCCTTATTATGATTTCCTTCGATCCTTTAATGTTCTTCTTCATTCTGGTCTCCATGGTTCGCTGTCGTTCCTCATTTTGGGATTTAGCAACTCTCCTCAGCTCTTCATTCTGGCAAGTCACTTCTTCCAAGCTGGCTATCAGGGCTTGGATTTGTTGTGCAGCTTGTTTGGCATCCATCTCGTTCTACGAGGTTCTCTTTTATCACTTAGGGAAGAAGGCCTAAATGATCAGCGATTCTCACAGACGGCGACAAACTGATGATGCAAAAAATCACCAAGTTGAGGACCTCGTCTCACTGGATGGACGATCTCATGATGGGTCGTGTCTCTAGTCCAAACCTGCAAGAAAGCTTAAGAAAGAAGTGTAATAAACCAGTGTGGTGTTTGCCAAAAACACTTTGATACTTAAGTCAGAAAGGAAGGAAATGATTTAAAGAGAAAAAATGACTTCGGAGCAGTTTTTGGATGAGTATTTGTGTGTACCTTTGGATTATGTTGTCCCTTTCTTTTATACTCCCTTTGTCCTAGTTTGTTTGTCCTCTATTCCATTTTGCGATGTCCCAAAAAATTATCCTGTTTCTAAAAGTAAAAGTTATTAATTTACTAATGTTCCTATTATACTCCTATTTTATTTTCAAAACTATTTGAAAAGAAAACTAACAAATATTTAAAAAATAAATCTAATTGGGGCACATTTTTAGTTGCCTTATTAAGAATAACTCTTTTAAAAAATAATAATAAATTTATTTAAGGGTAGTTTTGTAAACTTATATATCTTTATAAGGTAGATAATACAATAAATGATATTCCCTTAAAAAATTTGACTTTTCAAACAAGACAAACAAATTGGGATGGAGAGAGTAGTTATTTTCCAATCTTTATTGATAATGAATTCTAGCATTTATGAGCAACGGCTATTATGTCATCAATAAGAACTCTGGAGTACATAACTCATTTGTTACCGTTGCTCTATCCGTTACATTTCGCCATCAATGCACGCACTAAATATGTAGCGCTAGTTTTGGTCATCATTGACATGGAATGACGACCCCAAGTTATTTTTGACTCATCATATGGTAAGTAATTGGCTTACCTCTTTAAATTGTACATTCTTACAAATTTCAATTTCACAACATGGCGTAAAGAGTTCATCCTAGGTTGTGCTTGTGGGCTGCCTCAGGGCACTCATGTGATAACAAAACAAAAAGAAAAAGTTGTACTGTATATCCTGATTTTTTGGGCATAGATGGAAAGGTGTCTGCAGACACAGTAAGTTCCCAGTCCATATGTGTCTGAATCTGGAAAATAGTACTTATTTGGAAAATACAATTACACCAACCAAACCCCCGGAAGCTTCACAATAGCCCTCAGTTCCTCCGCTCAACTTGTGTTGTGTATGAAAAAGCCAGAAGAATTTCCATTTCTGTAGAATGGAAGAAATATGGAGAGCATTAGAGCCCCATGACTGGCCTATTCCCGAAGAGTCAAATAGTCTGGACCCACATGCTTTCAACTTGACCTAACTCAGTTGAGCCACTTATCCAATTATATAATTCCAAGATATTTTCATTGATTGATTTCTATGTGCTTGCCGCGCCTTCCAGACCACCCAAAAAGGCCAAAAACTGTGTCCTCCAATGGTAATCGCCTAATGGGACAACCCACTCTCTCCATCATCACTACTTCATCTCTCTCCTTTATTTCCCTGACCACCAATCACCTCCTTTTCTCTCCAAATCTTATCCAATTCACCACCACCAACCTTGTAGTAATCATCGAGCTCCACAACACAGTCCACTCCTTAATAACACAAGTTTCCTAGAAAAGCAAATCCCACTTTTTTCTATATTGTGCATGACATTTTGACACAAAATTCTGGGATAATTCCAATTTTTTTCCCATCTGGGTCATGGCCTTTTTCACTGTATCGAAATGTTTTCTTAGCCTAATTTGACTCATAATTTTCCAAACCATACCCAATTTTTGACATTTTGGTCTGAAATGGAAGAACAAAGTGTGCAACAAACTACCAGCAATCTCAGTCCTCCAAGAAACATTCTGTTCGGAAAATACGAGATGGGAAGGGTATTAGGCCAAGGCACCTTTGCCAAAGTCTACTACGGCAAGAACCTCATCAGCAACGAAAGCGTTGCAATCAAGGTCATCAACAAGGACCACATCAAGAGAGAAGGCTTAATGGAACAAATAAAGCGAGAGATCTCTATCATGCGCCTGGTTCGCCACCCAAATATAGTTGAGCTGAAGGAAGTCATGGCTACCAAGGGAAAGATATACTTCGTGATGGAATATGTGAAAGGTGGTGAGTTATTTGCCAAAGTAGCAAAGGGAAAGCTCAAGGAAGACGTGGCAAGAAAGTATTTTCAACAGTTAGTTAGCGCGGTTGATTTCTGTCATAGCCGTGGTGTTTCACACCGAGACTTGAAGCCCGAAAATCTTCTTCTGGATGATAACAAGGACTTGAAAGTTTCTGATTTTGGTTTGTCCGCACTGCCTGAGCAACTCTGGAATGATGGTTTGCTACACACACGCTGTGGCACACCAGCTTATGTGGCTCCTGAAGTGTTGAGAAAAAAAGGGTATGATGGAGCTAAGGCTGATATATGGTCTTGTGGTGTAATTCTCTTTGTTTTGCTTGCTGGGTATTTGCCATTTCAAGCTGAGAATGTTATGAAAATGTATAGGAAGGTTTTCAAGGCTGAGTATGATTTTCCTCCATGGTTTTCCACTGATGCAAAGCAGTTGATATCCAAGCTCCTTGTTTCTGATCCAGAAAAGAGAATTTCGATTCCGGAGATTATGCAAAATCCTTGGTTCCAAAAGGGATTTTCAAAGCCAATCGCTGTTTCAATCCCAGAGCCAGTGGGAGAGACCAATGACAAGGATGATGATAAGATTATTGAGGAAATGGAATTGGAAAAAACAACTTCTTCGTCACCGCCCTTTTATAACGCTTTTGAGTTCATTTCTTCCATGTCTTCAGGATTCGATCTGTCGAGTTTGTTCGAAAATAAGAGGAAATCCGGGTCAATGTTCACGGCCAAATGCTCGGCAGCAGCTATTGTTGCAAAGTTGGAAGCTGTGGCGAAGAGGCTGAATTTTAGTGTGATGGGTGTGAAGGAATTCAAGGTGAAAATGCAGGGGAAAATGGAAGGGAGGAAAGGGAAGTTAGCTGTGACGGCGGAGGTGTTCGAGGTGGCGCCAGAGGTGGCGGTGGTCGAATTCTCAAAGTCGGCCGGAGACACTCTTGAGTACAAGAAGTTCTGTGAGGAAGATGTGAGGCCAGCGCTCAAAGACATTGTTTGGAGTTGGCAGGGTGAGAATAACTGTCACTAGCTTAAGGGGCTTTATAGCAAGTCCAAAACGATCACATAGACCTTAGTTAGAAACATAGAATCTTAAGTTTGATTTCGATTGTTATTTATTTTAATTATTTTTTTTGGGTGGTATTGTGAATTGTGATGCGGTGTTTTGTGATATGTATTGCATATATTTTGATGAACGAGCAAGAATGTATATGATGAATGAATGATTATTATTATTATTATTATTTTTTAGAATGGATGAATGAATGATTGAAGGTGAAGGATATTCATATTAGGTAAGGGGAATAATTCTAGCCATGGCAAAATCAACCCAAACTTATTTATCTACTCAAATTCATCCATTTAAATAAGATCTAAACTCACCTAATTATTAATTGGGTTAAATAAATATTAACTCAATTAAAGTCAGTTAACATTAATGTTTATTGGGTTTTAATTGGATACTCAATTATGAACCAAGTATTATTTTTACAAATCACCAAACTCTAAAATACACTAAAACCTCTAAAAAGACCAAAATGCCCATTAAACTTAATAAAATTACCAAAATACCCTTTAAACCTAGAAAATGACATAAATAACTACTCAAAACCTAAAATTGACCAAATTACCCCCAACCTAGAAAATGACTGAAATACCCCCAAAACCTATAAAATGCCTAAAATACCCCTTAAAACCTAGAAAATGGCTGAATATCCTTGAAACCTATAAAATTACCAAAATATCCCTGAAACCTAAAAAATGACTGAAATATCCCCTAAAACCTAAAAAAAAAAGACCAAAATACATTCAAAACCTAAAAATGACTGAAAGACCCAAATGTTCAATAAGTGTATAAAACACTATGAACGTTTAAATCTCCAAAATACAAAATATCAATTCAAGCTTAATATCAAACAATGTATGTGCAGAAAATGAATATAAGCTTATACCAAAATTGATAAACAATATAAACCAAATAAAATCACATCCACAGCAGAAATTAAATGGCAAAAATTAAGGGAAGAGAGATGCAAACACAAGGACAACACAATGATGTGTTATCGAAGAGGAAACCGAAGCTCTCGGCGTAAAACCTCTCCATTACCCTCCAAGCTGTCAATAATCCACTAAAGAATGAAGTTGGGATACATGAACAGTAAAAGACCCTCCAAACCTAATCTACCTAGTGTACCTAAGTCCTCCAAGTTTCTTACTCCAACAAGGTTGAGCCAAACTGTAAGGTTGAATTTAATCAACCATCTAATTGGCTTTATTCTGTGACTAATTTGCTTGTAATTTAGCACTTAGTAACCCTGTATTTAGGTGGGAAAATTGTAAGGGTAGTGTATGAGAAGATGTGAAGAAAAGCTCAAGAGTGTGCAAGAAAAACAGAGTCTCGCGACTAGGACTCGCGGGTGGTTCGCGACTGGCAAGCCGCGAAAGGCAGTCACGTGAGAGGCATACTGGGAAGCTGAAGGGTCGCGCTAGCTGTCACGCTACAGGACAAAAGTTCCAGTCTGGCCAGGCCGTTACGTCGCGATTTGATTTCGGGACTTAGCCAAATCGCGAGATCAAGTCGCCAACTTGCCCTGTTTGGCAAAAACTGACGTTTTGCATTCCCTTCTCACCCTACTATATATACACCCTTATACCCATCATATTGAGAGAGCTTCTAGAGAGAATTTTGTGAGAGAAAACCCTAGAGAAATATAAGATTGATCCATCCCCAATCTTCATCTAAAGAGACTCTACAAATTCCTCTACTCTCTTCCTCTCCATTGTTATACCCTTGAGAGGTCATTTACCAAACCCTTGTCTCACCACACCCACGTCTGTGAGAAGGTCCATTTAGTGCTTTGGGAAGCAGTTTGGAAAGGAACCAATATACATTGGTTGATGCTATGGTCAAGTAGCGGAATCCGGGAAGCTAGAGTAGAAATAGGTTCGGCGTAACCTCGTTGGAGTAAGAAACTTGGAGGGCTTAGGTACTTGGGTAGATTAGGCTTGGAGGGTCTTCTGCTGTTCATGTATCCCAACTACATTCTTTAGTGGATTATTTGACTGCTTGGAGGGCGGCGGAGAGGTTTTACGCCGAGGACTTCGGTTTCCTCTTTGATAACACATCGAGTGTTGTCCGTGTGTTTGCATCTTCTTTCCCTTTACCTTTGCCTTATATTTACTGCTGTGGATGTGTTTATATTTGGCTTAGATTGTTATATCAATTCAGTTATAAGCTTGTTATCATATTCCGCACATAAATTGTTTTATATAAAGCTTGAATTGGTATTTGTGTTATTTGGGGTCTAAACGTTCAAAGGTGTTTTATACCCTTTTTGAACTTTCAATTGGTATCAGAGCGGGTGCACTTGTTGTGGTTTTAATACCTAAGTGTGATCCTTGACCCCTTGGTGAGATGGATAGGTCTCAATCTCTCAATGTTCCACCATTTTTTAATGGTAATAATTATGCATTTTGGAAAGTCCGAATGGGGGCATTTTTGTGTTCTATGGATGAGACTGTGTGGGATGCAGTTGATATAGGTTGGACTAAACCGGAGGCTCCTAAGGCAAATTGGGATAAGGATGCTCTTGCAGTAGCAAATGCAAATAGCAAAGCATTGAATGTTATCTTCTGCGGTGTTTCTCCAGAAGAATTCCACCGGATTTCTCACATCTCCATTGCTAAGGAAGCATGGGAAATTCTGGAGACAACCTATGGGGAACTAAGAAAGTGAAGGACACAAAACTTCAAATGCTGACCACTCGCTTTGAGGAGTTAAAAATGAGTGAGGAAGAGTCGTTTGATTCATTTTATAGCAAACTGAACGAAGTGGTTGTTGGTAAATTCAACTTGGGAGAAAAGACAGAGGACTCAAAGATTGTAAGGAAGATCCTCCGGTCACTACCAGAAACTTTCTGGCCCAAAGTTACAGCCATTGAAGAGAGCAAGGATCTTGACGACATCAAGGTTCAAGAGCTGGTTGGTTCTCTGCAGACATATGAATTGTCCCTGCCCTCACAGAAGAAGAGCAAATCACTTGCTCTTAAAACAATTGATGAGAGAGTAGCATCTCATGATATTTCAGAAGAAGATGGAGTGGAGAAGGAAGTAGCATATCTGGCGAAAAACTTCCGAAAATTCCTGAAGATGAAGAATAGTGGAAAACCATTCAATGATAGGAAATTTTCATCTTCAAGAGGTGATAGGAAAGAGTTTACGAGGAAAGAAGGGAAGGAGTCTCAATCTTCCTCAGATATTGTGTGTTTCGAGTGTAATGGACATGGACACTTCAAAAAGGAATGTCCCAATTATTTGAAAACAAAAGGAAAGGTCTATGCCACAACTTTGAGTGTTGCTGATTCATCAAATTCTGACTCTGAAGATGGCTGTGACGGAGAAGGAAATTACTCTGCTTTCATGACCATTGCACATATGGAGACTTTGGATGAGTTGGGTACACTTGTAAAAGAGCTTGGGGAACATTCTGATTTGGAGTCTATGGGAATAGTCGAAGAGTCTGAAGATGAGGAAGTTGGAGAAACGGTGGGATTGCAAGAGACTTACAACTCGCTCCTTGAGAAGACCGGTGAATATGCTAAAGTGGCAAATGCAGCCATCAAGAAGATGAAGAGAGCTGAGGAAGATTACAAAAGTCTCCTGGCATGATATAAGGAGGTAAAATGTGAAATTGAAACACTTAATGGTGAGCTATCAGAAGCTTACACTAAAGTGAGATTCTTTGAGCAAGAGATAGTACAATCTCATGCCAAGGTAGATAGGATCTCCTCTAGGAATCTAGATGATGTTCTTTCATCCCAAAAACATGCCTCAGACAAGTCCGGGTTGGGATATACCGGAGGGAGCAGCTCATCAGCCAAAGTCACCAAGGAAGTAAAGTTTGTAAAAACCAATGAGACGGCTGTTGATAAGCCTACTCCAGAGAAAGTTGAGGTCAAGAAGAAACAGAATGTGGCAAATCAACGGGAATTCAACAAGTCCCGAAATCAATCTGAAGTCAGATTTGGAGCTAGAGGAAGATCTCTTCCAAGACAGCAGCAGGGTCCTAGAATAAACTATATTTGTCACTATTGCGGACTGCAAGGACACACTAGACCCAACTGTCAAAAGCTAAGAGCAGACAACAGTGCGAGTGTATCTCGGTCACGAGGAAGAAGAAATGTCTTGAGGTCTTGGGGTGGTGAGCAATCAAGGAGCCAAAACCATGATCCCAGAATGGCGGACGTGATGAAAATGATTGGCGCCTTCACCACCTGCTTGGAGAGCTTCAACTGGAGGTTTGAAAGTCCTAACTCTCGTACCCGATCTATCAAGGATATCACCCCAAATGCATGTGACGTGTGGGTGACAAAGGGTACTCATGCATAAGCATCATAATGTGTCCATGCATTAATTCTTCCTATGATTTGTGGATAAGATTGGTTAGTTGCTTTGTGTTTTTGAGCATTTGTCTAATTTGTGGTTTGTTTGTGTTTAAATTTTTTTTAATCTTTCTTCTACTGTTTTTGTGTCAAAAATCCAAAAACACATAAAAAGTTGAAAATCCAAAAAATTTGATCACTTTGTTGAGTTTTGTCTCCAAGCATGTTTTGCCCTGTATCTTTGTACTTATGGCTTTGTGTATTTAACGAGCATAGCTTGTCTCTCATGCACTCATATCAATGTGAAAGAAATTCTGAAATCTATGTGATTGTTGTAAATAGATCTTCAACTTTGTCATGAATGATTAGTGAATGGCTTTGTTGATCTTGGGACATGCATAGACTCATGCCTATATATCTTCCCACCTTTTATTTATTTATTTTTTTTGCTTTAAAAGAGCTCTCTAAATGTAAATCTCCAAATGAAAAGAGATATAGAGCTGCAAAAGCCTGTCGCACACACTAGTATTTGACTAGGAAAAAGGGAAAGCGACCAAAATAAAATGTGTGATGCTCAAAAAGCTAAAGGCTAACTCATCAATTGAAATATCAAAAATTTCAGGCATCTATCTCACAATGAGATTCTCTTTGCTCAAATGTTGCAAACAATTTGTTGAATATGGAGCCAAATGAAAAGCTTCAAAGTATTGGTATCAAGTACTTGTGGGGGTCATATATGCATGTTTCTATAATTGAGATAGATCACATTATCTAGTGCTAGTTGTGTATGCCTTGTTTGAATTGATCATTGAAGCTTGAAGCTTCACATTGGACTAAGAACTATCTTATTTTTGATATGCACACACATCACTCAAGTCTATGTTCAACAAATGCCATATTCATTTGTGTGATTGTACTTGTTTAAATGTGTTTTCACATGCTCAATCTTAGTGGACAAACACAAAAAGATTTTTGAGTATTTTTGTTTTGTTTTTGGAAAGTATTTTTTTCCAAAATTGTGAAATTTCCTCAAAATCAGTGGTACCCTATTTTGGCGACTAAGTCGCGGGTCAGCACAGTCGCAAGCCCCAGTCGCGAGCTCAGTCAGAGATTCTCGCGATTTACTGGCGAGTTACTACTCTAGTCGTGAAAAATACTTAGAAATTTTTTGAAAAACTTGTGTTTTGCTCTTTTCGCGGCTTGTTCGCGGGTGGAAGGTCCAATCGCGAGGGTTACTCAGTGATTTTCGCGGCTCAGCTCGCGACTCCTTCGCGACTAAACCTTCCAGTCGCGAAAAATACTTAGAAGATTTTTCTAGAATCTTTCCTTCACAGTGTTTCGCGGCTTGATCTGGCGACTTACTGGCAACTTGGATAAGTCGCAAAAACGTGTGTTTTGCGTTTTAAAGACAGTTTTTAAAATCGTTTTTCAGTTTTTCCCTCGAAGTTTTATGACTGTTCACTGTCTTCCCCATTTTTCTTTCAAACACTCCGTTTCTCACTGAAAAAGTATCCATTTTTACATCATGTCTTCATCAAACAGCAAAAGAAAGGTATGGATTCTTTCTATCTTCCTTCATTGTACTTAGTTCAAGTATCTTTTTGGTGTGAATAGTGTCCCTATTGTGTTGAGTTGTAATGGGTTTGAACATGTGTCTATGGGTTTGTATGTTGTGTGTTTTGATGGTTTTATCTTGCCCATATTATGGTTCTCTGTGATTTTTTTTTCATGAGTGTGTCCATTGAAAGACGGTGTTATATGATGTGGTTCTAGAATGTGTTGCATTCCTCATATTATGTTTTTGGCATTTTGTCATGTGTAATATTGTGAGTATCTGTTCTGAAATGTTCTGCCACTCATTATATTTGGTGTTCCGAGTTGTGGTTAGTCTAGTTAATATGTTGTTATTGTGCTTTTGTGAAAAATCTGGTCTTTTCTTTCCTGACAATAAGCAATCTGATGTTTGCTTCCTGTGCTATTGCATTTTGGTTCTTTTCTGTTTGTCAACATTGTTGCAGATATCTCGTTGTTCATCCAGAGGCAAAGGCGTTGTCACTGATGATCCGCTAACCCCGGTTGCTAAACGGACTCGTTTATCGTATAAGTCATTCGAAGAATCTACATTTCAAAGGTTCAGGACTCCTACTGACTTAAAGACCTACACCGATATCTTCAAAGAGTCCACTCCCATTGTGGAAAGAGTGGTCAAGTTTGATACTCTAGAGGCAACATTTATCCCTAAGATATTTGAAGGAAGAGATTGGACTGACTTATTTGGCAAGTTTGAGGATCCAACTGAAGATTTGATCAAGGAATTCTTTTCAAATGCCAGATACACAGGAGTCGAGTTAAAATGCTGGGTTCGAGGAACAGAATTTTCCATAAATGCAGACTCTATTGCTAAGATTCTTCACATCACCAGACCAAAAGATGTGGATCGAACTCCATACGATGATCGGGAACTTCATGCACAAGACATCCTTCATGTTCTAGGAACTGAACATGAAGTGGGAAGCACAGGATCATCTAGAAGCACTACCTTATTTTCACCAGAATTGACAACCTTGAAGCTGATTATGTTCTCCAATCTTTATCCACTGTTAAACACTACCTTTATCAACCTAGGAAGGGCTAAATTTCTGTGCGATCTTATTTCTGGTGCCCCAATAGACATCTGTGCTCATATATTCCATATCATCAGGAAAACATCGGCCCGTTCAGTAACACGAACAATTCTTCCCTTTTGCAGTCTAGTCATGAAGATTGTTCTTAGTAAAGGTATTAGCCCTTCATCAAATGAGAGAGTATTGACTCGTTCCCGACCAATATTCCACTACTTTCTCCAAGCAAGCCAGAGCCACTCTTCCAAGAAACCTAAGACTGAGCCATCCACACAGGCATCCCCATCTGCCCCTACTACAGTTCCTCCTGCACAATCAACCGGCACTCCGTCTATTCCACCTGGTTTCCAAATGCCAAGACAAAGTTATTTCACTAAAACCGTGCTACATCAGATTTCGGACTTAGAACGACTTCTCAACTCCTTTCATAATCAAACTCAAATGTGTCTCGGAACCATTGAGTTACAATTAGATAACATACAACAGAAGCTGGAAGACAGCCTTTAGCTATTCGTGCCAAAAAGGGGGAGATAATTGAAGCATAGCAAGGGGAAATGAAACTTAAGACTAAAAAGAAGGGTGCATACTGAAAGGGGGAGTTTGTACATTGTGCATTTTGGAATTGAAAGGGGGAGTTTAAATATTTTTGTTGAAAAAGTCTTTTTGCTTTATACACTGGTTTAAGTCTATTTTAAAACTCTCAATATGTGAATTATTGGTAGTAGTTGTTTATTTCAACACTTATATAGTATGATGTTATTCAGTTTTTAGCATTGTTTGTTTGTCATTTGTACCCATTGTTGCTTTTGTAAGCTTTGAGGGTTGTTTCTAGCACTTTTGCATGATTGTAGGCTTGTATGGTTTGTGCCATGTATTTGCAAAAACTTTGCTTATGCAGCCTTTGTGCTTTGTGTTTTGGTACTTGTTAATGCTTTGCATTACCCTTTATACAACACTCTTGTGCCCTTGTAGGATTGTTCCTAGATGCATATATGTTTGTATGCATTGGTTGAGTGTTGGACTTGCAAATGATTCTCTTCAATTGAGTTTATCATTTTTGCATGTCCGGATGTTCATTCCTTATGTGAATGAACATAGTAATCACTTTTGCTTAAGTGACTACTGGTGTTGATCTTGCCATGAATTAGCGCTTTTATGCCTATGTTCATTTTTGCTTGATCATGCTTATTTTGCTCCATATGCATATTAAGTTTTCTGTGTACAATGATATTGCTATGTTATTGTGTTTCAGGAGTTACTTATTCATATGGTCAAGAGATATTCAGAATCTAAAGTTAGGTGTGAGTGAGTTTTCCAACTGTTCCCAACTCACGTTTAAGTTTAGAGTCTGTTGCAGGGTTTTGTCACGGAATAGCCAAAGGGGGAGATTGTAAGGTTGAATTTAATCAACCATCTAATTGGCTTTATTCCGTGACCAATTTGCTTGTAATTTAGCACTTAGTAACCCTGTATTTAGGTGGAAAAATTGTAAGGGTAGTGTGTGAGAAGATGTGAAGAAAAACTCAAGAATGTGCAAGAAAAACAGAGTCTCGCGACTAGGACTCGCGGGTGGTTCGCGACTGGCAAGCCGCGAAAGGCAGTCACGTGAGAGGCACACTGGGAAGCTGAAAGGTCGCGCCAGCTGTCACACTACAGGACAAAAGTTCCAGTCTGGCCAAGCCGTTACGTCACGACTTGATTTCGCGACTTGGCCAAGCCGCGAGATCAAGTCACCAACTTGTCCTGTTTGGCAAAAACTGACGTTTCGCATTCCCTTCTCACCCTACTATATATACACCCTTATACCCATCATATTGAGAGAGCTTCCAGAGAGAATTTTGTGAGAGAAAACCCTAGAGAAATACAAGATTGATCCATCCCCAATCTTCATCTAAAGAGACTCTACAAATTCCTCTACTCTCTTCCTCTCCATTGTTATACCCTTGAGAGGTCATTTACCAAACCCTTATCTCACCACACCCACGTCTGTGAGAAGGTCCATTTGGTGCTTTGGGAAGTAGTTTGGAAAGGAACCAATATACATTGGTTGATGCTATGGTCAAGTAGCGAAATCCAGGAAGCTAGAGAAGAAATAGGTTCGGCGTAACCTCGTTGGAGTAAGAAGCTTGGAGGGCTTAGGTACTTGGGTAGATTAGGCTTGGAGGGTCTTCTGCTGTTCATGTATCCTAACTACATTCTTTAGTGGATTATTTGACCGCTTGGAGGGCGGCGGAGAGGTTTTACACCGAGGATTTCGGTTTCCTCTTCAATAACACATCGAGTGTTGTCCGTGTGTTTGCATCTTCTTTCCCTTTACCTTTGCCTTATATTTACTGCTGTGGATGTGTTTATATTTGGCTTAGATTGTTCTATCAACTCAGTTATAAGCTTGTTATCATATTCCGCACATAAATTGTTTGATATAAAGTTTGAATTGGTATTTGTGTTATTTGGGGTCTAAACGTTCAAAGGTGTTTTATACCCTTTTTGAACTTTCACAAACCTTTGTCTTCTTTAGCTTACTGGATTCAGCTATAGCCCATAGCATCAACCAATAACCATTGGTCCCTTCCTAACTGCTTCGCAAAGCACCAAATAGCCTTCTCACAGATGTGGGTATGGTGAGAAAAGGATTTGGGTAAGAACCTCTCAAAGATGAAACAATGGAGAGGATGAGAGTAAAGGAATCTGAAGCGTCTTTATGTAAAGATTGTGGATAAATCAATCTTGTTTTTCTCTAGGGTTTCTCTCTTAAAATTCTCTCTAGAAGCTCTCTACATTTTGTGGGTATAAGGGACATTTATACTAGGGTGAGAGTGGAATGCGAAGAGTCAGGTTTTTCAAAATAAGGCTGGTTGGCGGCTTGGCCTCGCAACTTGACTGAGTCACGAGTTCAAGCCGCAAGCTAACAGAATGACCAGACTGGACTTTTTGTCCTGTAGTGCTCTAGCTGGCGTGATTGTTCATCTTCTCTACATGCTTCACCTGTGTGCTGCATTTGGCAGCTTGCCAGTCATGAGTCCCAGTCGCGAGTCTCTACATCTTTGCACAATCTTGAACATTTCTTCACACTCTCTCACTCACTACCCTTACATGATTTCCACCTAAATACAAGGTTACTAATTGCTAAATTACAAGCAAATTTGGTAAGGAATAAAGTCAACAGAATGGTTGATTAAATTCAACTTCACAATCTCCCCCTTTGAACTGGGACTCATGACTGGCAAGCTGCATTTGGCAGCTTGCCAGTCATAAGTCCCAGTCGCGAGTCATTACATCTTTGCACAATTTTGAGCATTTCTTCACACTCTCTCACTCACTACCCTTACATGATTTCCACCTAAATACAAGGTTACTAATTGCTAAATTACAAGCAAATTTGGCAAGGAATAAAGTCAACAGAATGGTTGATTAAATTCAACCTCACAATCTCCCCCTTTGGCTATTCCGTGACAAAACCCTACAACAAACTCTAGACTTAAAACGTGAGTTGGGAACAGTTGATCAAAACTCACTCACACCTTACTCTAGAATATGTAAAGCTTTTAAACCATAATAACAAGTATTTCCTGAAACACAACAACATAATATGATTATTGTATGCAGAAAACTTATAATGCATATGGAGCAAGCACAATGCGATCAAGCAAAATGGAAATGAGTAATAAACCAAGACTTGACCAAACACAAACAATCACTATAAAAAGTGATCACAATGCTCATTCACACATGGAATGAACATCCGGACATGCAAGCTAATAAGCTCAATTGCAAAATATCATTTGCATGTCCAACATTCAACCAATACAACAACACTAGGAAATTGCATTAAGGATATAAAACCCAACAAAGGGCACAAGTACTTAAAGAAAATGCATGACATTTAACAACAAGTACAAAAGCTACAAAGTATGGGTACATAAACCTTAAAAGCTTACAAAAGCAACAGGTACAAACCTTAAACACATACTGAAAAACATCTTAAGTATTAATAAACCAAAGTTTCACACCCAAACATATCCATGAGTTTTAAAACCAGCAGAATAACCAAACTGTTTAACACATTGTATCAAACCCATAATGAAAACAGTATTCAAAAACATAATACCGTAATCAACACCATAATCATAAACATAAAATAAGATTGAACAATAAACTAGATAAACATTGTTTTTGGCTACTCCCCCTTAAATGGCACTCCCCCTCAAGAGCTGTTGCTTCTCAAAAAATTCTTCCTCTTTTTGACCGGAATGGCCAAAGGATCACTGCTGGGTGTTGATGCTGTCAAACTTGGCTGAAAGTATGTTGAGCTAATCCTGAATTGTTGCCATCTTGTTTGTATGCTCATTCTGGACCTCTCTAAGTCCATCAATCCTCTCCAAGATGATCTGAAATGCATCTGGAGGTACATTTGATGATGTTGAAGCCCTGCTCCTCTTGCCTTTGCTTCTAAGTGTGGACGTCTGTCCTGCAGCCTCTTCAGTCTCCATTGGATCACCTTCTCCTTGGTCACCCTCCTTCTCATCACCTGGAAGACGAACTTGTATTCTTATGATAGTTTGTTTGTTAATGGCTGAGAGTGGAGTGATGTGACTGATATCTTGAGGGATTTCAACTCCTTTCAATCTTGAGGGATGTGACTGCTCTAGCATTGTTAATTGTAGTTAGCTTCCTCACTAGATACAAGTTGAACATCATGATGGTGGTCAAACACCTCATGTCAACAGGGACGGCATTAGTGTTGAGATATCGCCCCTCTTTAACACCACCAATCCGATTATGGACAATTTCTATAGATAGCATCCTGTCCTTCTAATTGGTGAAATCATGATCCTCTAAACCCTCAAGCCCTAGTACCTCATCGATATCATATGCATCTAGGGTGAACTCATGTCCTCTGATCCAGTAATTCAGCTCATCCTCCCTTATAACAGTATTTGCATAGAATTCCCTTATTAAAGACTCATAAATTGCAAGTAGGTCACTCAGCAACTTATCCCATCCTCTGCCCCTCAAAAAAATCTGGAATGAAGGTGTCCTTCAAGTCCCCTATGTCTATAAACCTTTCCTGAATAATGGTTCCCTTCAAGAAAGAATCTTTGTATCTCTCAAAGTGTTGAACAGACCTAAACAGGTTATGGTCCATTTTCAGCCTTTTGTTAGCCTTCCTAACAAGAGTCTTCTTCTTTGTAGGTGTGGGAGCTATATGCAAACAAGTAGAAGAGGCCACAACAAGAGTAGAACATAATAGGTGGGAATACACATGTATCAGTAACAGGTTAGTCACATAGGAAGTAACATCGTGTCAAGACAACATATATACCTAACACAGTTGAGAACCAGAGAAAAATAGCTTAATTCAAAACCTAACAACTTAATCAAGTATAGTCTGTACTGATGCAGACTACAACAAGCACTAATCAACTATATATGGACAGTGTAAACCACACTCAGTCAAAAGTAAGCATATGTCTATGAGACATATCTTAATAAACATGAAATGTTCAAGTCATACCCTCAAGACAGAAGCACACACATGATATGGCAACACAAAATCAAAGCATTATTAGCCAAACAATCAAAAGCCTCAGTCATTCTGAAACAACCACACTCACACTTAGAGTAAATCACAGAGAACTCAAACACATATATCTTATGGGTATGAAAAAATTCAAACAACAAAGGTCAGATTACAAACTAGCTCAATGGAACTAAATCATGATAACAAACCTATTCAGCAATCTAGCAACAAAAACAATCAAACCCCAACCAACCAAACCCAACATTTCAAGAAAACCCATGTTCGAACATTGCAAACCACACAAACTCAACAAAAACTCACAAAATAAGGAAATACACTTATAAACATGTAAAATAGAGTGAGAAAATAGAAACCCATACCTTTTTCTTGAGGATTGGTGGTTGAAATGATGCAAAGGTGGAGGTTTTTGAGAGTGACACAGTGAGTTTGAGAGAGAGTTGAAATGAGGAAGACAATGAACAGTCACAAAAATTCGATGGAAAACTAAAAAGTTTTGAAAACTGCCTATAAAATGCAAAACACGCAATTTTCGCAACTAAGTCAAGCCGCGTTCAAGTCACCAGGACCAGCCGCCAGAACATTTAAAACAAAAATTTGAAAAAAATTTCTAAGTGTTTTTCGTGACTGGAAGGTCTACTCGCAAGGAAGTCGTGAGGTAAGTTGCGAAAATCTCTGTGTACCTCTCACGACTAAACTTTCCACCCGCGAACAAGTCGCCACAGTGAGCCGCGAGAAACATAAAAGCCCAAATTTTTGAAAAATAATCTAAGTATTTTTCGTGACTGGGACATTAACCTGCCAATGAGCCATAAAAAAATCTCTGTATGGGCTCATGACTAGGGCATGTGATTGGACAAACCCTTGACTGAGTCACCAAAACAGGACACCACTATTTTTGAACTTTTGAAAATTTTGGTAAAAACAAAATACTTTCCAAAAACAAACTAAAAGACTCAAAAATCTTTTTGTGTTTGATCAACAAAAATTAAGCATGTGAAAACACATTTAATCAAGTACAATCACACAAATGAATATGGCAATCATTGAACAAAGACATGTGTGATAGATATGGATATCAGAAATGAGATAGTCCTTAGTCTAATGTGAAACTTCAATGATCAATTCAACCAAGACATACACAATTAGCACTAGATAATGTGATCCATCTCAATTATAGAAATATGCATATATGACATCCCACATGAACTTGATTACATTTCTTTGAAGCCTTTCATTTGGCTCCATGAACATCATATCATTTGATCTTTTTGAATCAATACATCTTATTGTGAGATCAATGCCTAAAATTTTTGATATTTCAATTTTATGAGACAGCCTTTGGCTTTTTGGGCATCATATATTTTATTTTTGGTTCATTTTCCTTTTTCCTAGTCAAATACTAGTATGTGCGACAAGTTTTTGCAGCTCAATATCTCTTTTCATTTGGATATTTACATTTAGTGAGCGCTTTAAGTAAAAGCAATAAAATAAAATAGTGGGAAGATATATAGGCACAAGTCTATGCATGTCTCAAGATCAACAAAACCATTCACTGATCATTCATGACAAGGTTGAAGATCTATTTATAGCAGTCACATAAATTTCAAGATTTCTCCCACAATGATATGAGTGCATAGGAAACAAGCTAAGCTCATAGATGCACAAAGCCATTAGTACAAATGTACAAGGCAAAACATGTTTTGAGACACAACTCAACCAAGTAGATCAAACTTTTTGGATTTTCTACTTTTTATGTGTTTTTGGATTTTTGACATAAAACCAAGAAAAGATTGATCAAAAGCAATAATGTAAAAACATTTAAAAAGAAACAAGTAAACAACCAACCAATTTTCAACACAAACAAGCAAAAAGCACATAACCAAGCATAGGAAGAATTAATGCATGAACATGTTGTAATGCTTATGCATGAGTACCCCTTTTCACCCACACATCACGTGCGTTTGGGGTGCTATCCCTATAGGATTGGGTACAAGATTTAGGATTTTGAAAACCTTCTATTGAAGCTTTCCAAACAGGTAGTGAATGCACCAATCATCTTCATCACGTCCATCACACCGAGATCTCCATTTCGACCTCTTAATGACTCAACAGCCCAAGTCTTCTTATCATTTCTTGGTCCTCTTGGCCTTTGATCAGTTGCATTCTTCAATGCTCTAAGCTTATGATAGTTTGGTTTTGTGTGTCCTTGAAGTCAACAATGATGGCAAAAGTGGTTCATTCTCAGATCTCTTTGTGATCTTGGAAGAGATTTCCCTCTAACTTTAGGTTTGATCATTGATTGATTATGGGGCTTGTTTAACACCATTTGGTCAACCACGTTCTTCCTCTTTTCATCCCCTACTATCTTAGGTTTAGAGGCAGCCACTACAGGTTCTTTGGCTAGCATAAACTTCACTTCTTTAGTGATTTTGATAGCTAAACTACTTTCTCCGGTATATCCCAACTCGGATTTGTCTCAGAATTGTTTTTGAGAGGAAATGACATCATCTAGTTTCTTGGTCGAGACTCTCTCTACCTTGGCATTTGTTTGAACTACCTTAAGCTTAAGAAACTTTATCTTTGAATAGGCTTCAGTCAACTCTCCATTTAGCGTCTCTATCTCACACTTTGCCTCCTTATGTCGCACCAGAAGACTTCTATAGTCCTCTTCTGCCTTCATCTTTTTCACAACTGCCTTAGCCACACGTGCATATTCTCCTGATTTCTCAAGGAGTGAATTGAAGTTTTCTTAAAGTCCCCATGTACTCTCATCTTTTTCACCACCCGATTCTTTTACAGTTCCCATTGATTCCTCATCACTATGCTCCCCAAGCTCTTGTACAAGCAAATTCAAGTCCTCCGAAGACTCAACATAAGCAATGGTCATAAAAGCAGAGTAATTCCCTTCTCCATCACAGCTTTCCTCAGAATTAGAGTTGGATGAATCCAAGTCACTAAAAGTTGTGGCATACGCTTTGCCCTTCGATTTCAAATAATTGGGACATTCTTTCTTGAAGTGTTCATGCCCGTTGCACTCGAAACAAGTGATTCCTTATGTATATTGGGATTCCTTTCCATCTTTCTTTTTAAATTCCTTTTTCTCCCTTCCTGAACTTTGGAATTTCCCTTTATCACTAAATTTTCCATTGTTCTTGAATTTCAAGAATTTTCGAAAATTTTTCACAAGGTATGCAACATCTTTATCAACAACATCTTCATCCGATGAGTCATGGACCTCCACTCTTTCATTAATGGTCTTAAGAGCAAGTGATTTGCTCTTCCTTTGTGTGGGCAACGATAGTTCATAAGTCTGAAGTGAGCCAATCAGTTCTTGGACTTTGATATCATCAAGATTCTTGCTCTCTTTAATCGTTGTCACCTTGGCACAAAAGCTCTCCTGCAACGAACGTAGGATTTTCCTCACAACTTTAGATTCCTCTATTTTCTCCCCTAAGTTGAACTTCCCGATGACTATTTCATTCAGCTTGCTATAGAAAGAGTCAAAAGACTCGTCCTCAATCATTTTCAGCTCCTCAAAACGAGTGGTCAGCATCTGCAGCTTGGTATCCTTCACTTTCTTCGTTCCTTCATACGTGGTCTCCAATATCTGCCATGCCTCCTTGGCAATAAAAATGTGAGATATCCTATAGAACTCTTCTACAGACACATCACAAAAAATAGCGTTAAGTGCTTTGCTATTTGCATTAGACGTCATGAGGGTTGACTTATCCCATGTGGATTTCGCAACCTCCAGCCTAGTCCATCCAATATCCACCGCATCCCAAACGGTTTCATCTATAGAATACAAAAATGCCATCATCCTGACTTTCCAAAAGGCATAGTTGCTACCATTAAAATATGGTGGAGCATTTAAAGATTGAGACCGGTCCATCTCAATACGAGGTTAAGGATCGTACTAAGATGTTTAAACCACAGAGAGTGCACCTGCTTTGATACCAATTGAATGTTCAATAAGTGTATAAAACACTATGAACATTTAGACCCCTAAAATACAAAATATCAATTCAAGCTTAATATAAAACAATGTATGTGCAGAAAATGAATATAAGCTTATACCAAAATTGATAAACAATCTAAACCAAATAAAATCACATCCACAGTAGAAATTAAATAGCAAAGATTAAGGGAAGAGAGATGCAAACACAAGGACAACACAACGATGTGTTATCGAAAAAGAAACTGAAGCCCTCAGCGTAAAACCTCTCCACCGCCCTCCAAGCGGTCAATAATCCACTAAAGAATGAAGTTGGGATACATGAACAGCAGAAGATCCTCCAAGCTTAATCTACCCAGTGTACCTAAGCCCTCCAAGCTTCTTGCTCCAATGAGGTTGTGCTGAATCATTGTCTTCTTTAGCTTACTGGATTTCACTATAGCCCATAGCATCAACCAATAACCATTGGTCCCTTCCTAACTGCTTCCCAAAGCATCAAATAGCCTTCTCACAGATGTGAGTATGGTGAGAAAAGGATTTGGGTAAGAACTTCTCAAGTATGTAACAATTGAGAGGATGAGAGTAGAGTAATTTAAAGAATCTTTATGTAAAGATTGTAGATGAATCAATTTTGTTTTTCTTTAAGGTTTCTTTCTCAAAATTCTCTCTGAAAACTCTCTACATTTCATGGATATAAGAAGTATTTATACTTGGGTGAGAATGGAATGCGAATAGTCAGGTTTTTCAAAATAGGGTTGGCTAGCGGCTTGGCCTCGCGACTTGATTGAGTCACGAGTTCAAGCCGCAAGCTAACAAAATGGCCAGACTAGACTTTTTGTCCTATAGTGCTCCAGCTGACGTGACTGTTCATCTTCTCTGCATGCTTCACTTATGTGCTGCAGTTGGCGGCTTGCCAGTCGCGAGTCATCCGCGAGTCTCTGCATCCTTGCACAATCTTAAGCATTTCTTCACACTCTCTCACTCACTACCCTTACATGATTCCTACCTAAATACAGGGTTACTAATTGCTAAATTACAAGCAAATTTGGCACGAAATAAAGCCAACAGAATGGTTGACCAAAACACATCCTAAAAGGAAAAAAATGACCAAGATACCCTTAAAACCTAGAAAGTGACCAAAATACCTCCAAACATAAAAAATGGCAAAATACCCTCGAAACCTTTATAATGACCAAAATATCCCCTAAAACTAAAAAATGACCAAAATATCATCGAAATCTAAAAAATTATCAAAATACCCACTAAACATAAAAAATGATGAAATACCACCGAAACCTTTATAATGACTGAAATACCCCCTAAAACTAAAAAATGACCAAAATATCCCTGAAACTTAAAAAATGAACAAAATACCCCTAAACATAAAAAAATGGCCGAAATACCTCTAAAAACTTGATAATGACCTAAATACCCCCGAAATCTATAAAATGACCTAAATTCCACGCGAAACTTGTAAAAGACCAAAATACCCCTAAACTTTTAAAATGACCAAAACACCTCCAAAACCTTAAAAATTACCGAAATACCATCAAACATATAAAATGACCAAAACACCCCTAAAACTTTAAAATAACAAAAGTACACCCAAGATATCTAAAATGACCACAAATAACCCAAAACCTATAAAATTACCAAAAGAGAGGTTTGGGGTATTTTGGATGTTTCAAGGGTATTTTCATCAAATTAAAGGTTATAAGAGCATTTCGATCATTTTGTAAGTTTCGAGGGAATGTCAGTAATTTTTTAGGTTTTAGGTGTGTTTTGTTAATTTTTATGCTTTGGGGATATATCGATCATTTTTAGGTTTTGGAGGTATTTTAGTAATTTTTTAGGTTTCTGGTATTTTGGTCATTTTTAAGATTTCGAGGTATTTCAGTCTTTTTTTTTTTCTTTTTTTTTTTTTTTTAGTTTTAGGGGGTATTTTGGTCAATTTTTAGGTTCGTGGTTATTTTGGTCATTTTCTAGGATTCAAGGGTATTTCAGTCATTTTCTAAGTTTAGGTGGTATTTTGGTTCATTTTTAGGTTTCGGAGGGTATTTCGATCAATTTAGGTTTTGGAAGTATTTTGGTTATTTTTTAGGTTTCAGATGTATTCCAGTCATTATTTAGGTTTTACGAGTATTTTGGTCATTTTTTAGGTTTAGGGGCATTTTGATCAATTTTTTAGGTTTTGGAGTTATTTTTGTCATTTTTAGGTTTCAGGGGTATTTTGTCATTTTTAGATTTCGGTGGTATTTTGGTTAATTTTTAGATTTTAGGCGTATTTTGATAATTTTTTTAATGTTTCAGCGGTATTTTGGTTATTTTGTAGGTTTATAGCTTATTTTGTAGGTTGTGTTTTAAGAGTATTTTGGTAATTTTTAGGTTTTAAGGTTTTAAGAGTTTTATATATTCAATTGAATTGTGTCCACCCTAAACCTACCCATTTAACACTCCTAAATAATTCTAAAAACACAACCACTCGTACAATTAATTTCACAATACATTGATTTGTGTGATTTTGAGTGAATATTTTCTGTTCTGTGCAACTTACCACTTTGTGTAGACTACTCATAATCCTCATAATCCTATTAATCAATTAGTTGTGAAATTGAACATAAAAATAATTATGTCCATAGTACAAATTATTGGGCTTATTTAGGGATGAGAAATTAAGAATGACTGGTTGGTACTTGGTAGTTGACGATTTGTTAGTTGTCATTCGTACGTTATCCATCTTGTGTGAGTTGTTGAATTAGGACTTGGTTTGGCTCAATCCATATATGTGTCTAAACTGGCTACGTGTTCGCATAATATTGTACGAGAGCTTCAGCTGTTGAATTAAATATTGTCTGGTAGTAAATCAAAGATTGGTTGTTGGCATTTGGGATCTTCCAAAGAGGATCAGCAGCATCAGCTTTCAAAAGTTGGCCAAAATGGCCCAATACCACTTATTTTTGAAATTTTTAGGAAAAAAACACTGTTTCGGAAATAAATAGGAAACTACCACTTTTTCAAGAACTCGAGTTTCAGAAACTCGAGTTCCTCTCAATTTTGCCACCGTGCCGCTGCTGAGCTGGAATTTGGGCGATTAAAAAAAATTATATGGTACTCGAGCTTGGTAAACTCGAGTTCCATGCAACACAATACTCGAGTATACCAGGCTCGAATACGTTTTATAAATAAAATGGAAAAAAAAAATTTACACAGTACTCGAGTTTACCAAACTCGAGTACTGTGTAAAATTTTTTTTTTGTTTTTTTTTTGGGGATAATCGACAAATAAACATAAAGATAAAAGTAAGTGGCTTTTTTTTAATGTTTTTATTTATTTAAACAGAAGCATTGTAAAACTTTTTTGAGGCATTTACCATTAGGTGATTTATATGAATCATTCATTTTTCTTTCATGGTGTTTGTCCATTATTCATATAGTTACATATTTAAAAAAAAAAAAAATACAAAAACCATTTAAGTGCAATAACTGCGCCAATGCTAAAAATAGTTTATGCAGAAAACAATGAACAATTTTTATAAGAAAACAGTGAACAGTTTTAATTAATGCAAAAAATTGATTTTATGAATGCGGTAAGCAGCTTCGAATATACAATAAACATGATGTGTAGAGAGAAAATTTTATTAACATAGAAACAGATTTTATCAATGCAGAAAAACAAATTCGATTATTGTGAAATTTAAACATGAAAAAGTATTCAGATTTGACTTTTAAATTTAGAAAACACGATTTCACTAGTTGTTTTATGAGAAAACAGTGCACAATTTTTTAAATAGTGAACATAGAATAATTTACACAGAAAAGAGAGTGAACAATTTTTTAAATAATGCTGAATAAAAAAATAATTTTATGCAGAATACTAGAAATAGTTTATGCAGAAAATAGTGAACAATTTTCATGAGAAAATAGTGAACAATTTTACTTAATGTAGAAAACAGTTTTACTTAATGAACAGTTCTACATTCAACTAATTTGAACTTTTTTACAAATTCGAATTTTTCGAGGCATTTACCGTTAGGTGATTTATACGAATCATTCATTTTTCTTTCATGGAGTTTGTCCATTATTCATATGGTTACATATTTAAAAAAACACAAAAACCATTTAAGTGCAATAACTGTGCCAATGCTAAAAACAGTTTATGTAGAAAACAGTGAACAATTTTTATGAGAAAACAGTGAACAGTTTTAATTAATGCAAAAAACAGATTTTATGAATGTGGTAAGCAGCTTCGAATATATAATAAACATGATGTGTAGAGAGCAAATTTTATCAACCTAGAAACAAATTTTATCAATGCAGAAAAACAAATTTGATTATTGTGAAATTTAAACATGAAAAAGCATTCAAATTTGGCTTTTAAATTTAGAAAACACGATTTCACTAGGTATTTTATGAGAAAACAGCGAACAATTTTTTAAATAGTGAACAGAAAATAATATACGCATAAAAGAGAGTGAACAATTTCTATGAGAAAACAGTGAACAGTTTTAATTAATGCAAAAAATAGATTTTATGAATGCAGTAAGTAGATTTGAATATACAGTAAATATGATGTGCAGAGAGCAAATTTTATTAATTTAGAAACAAATTTTATCAATGCAGAAAAATATATTCGATTATTGTGAAATTCAAACATGAAAAAGTATTCAGATTTGGTGTTTAAATTTAGAAAACACGATTTCACTAGGTGTTTTATGAGAAAACAGTGAACAATTTTTTAAACAGTAAACAGAAAATAATTTATGCTGAAAAGAGAGTGAACAATTTCTTAAATAATGCTAAACAGAAAATAATTTTATGCAAAATCGTATAAATAATTTATACAGAAAATAGTGAATAATTTTTATGAGAAAACAATGAGCAATTTTAATTAATGTAGAAATTAAATTTATATTTTGAAATTAAAATCTCTATGTTTTACAATGCTTCTGTTTAAATAAATAAAAACATTAAAAAAAAGCCACTTACTTTTATCTTTATGTTTATTTGTCGATTATCCCCAAAAAAAAAACAAAAAAAAAATTTTACACAGTACTCGAGTTTGGTAAACTCGAGTACTGTGTAAATTTTTTTTTTTCCATTTTATTTATAAAACGTACTCGAGCCTGGTATACTCGAGTATTGTGTTGCATGGAACTCGAGTTTACCAAGCTCGAGTACCACATAATTTTTTTTAATCGCCCAAATTCCAGCTCAGCAGCGCCACGGTGGCAAAATTGAGAGGAACTCGAGTTTCTGAAACTCGTGTTCTTGAAAAAGTGATAGTTTCCTATTTATTTCCGAAACAGTGTTTTTTTCCTAAAAATTTCAAAAATAAGTGGTACTGGGCCATTTTGGCCTTCAAAAGTTTCTATAGGATTGCAAAGAACAAGGATTTTAATAATGCAAGCTCCCGTATAGACACTTAGATCGCACTTAAAAAAAAAAAAGAAAAAAGAAAAAAAAAAAAACAAGGATTTTAATAAAGCAAGCTCCCAAATAGACACTTGGATCGCACTTAAATAAATAAATAATTCATTGGAAAAATAATGAAAATTAATCAACATTATGGCTTTTTGCAGTCCCAACTAGCCTTGTTCCATCACTGTAATAAGATAAGATGTGCTTTAGATCTTCCTTATTTATTTATTTTTTTATAAAGCATTGAATGTTTTGAGCGTCAGTATCCAGTCTTCTAAAGCAATAATACGTTATATTTTAGTATCATAGTACAAAAAACATACATTATCTAGTCTTGGAATTGTAAAATATTTTACAATCTTGTTATAGTACTATCCTATCTCTAAGATGGCATTGTAGTAGGATTGTATGATAAAATAATGAAGATTTATCTACTGATTCTTCTTCTTCTTCTTCTTCTTCTTCTTCTTCGTCTCTCTCTCTCTCTCTCTCTCAAATTAGCATGGAGACAAACCCCATCAAATTGGATGGGTTTTAGTTTTGGTTGGGTATCAAAGTGGGGTAGGTTGTTGTCATGGTGGTGGGGTGGGTGGTGGGTTTGGCAAGGTGGTGGGTGTGTTAGCTATGGTGGGTTTATGGGTATGGGTTTGCTTGGTAGGTCTAGTGGTTGGTGGTGGCATGGTTGTTGCGGCGGCGAGATCGACATGGGTGTGAGTTTGTATAATTGGATTTGATCATGGGTAGTGATGGATTTGTTAATTGGTTTTTGGTGATGGGTTTTGATTGTGAATTGTTTTGGTCATGGTTTAGTTGAGTTAATTTGGGTATGGGTGGTATTTGTGTTGTTGATGGTGGGTGTAAAGTTGTAATTTACAACTATGTGTTTTGTTGGCTTTAATTCCGTGCCAAATTTGATTGTAATTTAATTCAATCTTGTATACCATTTATTTATTGTGGAATTTCATTGTAAGGGTTGTGAGAGAGAGAGAGACAAAGAGACAAAGAGAGAGTGTGAAGACTCAAGGCATGAAGACTAAAGTTGTTTTCACAGGTAGCTCGCGACTAAGTATCCCGCAAAGTGATGCATGTGACCTGCACATGCTGGAATGCGAAGAGTCAGGACAAGATAGAGACAGTTGTGTTTCGCGAGTAACTCGCGAGTAAGGTTTTCCCGTGAAACACCTACGAAATATTCTGTTTTGCCAGATTGTCATTTCTGATATACACTTTCTGTACCTACACTATTTATACTCACATTACTCATAAATGTTATGAAATGCTTCTGAGAGAAAACCATAGCCATAAACCTTGAGAGTTAGAGATTGTTATACCAACATTTCTCTACACAATTGCTTGTGAATTTTCCTCAACTCCTACCTCTCCATTTCCCTACCATTGAGAGGTTGATAGTCCAAACACTTACCACACCCTTTCAAAGTGTCAAGTGAGGTTTTGGTACTGCTGGGAAGCATTAGCTTTGGCAGATGCAATCGAGCGTATTGCAAGCTCCGGAAAGCTAAACAAGACACGGTTCCAAGAAGTCTTGTTGGAGTAGGAGCTTAGAGGGTTTAGATATATCGGGTAGATTAGGCTTGGAGGGTCTCTTGCTAACCCATGTATCCTAACTGATTGTCTAGTGGATCGATTACCGCTTGGAGGGCAGCAAAGAGGTTTTTTGCTGAGTTCTTCAATTTCTTCTTTGATAACACATCAGTGTGTTATCTTGTATTTGCATTCTTCTTCCTTACTCTTTTATCTTTCATTTTACTTCTGTGTTATAATGATTATGGGTTAGAGTAGCTTGTTTATTTATCCACTCGCATTTACTCTATATTGCACTTAGTATTAAGTTAGAGTAAAATCTATTGAGCCGTAACTATAATTTAGGGGTCTAAACAGCTCTTTTGTTTTTAATACATTTTCGAGCATTCAATTGGTATCAGAGCGGGTGCACTTACTGTGGCTTAATTATGTTAGTGCGATCCTTGACCCTGTTTGAGATGAATTGGTCTCAATCTTTAAATGTTCCGCCATATTTTGATGGTAGCAACTATGCCTTATGGAAAGTCTAGATGAGGGCATTCTTGTATTCAATTGAAGATACTGTTTGGGATGTGGTAGAAGTAGGATGGACTAGGCCGGAGGCCGCTAAATTCACTTGGGATAAGGCAGCACTTGCGGCATCTAACGCTAACAGTAAAGTTTTGAATGCAATTTTTTGTGGTGTTTCTCCAGATGAGTTTCACAGGATTTCACACATAACAATTACTAAGGAGGCATGGGAGATATTGGAAACCACCTATAAAGGCACGAAGAATGTGAAGGATACTAAGTTATAGATGCTAACCTCTCGATTTGAAGAGCTAAAAATGAGTGAAGACGAGTCATTTGACTCATTCTATAGCAAGCTGAATGAGGTGGTTATTGGCAAGTTCAACTTGGGTGCGAAGACAAAGGACTCAAAGATAGTGAGGAAAATCCTTCAATTATTACCGGAAAGCTTTCGAGCAAAAGTCATTGCTATAGAGGAGAATAAAGACTTAGATGAGATCAAATTCCAAGAGCTCATTGAGTCTCTTCAAACATATGAGCTAGGATTGTCTTCTCATAAGTCAAGCAAATCTCTTGCTCTTAAAACTATCACCGAGAGAATGGATGATTCTTTCGAAGAAGATGACGTGGAGAAGGAGGTAGTTTTCCTGGCAAAGAATTTCAAAAATTTCTGAAAATGAAGAATAGTGGGGAACTATTCAACAAAGGGAAGTTTTCATTCTCCAAAAGTGATAGGAAGGAGTTTAAGAAGAAAGATGGGATTGATTCTCAACCTTTCAAGGCATTGTGTGTTATGAATGCAATGGCCATGGACATCTCAAGAAGGAGTGTCCCAACTATCGAAGAGGGAAGGGCAAGGTGTATGTCACTACTCTTAATGATTCAGACTCCTCTAATTCAAATTTAGATGAAAGCTGTGATAGAGAAGGAAATTTCTTTGCATTCATGACTATTACTTTCGTGGAATCTTCAGATGATTTGAGTGTCTTAATGGAAAAGCTTGGTGAGCACACTGAATTGGAGTCAATAGGGATAGTTAAGGAATCTGATGATGAGGAAGAAGAAGAAATAGTGGGATTGCAAGAGACTTGCAATTCCCTCCTTGAGAAGACTAGTGAATATGCAAAAGTGGCTAAGGCAGCCACTAAAAAGATGAAGAGAGCAGAACAAGATTATATAAGTCTTCTAGTGCGATACAAGGAGACCAAATGTGAAATGGAGATGATGAACGTAGAGTTAACAGAAGCTTATTCAAAAATCAAATTTCTTGAACTTGAGGTTGCTCAAGCCATTGCTAAAGTAGAGCAAGTTTCCTCCAAGAAGCTTGATGAAGTACTTGTTCATTAAAAACCTTTCTCCAACAAAAGTGGGTTGAGATACACCGGAGAGAGTAGTTCAACCGCCAATATATCCAAGGAAGTAAAGCTTTTGAAAGCCAAAGAATCGATGGTAGCTACCACAAAGGCTGAGAAAGTAAAGCCAGAAAAGAAGAGGAATGTGATTGACCAACAGGTGTTGAATAAACCTCGTAACCAATCAGCGGTCAGGTCTGAAACCAAAATCACTTCCAAAATCACAAAGAGGTCTAAGAACAAACCTCTTCTGCCATCACTGTGGACTTTAAGGACACACTAGACGAAATTGTCATAAGCTGAGGGCATTGAAGAATGCAAGTGATCGAATGTCAAGAGGACTAAGAAATGACAAAAGGAATTGGGATGTTGAGAAATCAAGAGGTCGAGATGGTGATTCCGGAGTGATGGATGTGATGAAAATGATTGATGCATTCACCACCTGTTTGTTAAGTTTCAATAGAAGGTTTGAAAGCCACAACATTCATTCCTAATCATTTAGGGATATCACCCTAAACATATGTGCTGTGTGGCTGAAGAGGGGTACTCATGCATAAACATTACAACATTGAGATTTAGCAATAATACTTCCTATGCTTTGTGAATTTAATTGGTTGTATGCTTTTTGTTTTTGTTCCAACATGGGTTGAAAATTGTGCTTGTTTTGTCTTTCAAATGTTTTTACATTTTGTTGATCTTACTTTACATGTTCCCTTTTTTAGTGTGTTCAAAAATTCAAAAACCCATAAAAATTGAAAAATTTTCAAAAAGTTTGATCGCTTGTGTTGTGTATATCACATGTGAGTTTGGCCTAGTACCTTCGTACTAATTGCGTAGTTTATTTACGAACTTATCTTGTTATGTATGCACATATATCTGTGTGGAAGAAATCTTGAAAACCATGTGTGATTGTTGTAAATAGATCTTCAAGTTTGTCATAAATGATTGGTCAATAGTCTTGATGGTCTTGATATTTGCATAGACTTGTGCCTATATATCTTCCCACTTTACTTTTACATTTTTGCAATAGAGCTCACCAAATGTAAATCTCAAAATGAAAAAGAGATTATGAACTGCAAAGGCCTATCACGCATACTAGTATTTGACTAGCAAAAAAGGAAAGCAACTTTTGTATTGAAATGTCTGGTGCTTAAAAAGCCAAAGGCTAAATCTCAATGTTGAAATATAAAAAATTTCAAGTACCAATCTCAAAAAGAGATGTATTATCCAAAAAGGGTCAAATGTTATGATTTATGCAGAAGTCAAACAAAAAGCTTCTTTGTTTTGTAATCATTCTCTTGTGGGAGGTCATATATGCTCATTTCTATAATTGAGATAGTCTACTTGATTGAGTACCAGTTGTGTATGACTTGACTGAATTGATCATTGAAGCTTCACTTTGGTCTAAGGACTATTCCACATTTGATACTCACCCACAACACACAAGACTTTGTTCAAACAATGCTTATCTCATTTATGTGATTGTACATGTTCAAATGTGATGTGTATGCTTAATTACTTGTCGATCAAACCTAAAAAGATTTTTGAGTGTTTTATATGTTTTTGAAAGTGATTTTATACTTTCGAGTTTTTAGTTTTTATACAAAATGCATTTTTGTGTTTTTCTTCAAAAATTGGTTCAAAGGCTGTTTCACAAGAATCTTGCGACTTAGTGCTTCCTGCGAAATGTGCTTAAGGGAAATTAAAAAGTCACATTTTCATACAGAGAGTCTCGCTACTACCTTGGCAGTATTTCGCAACTAAACTCTTCTCGCGAAATGTTTTTAGGCAAAAACTAGAAATTTTTCAATTTCATACAAAGCCTATCGCCACTATCTTGCGACTGTTTCATGACTAAAAGCTTCTCGCGAAAGCTTCAGTGTGTCTTGCAACTAATATCATGACTGCCTAACCCGCAAAAAATGTGTGTTTCCAGCTTTTATGTAGCAAATGTGATATTTTTTTCAAAATCATTTCACTTCCCTTGAACTGCCTCTCTCGAACCCCCTTCAACCCAAATCTCTTTTTCTTTCAAAAACCCATTTTTTTAAAGATAATCTCTACTCATCACTTCAAGGTATGTGTTTTTAACACTTTTTTCATCTTTTCTACTTAGATTATGCATTTTTTAGCTTAGAGTTTTGAAAATTAGGAATTTTTGAAAAAGGGGTTGGGTTCTTATTTTTGTGAAAATTTTTTCAAAATTTTGATTGGGCTGAGTCCCATTTGCTATGTTTGTATTTGAGTTGGCCCTATGTGGCATTCTAATCATGTATTGAGGTAGATTTCATCCTGTTCATGCATTGTTCATCAGTGTAGTGCATTGTTGCATATTAGGTGTTTAACAGAATATCCATGTGACATCTTTGTGTTATAGTGGACTCAAATGAGTTCCATTACTTGGGTTACTCTTGATTGAACATGTTTAACATGTTTTGATCAATGAGTGAGTGTTTTATACACTGTGCCCATTTTGTGCCTCACAATGCCATGCCATGCATCACCTAGGCACACACTAGGCATCCTCTAGGCACACCCCATGCACCTCATGTTGCACTCACATGCACAGCACATGCACACACATGCACAATTGGTTATTTCCTACATTTTAATCACAATTACATTGTTTAGCACTTTTAGCATGTTGTTTTGAGTTTGTTATACTCTGTTTTAAGTATTATTACTTTGGTTTTGGACTAACTTGGATCTAATCAAGTTTTGAGGTCTGTTTGTGTTGGTTGCACATGTTTCCTTTCTCTACTGTCTGTGTACATGTGCAAATGTCTCCTACCAAACGTTCAGCAACCAAGAAATCCTCCAAGTGAGCTCACGCGGATTCTGACAACTTCAAGTCTGCAAAGGCAGATATGGCTTATAATGATAGCTACAAGCAAGCCACAATAATTATGGAGAGAGTTGTCCAATTGGATACCCTTGGAGACACTTTCATTCCCGATGTGTTTAAAGAGAGGACATGGATCTGAGTGGAAATGTATACTAAAAAATCATTAAAGAGTTCTTTTCAAATGCTAGTATGGACGGAGACCACATTAACTGCTGGGTGAGACACAAGGAATTTGTGATTACAAGAGATTCAATTCAAGACTTCCTTGAAGTTCGTCCACCTTTACAGCCAATCACAGTCCAGTATGATGATCATCTAGAATCCATTGAGGAAATGGTAAAGATTCTTTGGGGTACACCAACCAAGAAGTCCATGAACACAATTCTGTTCAGTCCAGAGATGAAAGCTCTTGCTTATGTGATGATCCACAATTTGTATCCGGTCACCAACCTAACGACAATGTCCGGTCCAAGGATAATCTTCTTGTATGATCTCTTCACTTACAAGGAGATTGATATTTGTGGACACATTTTCCATCTTTTGACCAAGAGCATTAAGAAGCGGTGTCATGCTATTCCCTTTTCTTATTATGGGCCTCATTGCAAAGGCAAAGATGAAACTTCCAAGTGGTCTCACTGTGGCTCATAGAGACTATACTATTGGTGCACACATAGTGACTAGGAGCACAACTCACATCAAAGGCTCCAAAACAGGTGTGCATACGATACCACGGGCTCGTGTTGAGGAGTAGGGAGGAGATATAGGAGAGGAGATTGATAGATTCACCACTGCTCCAGAGTCTTCAAGTCAGCCATCATCCTCAGCACCGACACGAGGATCAGACAGACTTGATTGCCTCCTAGTTAGAGTGGACCAGATGTTTACCATACTTAACTCCCATGTACAGCACACTGCGAACCAGTTTGGCTATATCTAGGGTCAAATCACTATAGTATCTTCACAGATCAAGGATTTATCAATGGCACAGGGGTCAGATTCAGAGTCCGACCAATTCTAGCCACTTTGGCCATTCTAATCAAAAAGGGGGAGAAAATTTTGTAGGGGAGCTTGCACAGCTTAGGGGGAGGATAGCTTAGACCTTAGATACATTGGTTCATTCAGGCAGTTTAGCTTTATTTATACTTGGTTTAAACTGTTTTAATATTTACTGTTTACTATTTTTATTGCTTTCTTTTAAAGCTTAAGTATTTTGAATTTATCTTTCAGTTTATATTTAGTGTTTTGTGTTTATCTCAATGCTTTATAGCATTTTTTTTTGTACTTTTAGATATTGATTATATATCTTGAGTACCTCACTCTTGTGCCCTAATAGGATCTCATTTCCTAGATGCAAATACTTGAGTATTTTGCATTAGTTGAGTGTTGGACATGCAATTGATCCTTGTAATTGATTGTAATTGCATTGCATATCTAGATGAGCATCTACTTGCTAAATGTTCATTGTAGTCATTCTTTAATGATTGTTCTTGTTTGATCAAGATATACTTACATGTTTTATAGTGTTTACAGTCTTGATCGCACTTCACTTGCTCATGTACATACCATGTATTCAACTTGTCATAAGCTTAATGAAAGTTTTATTTGTGTGTGAGTGTTTCAGGTTACAAGTATATATGTGCAAGCGCTTCACAGCTTCTAGAATAGGTGTGAGTGAGTTTTGCCACTGTTTCCAAACTCACGTCTAGGTCTAGAGTCTGTTTTAGGGGTTTTTTCATGGAATAGCCAAAGGGGGAGATTGTAAAGTTGTAATTTACAACTATGTGTTTTGTTGGCTTTAATTCTGTGCCAAATTTGATTGTAATTTAATTCAATCTTTTATACCGTATATTTATTGTAGGATTTCATTGTAAGGATTGTGTGAGAGAGAAAGTGTGTGTGAAGACTCAAGGCATGAAGACTAAAACTGTTTTCGCGGGTAGCTCGCGACTAAGCATCCTGTGAAGTGATGCATGTGACCTACACATGCTGGAATGCAAAGAGTCAGGACAGGACGGAGACAGCTGTGTTTCAAGAGTAGCTTGCGAGTAAGGCCTTCCCGCAAGACACCCACAAAACAATCTATTTCGCCAGACTATCATTTCTGATACACTCTTTCTGTGCCTACACTATTTATACCCACATTACCCACAAATATTATGGAGTGCTTCTGAGAGAAAACCTTAGCCAAAAACCTTGAGAGTTAGAGATTGTTATACCCACATTTCTCTACACATTTGTTTGTGGATTTTCCTCAACTCCTACCTCTCCATTTCCATACCATTGAGAGATTGATAGCCCAAACACTTACCACACCCTTTCAGAGTGTCAAGTGAGGTTTTGGTGCTGCTGGGAAGCATTAGAAGAAGCCAGGCTTTGGCGGATGCAATCGGGCGTATTGCGGGATGTGGAGAGCTAGATAAGACACGGTTCCGAGAAGCTTTTTAGAGTAGGATCTTGGAGGGCTTAGGTATATCATGTAGATTAGGCTGTGAAGGTCTCTTACTAACGTATGTATCACAACTGATTGTCTAGTAGATCAATTACCACTTGGAGGGCGGCGGAGAGGTTTTTCGCTGAGTTGTTTGATTTCCTCTTCGATAACACATCGACATGTTATCTTGTGTTTACATTCTTCTTCCCTACTCTTTTACCTTTTTTTTTTACTGCTGTGTTATAATGATTATGGGTTAGAGTAGATTGTTTGTTTATCCGCTCACATTTACTTTATTTCACACTTAATATTAAGTTAGAGTAAAATCTATGGAGCCGTAACTTTAATTTAGGAGTCTAAACAGCTCTTGTGCTTTCAACACATTTTCGAGCATTCAGTGGGGATTGTGATTATGGTTATGGTTGATGGTCGTGGAGGTGGGGGTTGCCATATTGATTATAGGGGGTAGGTTTCACTGTGTTTGTTGTTTTGTTGTGGGTTAGGTTCATGGTGGGGGTGGAGGGCTGTCATGGTGGTAAGGATGGGTGATTGACGATGGTGGAGGTTGATGTAGGTTCGTGGTGTTGGAAAATTTGGTTTCGCATCTCATACAAAACACACAACGGAAGCAACAATCACAAATCTACTTCATTCACGAGAGATAACATGTAACTTTGAATTCTAGAATAAAGAATAGAAAGCATACCTTGATGCTGTGAAATTCAAAACCAAGACTTGAGAATACCTCTAATCATCATCTCAATTCCACATAGTATCCAAGAAGTGTGGTCTCTCAATCAATTTACACATATGTGTTCAAGAGAGAATAAGAAAGTGGCTTGCACTCACATACACACCATTTCCATGATCTATTTTCTTATTCTAAAAATTCTGTATGTTTCTCTCTTTACACATAACTGATTATTTAATTGGGTTAGCCTTTTGGGCTTACCCAATTGAGCTTTAGTTTGTGGCTTGAGATGGGACCAAAGGGAACAAATAAGACTTTAGCTCTAATGGGCCTTGGGCTTATCTGTCAACTCATGATAAGTCCAAAGTTATCATTAATTATATTTAATACCACTATATAAATATAATTGCATTCTAGGCCTTTTTAATAAATTATATTCCAAGACTCTAATGATATCATTTAACCTCTTCATGAAATATTCAGAGTAAATAAAGTCATAATGAACTTTCACTTTGTAAACACTATTTCATCCTTGAGTATCCAGTTTAATCTTTTAGTTATTCATGTTTATTGAAATCCGATTTCAATAAATATAAGCTTTAGGAACTCCTTATTAAAGTGGGCACCCTGAATAACCAGTTCCCATTAAACTTATCTCAATAGGATATTTTGTATCTCTATAAAAAAGAGATTAAGGATTCTATCTTAAGAATATGTGTTCCCTTAACACTACGTGTGGTTTCCCAACATACTGAGGTTTTAACTTTAAATATTAGATCTCACTCCTGATATATCAAAATAACCTATATTTCATGATCGAGTTCACTATCCTCTCAGGATTGAGAGTCTATGAAATTGAAAGTCATGAGATTAATTAAATGATCTAGACAAATCATTTTAGTTAATGTGTTATAGTCTTTGCAGATGAAACACCCAATTTCATCACTAACTACGAACTATGTTTTGAGTTTACAAGAAACTTGTGATTTATATCTTCTATGACTAAATCACATAAATCACATACAATGCATCTCGAGGACTATAATAATATCTCATTAGTTCATTTATAAATAGTCTCATATAATTAAATTAATTAATTATTTATGACATGCCAATAAATTAGATTTTAGGGCATAAATCCCAAAAATCTCCCACTTGTCCTCAAAGACAATTTACTATATATCTGACACTTATTTCCTTTTAGAGTAATTCATAGTCACTCTAAGGCAAGGTTTGGAAACAAATTTCAGCCAAATTTATTGAATAAATTATCTTTTCTAATACTACATCTCACGTACTCATATCTCTCTAATGAGATAATACTTACACTTAATGTGTATCTTCACCACCTAGGATGAACACATATCTTAAGGTCCAACTTCATGAATCACAATCAAACTACAAGTTAGTATTTGTACAACTAGAAACCATCAAATCCTCATTTTGGTGGACAAGCATATAATCCCTCATTCTCCTAAGATATTTGAATATATGCTTTACTCCCACTAAAATAAGTGATCTTAGATTCAATTGATATTTGCTTACCATGGCATAAAGACTTCCTATTGATATGGTATAAGGAATCGTCTTAATATGCTCTTTCTTTTATATGTCTTAGGACTATAATCCTTTATGTTGGGGACATATTTTTATGTAGTTGGCATATCATTTGACAAAACACACTTTACTTGTATTTGGGTAAATCTATGTAAATTCAAGATGATCATCACAAGTGGTTAAATTGAAGACATGAAGATTACTCAAAAACTACTTAAGAAAAGTGCAATATGCAGAACTCGATACCTCCTAGATAGAATCTCGATCTGTCGAGATTCATTAAAGCTCGATAGATGTCTCGATCGATCGAGCTTACGGGTTTTCAGACTATAGTCAACAATGTTTTTATTTTAAAAGGGTATTTGTTTATGGGTTTGTATAATCCTTATTGGATTAGGACAGCCCAAGGTTTGTGTAAACCTATTTGGAATAGGAGAGCCCATTAAGCTCCTATTTAAAGGATGTGGAAAAAGAAAAACCTAATCCTAGAAAGTTTCATAAGGTTTTCTTTTTGAAACCCTAGCCTCCTCCTACAGAAGAAAGAGTTCTCACTGCGTTTCTTATACGCCTTTGGGTTTTGAAACCAAGCAAAGTCTCTTGCACCTGTTAGGATTAGTGCCCTGAAATCCTATTGTATGATACTATGTATGATGTTAAGTTTGACATTGTGTATGACATTATGTATGACTTAATATTGTGTTTAATAAATTTGTTTTATTATTATCTAAAATAATAGTAACATGAATATTCAGACATTATCACATAGTCCATGAGATGCATAGTATGTGATTTATGTGAAGAGTCACATAAGATATAAATCACAAGTTCTTTATAAACTCAGAATTATAGTTCGTAGTCAGTGATGAAATTGGGCATTTCATCTGCGAAGACTATAACATATCAATCATGATGATTTGTCTTGATCATGGAAGTGGTGACTTCTGGTTGATGTGTTAATATGTTTTAAGAGTTAAGACATATTGAACTGGACTGCTGTGAGATTTACTATTCTCCTAGAGACTGTCAAATGAATAATAAATCTCACGACTTACATTTGCATGAACTCTTAATCCTGAGAGAATAATGGACCTGATTATGAGGTGTAGGTTGCTTTGATATATCAGGAGTGAGATCTAAAGTTATGGTCAAAATCTCAGTATGTTGGGCAGCCACATTTAGTGTTGATGGAACATGTATTCTCAAGATGGAATTCATAGTCTTTTAACGGAGATATAAAGTATTCCTTTGAGATAAGTTTAATGAGTTTGTTATTCAGAGAGTTAGGTCTAACCACTTAGTAAGACTAAAGTATATATTTATAGAATTTGATTTCATAAATATATAATGAATAACATTAAAGGATTAAACTGGGTACTCAAGGATTAAGATGTAGTAATTTACAAAGTGGCAGTCTACACTAATGACTTTGTATTACTACGAATATTTTATGAAGGGGTTGCATGTATAATAAAGTCTTGGGATAGGAGAAAAAAATTTTCAATTATCTTTTGGTCACAACTTGAATTAAAAACACATAAAAACAACACCTAGCCTATTAAAATTAGAACCTTGAAACTCATTCAGCCATAAAGTCTCCATAAAATTTTGGACTAACAATGGGAATCAGGCAAACTGACCCCATGCTATGCAATGTTGAAATAACACAAAACTTAAAAGAGACTATGAATTTCAATTTCCATGGCATATTTGGAAATAAGAATTCAAATATTTAAAGGTTTCTCATTTTTTGTTTAGTTTACAACACTTAAACAATACATTCTGTCACATTTTAAACCACAATATTTGCAGAAACATATCTACAATTTCATAAAGGCAATAGATCACAAAAGTAATAATACATATAAAATTTCATAAACTTAAAAGAGTGGAAGTTATCCTTTGCATCAACATAGGTTGAACATTTCTTTTATGAACACTTCGTGGCAAATCTATTATTGCATCGGCCACCCTCAAGTATATAGACTTCCGTCCATTTGCTCTATATGGTTTATTGTTTTGCCATTGTGCCATCCAGCATTAGCACCCCATAGTTGTGAATAGGCTCTGCAACTGTGAAAGTGAAACTCTATCATGAACAAAAGATGACAATGGTGCCTTCATTATGCAAATAACTTTTATATTAGTATCTATATTTTTGCTTAAAGGATCAGACAATGATGTTTTCTCCAAAAATTTGTTATAAATGTGAGAATGACAATAAGAGATCCCGCAGAGAAAAGATGAACAACTACACTAAACTAAATTAAATACAGAGTCAGTTCCAAAATTCAAAGAGAACAAATTCAAGAAACATACACTAAAAAATGACCTTTCTAGTAATACAAATCTGATCACAAAAGAACATCACAAACATCAAATTTAATATTCAGTATTCAGTGTTTACATGAAAAACAAAAGTTTTATGAGGCAAAATGCTCATTAAAAGTTAAAACTATGTTTGCTAGAAAACATAAAAAAATGAAATATTCATTTCCATGTGTGTACATTTATCTCTCTCAAAGTGAAAGGTTCACACGATTGTTTAAAAGAATTTATTCTTCCTCAAAACATACTACCAATAATGATGCAGAAAGAGACAATAGAGAATAAAGGAGAAAAAAGGGTAAATATTTGGCATTAGTATTACTACTCAAACTGAAGAACATGGACATCTACCTATTTTAAAGCCTCAATTTTCTGTTCTCTATAGAAGTGAAATATATAAATAAATTACTAAACATCTTTCCTATTAGTAAAGTATTTCCTTTTACCCATAAACAAAAAATAAATCAATGAACAAACTTTTTCCTAAATTAACTACATAGATTACAAATACTCAAGAGTCACAGTGCTCTAGGCATAGCTTCTAAAATAGACAAAACCTCAACCACAAAATCTGGGTTGTTCCCATCATGTAGTTTCTAAATTGTTCAAAATGATCTTTCAAATATCTCATTATATCACCAACAAAGCCGATCAACAGAATTCCTCTACCAACCCAATTAAATAAATAAAGCAGTAGAAATTCGGTTTGCTTCAACGTTTTGGTCGAAATTAAATATTTTTTTTAAAATGGAAAACTCATTGCTTGTCTTCAAAACTTAAATCTTTCAAAACTGATAAATCGCAGAAAGAAGTTTAAGGAAAAAAAAGGAACTATTTCCCAAGAAAGAAAGACTTACACAGAACATAACCCACATAGAAATCCAATCCACACAATCATATGTAGAAAAATCTCTCAAAAATAATTAGAAAATACCCAAAAAAAAAAAAAAAAAACTAACCTCCTTACATAGATAAGCAAAGTGGTCACAACATTGTAATTGGGTCATAGCAGAACAAATACTTGAGATTAAATTATAATCTCACAGATTAGAGAGGCTTTTGACTAAATAGTTAGTGTTGGAGAGGTTTGTAATCTGCAAGAATCATAAGGAATATAAGGAACAAAGGGGCTGCAAATTTAGGAATAGAAGGGAGAAAGGGTGTGATGTGGTGGTCGTGAAACCAAGAGATGAAGGTTTATTGTAAAAGAAGAGTCTGGCGAAAGGGTAGCAGTTTTAGGCTATTTGACCTTCGAAGTTGTTGTGGACTTTTCTTGTCATAATAAGTGAAGAGATTGCTTGCCTCCTGAGTAATTAGGTAGGAGACATCCAAATGCAATCGCCTCAAGTTCTTTGGGCATCACCAAATTGACAAAGTGAATCAAATTACAATATGAACAATTCAATGTTATAGGGAAATGAACTTTAAAGTGAATCAAATTACAATATGAACAATTCAATGTTACAGGGAAATAAACTTTACTTTGAACTTTAAAACTAAATCCACTTTTTTCTCCTTAACTAAACAAATATTGTATGACAATAAGATCCAAATCCAAATTTGTCTTTTGTGGTGACAAAATTCTTCAATTCATGTTTCAAATGCTTCTTGAAAAAAAAATTAAAAAATTAAAAAATAAATAAATAAATACAGTGTGAGTTCCTGCATACAAATTCAGGCATAACTTCAATGTTATTTTTTGCTAATAAGTAATAACCAACAACCTCCTATTATTCTTTTCTCTCTCTCTCTAGTTTAAGGTTTATGCGGTTTTGGCTCCAGGAAAAAAGCTGAAAACAGTCCGGCTTGTTTCATTAGCTTTCTCATTAGGTTTTAAAATAAAAACGTAAAATTGTGAACTAAAACTCAAAATTCTCTAGTTTGATATATATATATATATATATATATACGTACAGTTGATGAATAGGAAAGCAAAATAAAAAGGGAAAGAAAACACAAAGCATTTTTAATATTTATGTTTAAATACCTAGGAAGCCAAAGTTTTGCAAACTGATTGACACTTCTTGAAGTTTCCAAAAACTACCCTAAAAGCTGTGGAAACTCATTTTCCACAAACCACCATATAAAGGAATCTCAAAGCACTATCCCAAAAAAACCAATCCAATGCAAGCCTAGCAAATAAAAAAATTCGGAAATCCTAGAGCACATCTGTCTATAATCTGATTTTTATCTTGTCTTCAAAACTTATCTATCAATCTTGACTAATTTTGTAACTTCAAGTTCAAACCTCAAATATGGAATTCAATCTGATTTCCAAGTGAAGATCCTCATAGGGAAAATCTAATGGTTCTAAATCAAAGCTTACCATTCTAAAAAGTATAAGGCCAATTGCACAAAAAAACTTTGCATAAAGGTGTAATATATGCCTTTTGATTTCTCAAAAATAATGCTATAAGAAATTGTAAATGCATCCATATATCAATAATCCACTTTCTCATATGCTTTGACACCAAATGGTCTTATTTAACTTAATTTCACATCACTAACCCAATGCAAGTTCACCAAAGACCACAAAATATGTATATGAAAATCAATAGTTTTAATGCTTGAGACCAGTTCATCCAATCACTTGAATCTTCACTACTTATAACCACTAAAACCCTATCAGAGTTCTTTTCTTTTAATGTGAGCTAAAAAAACCACAGGAGAAAGATTTTAGAGAAGGGGAAATTTCAAACAATTAGAAGTAGTCCATTTCTCATAATAATAATGATAAATAATACACTATCAATACTTACTTTAGATTGATCAAGCTTGCGGATTGGGTAGAGATTTTCTTTAGTAGTCCACTTCTTTACCAAGTTACCATCATCTATCAAATATAGACAGGTCAAGAAAAAGTTAGCTGAGTAACCACCAGCGATTGTTGAACCACTAAGCTATCCAGTATGCTTTAACAGATAAACAAAGCCATTCGTCAACAAAATATATATATATATATATATATGAATTTTGAAATTTTTTTAATTAATGTTTTGCATTTTAATTGTGAATGTGGCAAATTTTTAGATCGGTGTTTTTTCCTATGTGTCACAACATCCTTAATTGTAGGAAGCGAAAAAAATAATTTCTATGTTTTTTCCTATGAATTCAAAATTCAGGGGAAAACAAAAAAAGAAATACAAATCTAACAAAAAAACTGCCAAATAAAAATCAAATGTAACCTAAATACAAAAATCAACAAAACATAAATCAATTCAAATTTCAGGGGCAAACAAAAAAGTACAAATCTAACAAAAATCTTCCAAACAAAAACAAAATCTAACCAATACAATAATCGACAAAACATAACTCAAGAAATTGAAAAAAAATAAATAAATGGGAAATTAGGGTAATAGGTAGCCAAACCTTAAACCTTGATTGAGTAATTCTTTTTGCAAAAGACCCAACGGCTTTATCTGGCACAAAAAAATCAGTATTCTGCTATTGGAGAAAAAGATGGAAGAGAAAGGAAAAATTAATTGGGAAGATGGAATATAATTATATCAAAACACTACCACATTTAGGATTTTTAAAAAAAAAAAAAAAAAAAAAGGCACTCCCACACTACCGCAATTCTACACTCCCACGTTTAGATTAAAAAGAAACACTCCCACCCATAAAACAAACTCCAATTCCCGTTTAGACTTCAGAAAAGAAAAGTGAAAAATAAATAAATAAAAAATAAAAACCCAATCCCTAATTTAACTCAAATACCCCAAACTAAAGCATTCTTACCCAGATACCTTAATCAAAATCAAATTTAATCCAAACACCTAAATCGATAACAATCCGACCAAAATAACCAAATCTAAATAATAATTAATCCATAAATTTTAACAATGAAAAAAAAAAAAGATATTTACCTAAGCCTGATGGTGGTGGGATATCAGACTTTGACAGGCATACGGCCTAGTGAACTCCCTCTCTCTGTCCCAGTACCGAAACGATTATCCCTCTTACGAAATCTCACGATTTGGGTTTGCGTATTAGAGAGTGGCAGCGAGAAGAAAGACGGATGATGGTGGTAGATTTTTCTCTCCCCAGTCTCCACTCCGTGCCTTCTCTGTTTACCGTTCTGCCTAGGTTTTGGGTCTGCAAAATCATTTTATGGAACTTTTTGAATTCATCGCCTCTCTCTTTCTTTGCTTCTTTCTCTGTGTACTCATCGCCTCTCTCTATCTCTATCGTTATGTGTATGTTTTGATAAGTAAAAACGAAATGGTTAAAATTAAGTTCCACCAAATCCGATCTGTGTGTGTATGAAAGAGCAGCGAAGAAACGCAAGTCTAAGTGAGTCCGAATTTTGATCGGGAAATATGGTTTGGGTTTTAGGGTTTGCGTTTTGTTTTGTTTTGTTTTGTTTTTTTTTTTTTTTTTTTTTTTTTTTTTTTTTTTTTTTTTTGTTTCGTGGATAAGCGGCTGTTGTTTTTTATAAAATTTTACGTTTGTGTCTGAAGGTGACCCTCTCCAACGCACCGAGCGAAATTTTAAAGAGTAAGTTGTATACGTGTCAGCATTTTAAGCAGGTCATTTTGGCTAACGTGTCAATACTTGGTAAAAGCTTCTGCTATTATATATAGTATTAGATTAGATAATAATATGACAAGAATGATTTAATAATGAAATACAAGTTTCTCAAAGTAAATATCTTGAAACCATATGCTATAATCTGTGAGCAATAACAATATAATTCCAAAGCCATAAATTCTAACATATGGTAATTTATCTCAAATATACCACACTACCACATAGACCAGTCAGGGGATCGACCCATTTACAACTGGCATGATATTGTCCTCTCTGGTATGCAGACTCTTGGCCCATGGATAGCAGCCTCACCCATACCCTCAAGGTTTTTCTCTCCCCCCATGGACAGCAGAGAAAGCGCGTCAAATTGGACCTCTCTTGCATGTGGTCTCTTGGCCCCATGGGCAGCAGTCTCACCCACACACAATCAAGGAATCCTCTTCCCCCCATAGACAATAGGGAAGAACGCGTCATCCAAAGTGAAAGGGCACTAACCTAAACTTGATTTCATTGTCACAAAGATCACGAAAACCAAATTAAGTGATCATCGGGAAATCACACATGGCATGGTGTTAAAACAACATAAACTCATAGGTTACATTACTTTGAAACACATAGTTCATATCCAGGTAGTTTCAGAAAATCTTAAATAATCTAACTTCTACAAAGTTTGTAAGGTTTTCAACTTCATTCTTGTCAAGAGATTTTCTATCAATTTCCCAAATAATACAAGACAAATAAGCATCTCTAAATTTTTCAATATACCATAAAATCAATGATTTTCTTATCAAAGATTAAATAAAAGATGCTTATTTTTCCATATCAACAATTCATACATTTCCCCAAATGCAATACCAAATATGATGCATTTTCATATATAATCATATATATATATATATATATATTAAGGTTACGACACAATAGTTTTTAGGAAAATATAGTTTCTATAGGTAATTTCCAAAAACGTGTCTAACCCAAAAACAACATTTATGTTATTTTTCAAAAATCCCATTAAAACGCTACTTACCTCGCAACCACAAAAGCCTACTACTCCAAGCTCGAAGGAGATTAGCTAGAATCTAAACAATATCATGTAAACTTATCACAATAAGTATAGAGCTTGAAATTGCATCTAGCCACAATCTAGGAATTACCAAGTAATCACTTAATTAGGCAAGCCTAGTATTTAACCCCATCAATAATAATATATCCCACTTCCAAAGTTTCTCAACAAATTGAATCACAAGGCATAAACTCCAATTTATAAAGTTAACCCCTTTAATATCATCCCCAACATAAAGACTAACTTCTATAAAATTTACACTACATCAATAAGAACCCATGAAAGCAAAATCAAAATATCCTCCATGACAAGAAATTTAGAACTTCAACTAACTCCAATAAACCCAATGGCAATGGAAAAAATTAAATTCATCAACCATCACATGTTATAACTTAAAACCCCTAAATTTTTCCACCATACATACACCTTAAGTAGTCATCAATAGCACAAAATATATACCCACTCATCAAATAATTCCACCAATACAAAACCCATACATAAAAACATATAAATATCACTTCCAATACTCATAAATCACATGGGTATCATTATTAAAGTTTAGATAAAAATAACCTCAAGAAAAAGTGCAAAACCCATCAAAAAGATGAGAAATTTTTAACTCAAAAAAAGGATGTGAAGGTGTTTATGAGTTCTCAAAAATTTTTCGGTAATCTTGCCAGAAAAATGATGGTGGAAAAAGTGATATAGAGGTGCCGACAGGAGAGCTTGAAAGAGTGAATAGGAGTTCTACTAAAAATGAAAAAGAAGGAAAAGAAAGAAAAGAGAAGTAAAGAAGTGAGCCGGCCAAAGGAATGAGAAGATGAGAGAAAAGGAGTGTTGGGTAGTGGGGTTAGGTGGGGCTTTGGCATGTGGGAACCCAAAATAAAAATTTGGTCTTACCTAGGACGTTACAATAGGAGAGCCCATTAGGCTCCTATTTAAAGGATGTGGAAAAAGAAAAACCTAACCCTAGAGAGCTTCATAAAGTTTTATTTTTAAAACCTTAGCCTCCTCCTACAGAAGAAAGAGTTCTTGCTGCATTTCTTGTATGCCTTTGGGTTCTATAACCAAGCAAAGTCTCTTGCACCAACATTAAAGATCTTATTGGTGTTTCTATGTGAAGCTACTGCAAATCAACTACAACAATCAAAGGGTTGCTGTGGAGTTAGTCACGTACTGGGATTCGTGCAAAGGAGTTAGTCGCGTACTAGGATCCGCGCATCAAATTGGTTAGTCACGTACTTGGGAGCCGTGCATTAAAAAGGGAAAATTGTCACTACAGAACAAGTCCAATTGGGTATTGGGGTAAGGGTTCAACTGTAAGTTGGTAAGATACTTAATATTCCTTTACTTGTAACCACTTGTTGTGATAATAGTAGAGTTTCAGGAGTGATGACCTGAAAATCACAAGGTGGGGTTTTTGCCGTCAGGTTTTCCCCATTCGTAAACAAATCACCATGTTATTTATTTTTCGCTACATAATTAGTTTATTGGTGATTTGTTTATGCTACCACGCGTTTGCATGTTAATTTGATTAATTAATAACTTGGCTAATTATTCAATTAATTTGAATCACAAGGGGTCAATTCGTTTTTTGCCTATCACTTTATAAAGGAACTTCAAACTTTAAAAGGAAAGAATCCTTTCTTGAAGTATTACGTGCTATACTTGGTTAGAATCTAATCTATTTAAGCAATGACCCAGCATCCTAATTTCTGAATTTTAACAAAGTTTAATTCTTAGGATGTGACTAGTCTTTCCCAAGTACTTTATATCAAATTGGACTAGACAACAAAAAACTCCATTGATGACAATAACTCTACATCACTCTAAATTATTAAAATCAAACAACTTGATTGCTCGATCAAAGATGATATTTTATGATTTAGATGCTTGCTTTAGTTCATAGATGGACTTTAAGCAACTTGGATACTAAACACTATAGGTTCTTTGCTATGAACAAGTCTAGTTACATCATATAGATGTCTTCCTCAAGATTGCTACTAAAAGAAGCTTTTTTGATATCCATTGCCATATTTCATCCAAATGAAATATAATGAATAAGAGAATCTAGATAAAGTCAAACTTGACTATTGGTGAAAAAATCTTTTCATAATCGAACCAATTCTTTCTAAATAAATCTTTTTGCCACTAGTCTTGACTTTGAAGATTTACACCTTCAAATCTATCAATCTCATTTTCTTATAGACCTATTTGAAAACAATAGGCTTAATGCCATTAGGCCCCTCTACAAATTCTAGACTATTCACATAACCTTGATCCAGTAATCCATATTCATATCATCTATTGCCTTTATGTAGGACCGAGGATCAAATTCATATCCTTGTGGAATGACTTCAAAAGTTTATTCCAAAAGTATGAATTTAATTGTTAATTGATAATTGATAATCCTCCCACTACGATATTGTACCAGTGTAATAGTTATCTATAGAATAATTTCTTGTGGTGTATCTAATACAACCATCTCATTTCTAAATATATTTTATAGTTGTCCTATAACAAAATTTGATATTTTCCTTCTAGAATATTCTACCTTTAAAAGAGCCCTATTCCTCCTTTATGTATGCACCGACTTTAAAAGAAGTCATTAGAATTTCATTCATTTACAAAAACGAGCCCTAGAATATATTGTCCTCTAAATAGAATTCATAGACTGGGAATATAACAAAATAATAGTTCTTAAAGCCCATCTTTCACCAATCTTGAATATCATTTAGATTAATAAGATCTAGACATAAGTGCCAAAACATACAATACCAAAGGATGAAAACTTCTCTTTAAAAAGTAAAACATGTAAATTTCCATCTAGAAAACAATCATGGACAATGCTTAGCTTTACCAAAACGGAAACACTTTCCTCATGGTTATACTTTTAAGTCTAATTTCCTTTTGGCAACTATTAGGGCAACTAGCTAGTCTAACTATTTGGTATTATAATTCCTCTTCTTATCACCCTTACCTTTTGGTTCAGGCTAAGAATTTGAATTAAATCATATTGATCCTAGCCTTAGATTTTAGGATGTCTTCCGTTGCGTAGAACTCACTTATCAATTCAGATAATATAAAAAGAATTTATTTATTTTCAAAGCAATATGAATTGATCAAATGATTCTAACAAGGACTTGTGGATCATTTCCAAATGAGATTAACATTTAACATCTACATCCAAGAATTCCAATTCATTTGAAATAAAACATTTTCATAAAATGATGTAGAACTAGAACTCCTTAAGCTTTTAAATAGCACTCAATATGACTCATACTAAACATCTCATTTAGACTTAATATAAAGTCCAAGTCTAGTACTAACTCTTGCATCTCATGCTATGGAATAATTGAGATAGAAGCCAATGTAACACTTTAGCATTTCAATGGAGACTACGACCACATCATAAACTATCTTCCATAAATGCATCATGCATAGGAAATTATGACAATGCTGAATCGAAACATATTTATGTACTCTAACTCCTTTAAGAACCATGTCCAAAATTGTTTATTAGTTAATGTGATTCAATTAAAATAGTAGTTAGAGAACAAAACTTTATGATAACTTTATTTTAAGACTACAAACATAAATACAAGGACATTATAATTTTGCATCCATAACCATATAATATGGAACCCAAAAACCATACCATATTAGGTACAACGACAACCTAATCTCACAATTAATATTCCTCAGCATAGAGTGAATACCAACCACTATGATCAGGCGAGAATTATTCTCATTATTAATACTATCATGGTAACTCTTACCAAATAAAAATAATTTGCCGCTTTTCCTTTAGCCTCTAAGTAATAATAGCAAGAACTCAATATAAACTTAACCAAGGCTTGAGGCCAAGACAAGGTATCTATTCACATTACAATAAACTTAACCAAAGGGTTATTTCAACACTCCCACTCGTTATTTGAGTTTTTCTTAAATAATTGTGATCTCATCATAACTAATAACATCGCACTTGTTGAAGACTCTAATCTCATTAGAATCACTAACTAAAATGGAAGTCCTAAACTATCTAGGATTCCTTAAACACTAATGAATCAAAAATTAGTTATACAGAACTCTATCCTTAACTTACTAGATAAAGTATTCTAATCTCATTAGAAACTATATAACTTTAATTAGAATCTTGATCTCATTAAAAAACTTTAGTTAAAATAAATTAAAGACTTTCAATCATGCAACAATACCAATCTCATTAGAATGTTTCTTAAAAGAAAGGTCCTAAACAAATTAGGACTAAGAGTTCTATTTAACTAACATCTTTGATTTCATTAGGTCTTTTAGTTAGATGATGATTAATAAATGTCTTTAATTTTTAAGGACTATAAAATTAATCACTATATATAGAACCATGTGTAATCTCATCACACACAACCTTGCCTTTTATCAAAGTTATAACACTTAATCAAAAAGCAAGTGAAAAATTCAAAATTTAGTGCCTTCGATCAGTCGAACCTATTTTTCAATCAATCGAAAAATGAAGAAATTCATCACAAAGCTTCTGTCTCATTCGATCGATTCTCAATTCTTGTTCGATCGATTGAAATTAACATTCAATCAATTGAAAGGAATTCTCAATCGATCAAGACAATAAAGAATTTTATCATAGAGTTTCTACCTAACTCAATTCCTCTTCAATCAATAAAAAAGTACATTCGATCGATTGAAAGGAATTCTTGATCAATCGAAACTCACAAAAATTGAATTTTTCCAGAATTTTCCAGCAACTGTTTTTGATAGTTTTTGGTATTTTCTATCAAAAACACCTTTTGATTTTATGAATGAAGATTCACAAATCAATCATAAGGGTTATCAATATCAAGATCAAGAACCATAATAATGCTAAAAACTTTGAAAACATAATCCTAATCTCATTAGGAATAAATTTCATTAAAGGATTTTAACAAGTAACCAAAATACTTTAATTCTAGCATTAAGATACTGTTTGATCAATCTCATCCTAATGAAGTCAGACCATCAATCCTTTATGAACATTAACGGTGTATCTTACTAATACAAAAACTAGCAAAGTCAGTACCGTAACTAAAAGATATACCATGGTCCACTTTTAAAAACTGAATCCAATTTATATATCTCATATATATAACATAGCAAATGGATTCAAAGACATAATTATGCAGAAAATTTATTGCAGAAAATAAAAACACCAACAGGCAAGGTATTGAACACTGCTATGATACCAATTGTTGGAAAATTTGGTTTTGCATCTCATACAAAACACATAGCAGAAGCAACAATCATAGATCTACTTTATTTATGAGAGATAACATTTGACCTTAAATTCTAGAACAAAGAATAGAAAGTGTACCTTGATGCTATGAAATTCAAAACCAAGACTTGAGAATACCTCTAATCATCATCTTAATTCCACATGGTGCCCAAGAAGTGTGGTCTCTCAATCAGTTTACACGTATGTGTTTAAGGGAGAATAAGAGAGTGGCTTACACTCACATACACACCATTTCCATGATCTATTTCCTTATTTTGAAAATTATGTATGTTTCTCTCCTTATACATAACTGATTATCTAATTGGGCTAACTTTTTGGGCTTGCCCAATTGGGCTTTAATTTGTGGCTTGGGATGGGACCAAAGGGAACAAATAAGACTCTATCTCTAATGGGTCTTAGGCTTATCTATCAACTCTTGACATCTCAACCACTATATAAATATAATTACACTCTAGGCCTTATTAATAAATTATATCCCGAGACTCTAATGATATCATTTGACCCCTCCATGAAGTATCCATAGTGAACAAATTCATAATGAACTATCACTTTGTAAACAACTATTTTATCCTTGGGTACCCAATTTAATCTTTTAGTTATTCACATTTATTGAAATCCAATTTCAATAAATATAAGCTTTAGTAACTCCTTAGTAAAGTGGGCGCCCTGAATAACCAATTCCCATTAAACTTATCTCAAGGGGATATTTCGTGTCTCTAGAAAAAGAGATTATGGATTCCATCTTAAGAATATGTGTTCCCTTAACACTACGTGTAGTTACCCAACATACTAAGGTTTTGACCGTGAATATTAGATCTCACTCCTGATATATCAAAGTAACCTACATTTCATGATCAGGTTCACTATCCTTTCAGGATTGAGAGTCTATGAAATTAAAAGTCGTGAGATTAATTATTAAGGTGACAGTTATTGATTGAATAATTAATCTCACAGCGGTCCAGTTCAATATGTCTTAACACTTAAGACACATCAACACATCAACTAGAAGTCTCCACTTCAATAATCAAGACAAATCATCTTAGTTGATGTGTTATAGTCTTAATAGATGAAACGCTAAATTTCATCACCAACTATGAACTATGTTTTGAGTTTACAAGGAACTTGTGATTTATATCTTCCGTGACTAAATCACATAAACCACATACAATGCATCTCAAGGACTATGATAATATCCCATTAGTTCATTTATAAATAGTCTCATATAATTAAAAAAAATTAATTATTTATGACATGCCAATAAATTGGATTTTAGGGCATAAACCCCAACACGGGGGGTGGTGGTGGTGACATGGTGGTGACAATGGTGGTGGCGTTGTTGTGGTTGTTGGTTGCTTTAAGGAAGAGGGAGAAAGAGAGGAAGAGAGATAGAGAGAAATATTGAAAATAAATAAATAAAAAAGAATATTTAAATAATATGGTAAAAAAAAAATAGAGTTTGAAATGTTAGGTGTGTTGTAAAGTGATATGGTATAATAAATAAAGTAGCTTTTGAGATGGTAAAATGGGATAATTTGTAGAAATTGGATGCTAATGCTCCAAGCTATAGAATTTGCAACAAACCTATAGATGGTAAAAACATCTTGCCATGCTTCACTTGCCGTGCTCCACTTCATCCCACACAAACATTCCTGGGAGAGGTGACAGGATGGGGACAAGTTTTACTCACCCATCTCCCTCTTGTCCCACCTATATATATTTGATGGGGTATAATACATAGTTGATTTAATATATATTTAAATTATTTAACAACATAATTTAATCACTTCTACATATCTTAGTTATATACATATTCTATTATTATTTCTAAAATACTTGTCCCTCATTCTCTCTTAGCACTCTTATGGTTACTCTTTTCCTTTATATATATATATATATATATATATAAATTTTATTGAAGGAGAAAATCCATCAAAATCAACATAGTTGAACTTGATCAACCTACAAATCAGTTCAGCAGAGTATATATTTTTGATTCATGGAACACTATAATAAAGTCTACATAGATATTCAATTTGTTAAAACATGTTTAGCTCTCTTTGCCTGCATATGAGTTGCAAAAAGCTGCATCCTGAATCCTGATGCCAACTGTGTACTAGACACAACCAATAACAATCGGCTGAAAACTACGCAAACCAAATGCCAACATCCTCCTGAGTAAGCCACGTTAGTTTTTCCTTTGACAACTCTATTATAAGCTTAAAAATTTTAAGTTTGTAACTAGGAACGAGTGGTTGGTTTAAATTGGCCATAAGCACAAAGAGTTCACATATGCTCCAACCTTTCACTTAAAACTTACCACTTTAAATTACTAACATTATCAAGTTCTCAGAGAATCCTTCCAGCCTGATTCCTATTGAGGAGTGAATTGTTTGTGTTTCAGGCCATCTATTTAAAGCTCTGAGTATTAATTACAAGTTTTGCTCTGGTTTTGCAGGCAATGTTATAATTTTTAAGAGTGATATAAATAACCGTGTGTTTTTTTTTTTTTTTTTGTTTTAAAAGAAAGAGGTATGGTGACATTTAATAATGTTTAAAATGAGGTAGAAATAGTGTTATAAATTATAGGCCGAATGAAAAAGATAAATGAAAAAGTCTAAAATTTAGCAATAGTAAATTACTCTTTTACCTAGTTTGTGTTTTTTAATTTAAAATTATTTAACTAAAAGATATGGGTATTTTAGAAAGTTTAAGAATTTGTGTGAGGGTATTTTAGTATGCAAAATGTTAAAACTCAAACAAAGAATCAAGTTTATATATATATATATATATATACAAGATAGAAATTCTACTCTAACCCTTGAACCCCGACCCTTGCCCCTCACACCCCACAGGCACTTATACTTATGAAGTGAGCATCGCACTAAGGGTGTGCAATGGTGAGAATCATGTTATTAATAGTACAGATAAGTATTAGAAAAACAAAACCAAACTATATGATGGGTCGTTACAAAACTAAAATTATAATAGACCCCTAAAGAAAAGTTTCACAAACTAACAAATTCCTATATATTGTATCATTTCATCAAAACTAGAAATTTAAAGGCAAAAATTCCCCAAGAAGAAAATTACCAAATGAAAGAAAATAAAACACTCATTTTTCTAACAATTTATATTTTATATGCTACAAAAGAGTCTAGAGATTAATGAAAGTAAGTGGCTACCAGTTGTTTCCAAGACTAAAAGTTCATAACATATGTTGGTGTAGAAATTTTATACCATCTAATTGGGTTGTAAAATAAGGATGCCAAACATCGATACTAAATATCCCTTTAGGCATAAATTTTTTATTTACATGTAAATGCAATAGTTGGAAGCCTATTATGACCTACAAAACTAGCAGCTAACCAAAAGTTAAATTTCAATTTATGCAGGAAAAAAAATTAACTTCCACATTATACGTACAAAATGTGATTTCATAACCACAACGAAAGATGCAAAGCTAATAATCATTTCAGTTTACATGGATGAACCAAAATGAGATATATGAAAAATGATAAAGCATATCAAATCCACAAGTCACGAGCTAGTATCCTTGAGGCTTGGACAAAATACAGTAAATGGAAAGGACCCCCAATCATGTAGAGCAAGGACTATTTGGCTTCTTGGTTTTGCTTAATTTCTAACTACCAAAATTTTCATAGCAAAAATAGATTTTTTTTTTCTTTCCATTTTCATTCATTATGCATCTTATGTTCTTATTCCAAATGACTAAGTTAGTCCTGTTATATGTTCAGTAGAGTGCAAAATTACTTTCTTTAAAATTCAAGGTTTTCCTTCAATATGGAGTAAGTACAGTCCTAAAATAGCTGCAAGACAAAGAAACAAGATTTTCCTTTATAAATCAACCATTTTGCTTTATTTTTTTCTTTTTTTTCTTGGAAACCATTTTGCTTTTTAATTATAACAAAAAATGAAGAAAAATTCTTACATTGCACCCTAGGAAAAAAATTTATTTTTATATTTCATATTGATTTCTCTTTTCCCACATTACTCAACAGTTAAAACTTTTGTCATACAAGAAGTATCATCATTCTAAATTTTCTTAACGTAGTTAGGTAATGGTCTTCTCTATGCCTCTATCAAAAAATACCAATCTTCCTTCCTATTACTAAAGAACCACAATTAGATTCGTTTAGGGGTTGGACTCTAACACTTAGAAATGTAATCAAAACCCAAATCAAGTTATTAACATCCAAAAAATCAATCCAAACCCATCAATAATTAGAAATTCAAATTGGGAAAAAGGGCAACTCACAAAAATAAAACTTGGGATTGAGACACCATGCTCACGGTGGCTCCAGCATGTTTATAAGCTCTAGCAATGAATCCGGTGTTAGGGTTTATGCCCTAAATCCAATTTATTGGCATGTCATAAATAATTAAATTGTTTAGTTATATAAGACTATACATAAATGAACTGATGGGACATTATTTTAGTCCATGAGATGCATAGTATGTGATTCAGTCATAGAAGATATAAATCACAAGTTCTTTGTAAACTCAGAATTTTAGTTCGTAGTCAGTGATGAAATTAGACATTTCATCTGCGAAGACTATAACATATCAACTAAGATGATTTGTCTTGATCATGAAAGTGGAGACTTCTAGTTGATATATTGATATGTTTTAAGAGTTAAGATATATTAAACTCGGCCACTGTGAGATTTATTATTCTCCTAACGACTGTCAAATGAATAATAAATTTCACGACATCTATTTATATCAACTCTAAATCCTGAGAGAATAATGGACATAATCATGAGATGTAGGTTGCTTTGATATATTAGAAGTGAGATCTATAAGTTACGGTCAAAACCTCAGTATGTTGGGCAGCCGCATTTAATGTTGATGGAACATATATTTTCAAAATGAAATTCATAATCTCTTAACGGAGATATAAAATATTCTCTTGAGATAAATTTAATGGGTTTGGTTATTTAGAGTGTTGGGCCCAACCACTTTAGTAAAGAGTTACTAAAGTATATATTTATGAAATTGAATTTCATAAATATATGATAAATAACATAAAAGATTAAACCGGATATTCAAGGATTAAGATGTAGTAATCTTTAAAGTGGCAGTTAACATTTATGACTTTGTATTACTACGAATATTTTAATGAAGGAATTGTATGTATAATAAAGTCTTGGGATATGATTTATTAATAAGTCCTAGAGTGCATTTATGTTCTTATAGCGGTGAATATAATTAATGGTAACTTTAGATTTGTTAAGAGTTGACAGAAAAGCCCAAGACCCATTGGAGCTAGAGTCTTATTTGTTCTCTTTGGTCCCATCTCAGCCACAAACTAAAACCCAATTAAGTAGGCCCAAAAGGCTAACCTAATTAGATAATCAGTCATTATTTAATAAGGGTAATTAAATAAAGAAACTACCAGAATAGTTTTAACATACGTATGATGAAAAGAAAAGAAATCAGTTTTTCTCCATAAGGAGAAGAATAAGTTTTTTTCTTTGAGAGTCTATGTACAAAAGATTGATTGAGAGACCACACATCTCGGGCACCATCTGGAATTGAGATGAAGATTATAGGTATTCTCAAGTCAGGGTTTTGAAATTCACTACATCAAGGTACGCATCCTGTTCTTTGTTCTAGAATTCAAGGTTACATGTTATCTTTCATGATTGAACTAGATCCGTGTTTGTTGCTTCCACTGTGTGTTTTGTATGAGATACAAAACCAAATTTTCCAACATCCGACGACTTATATGGTGGTGTGCATCAGTTGGTAGAGGGGTGGAGGTCTGGGCAAGAGGAAGCAAATGAGGTTTTTACTTGGTTTAATAGGCGTTTGTGGATTTGAGATTTAAGAATGTTATTATTGTATGTGATAAGTGTTAGGGTTTATACACTAAAATTCAATTTATCGGCATGTCATAAATAATTAAATAGTTTAATTATATGAGACTATCTATAAATGAACTGATGGGACATTATCTTAGTCCATGAGATGTATAGTATGTGATTTATGTGATTTTGTCACAAAAAATATAAATCATAAGTTCTTTGTAAACTTAAAATTTTAGTTCGTAATCGGTGATGAAATTGAACATTTTATCTGCGAAGACCATAATATATCAACTAAAATGATTTTTCTTGATCATGAAAGTGGAGACTTCTAGTTGATATGTTGATATGTTGATATGTTTTAAGAGTTAAGACATATTGAACTGGACCAATGTGAGATTTATTATTCTCCTAACGACTGTCAAATAAATAATAAATCTCACGACTTCTATTTACATCAACTCTAAATCTTGAAAGAATAATAGACCTGATCATGAGATGTAGGTTGCTTTGATATATAAGGAGTGAGATCTATAAGTTACGGTCATAAACTCAATATGTTGGGCAGCCGCATTTAGTGTTGATGGAACACATATTCTCAAGATGGAATTCATAATCTCTTAACGGAGATATAAAATATTCCCTTAAGATAAGTTTAGTGGGTTTGGTTATTCAAAGTGTTAGGCCTAACCACTTTAGTAAGGAGTTACTAAAGTATATATTTATGGAATTGGATTTCATAAATATATAATGAATAACATAAAGAATTAAACTGGATACTTAAGGATTAAGATGTAGTAATCTTCAAAGTGACAGTCTACATTTATGACTTTGTATTACTACGAATATTTTAATGAAGGGGTTGTATATATAATAAAGTCTTGGGATATAATTCATAGATAAGGCCTAGAGTGCAACTATATTTATATAGTGGTATTAAATATAGTTAATGGTAACTTTGGACTTGTCAAGAGTTGACAGAAAAGCTCAAGGTCTATTGGAGCTAGTGTCTTATTGGTCCTTTTTGGTCCTACTCCAAGCCACATATTACAACTCAATTGGAATGGCCCAAAAGGCTAACCCAATTAGATAATCAGTTATATATAAGGAGAGAAATATACAAAATTAAAAAGTGCGTGTGTGGTTTTCATTTAGATAACATAAGAAATGCAATGATGTATGTGAGTGTTAGACACTCTTTTATTCTCTCATTGGAAACTGATTAAGAGACCACACTTCTTGGGCATCAAGTGGAATTGGGGTAAAGATTGAAAGTGTTCCCAAGTAATTCTCAAGTTTAGATTTTGAATTTCACCACACCAAGGTACGCTTTCTATTTTTTGTTCTAGAATTCAAGGTTACATATTATCTCTCATGAATGAAGTGGATTCGTGATTGTTGTTTCCACTGTGTGTTTTGTATGAGATACAAAATCAAATTTTCCAACAATTAGTATCAGAACGGTCTTCAATATCATGCTTGTATAACATGTGATTGAATTTTAGAATTAAAGAAAAACCATTTTCTTGGTGTTCTAGTTTTCTACAGTAAAATTTTTTGCATACTTGTTGCACGTATGGTCTGATATAGATACATGTTGGGTTTTATTAATTTATTGTTAAATTAATAATTGAACATGTTTCTATATGTTTTGATAAGAGATAGCAAGAAGGGAACTGTATGAAATCGTTTTTTGCTTTCTGCACTAGGCGCCCATGTTCATTCTTGATTAAAGAATGAGAAAAGCCAAAATGTTTGTCTTTGTTTCGGTGTCTAAATCAAAGAGTTAACTGTTTTTGGTTTTCAATAGTGCATGCGAAACTTGCTCTTTATCGTGATCTACAATGTGGTTTCATACTTGTGAAAATTTTGAAGTCATTTTTTTGCATATTAAAGTTTTTGAAACTATTGTTTGATTAAAACTGATTTTGATGTTATGATGTTGTTTAAGTTTGATTTTAACCATGTAAAATTGAATTTTAACACTTTAACATCGATGAAATTCAAGTTTTAATCTTAATCTTATTATTTTTCATCATTAAGAATGTTTTTTATTCACAGGAAATGTAAAAATGATTAAACAGAAAAAATGGCTATTTCTGGGTTTTTTCACGACTAGCGAGTCGCAAGATAAGTCACGAGATAAGTCACGAATAAGTCGCCATAGCTTCTGGATGAACTCACGATTAGGTGAGTTGCCAAAACAAGTTTCCAAAACTCACAACTAGAATGAGTCGCCAAAAAATTCTGACACCTATTTTTCACATAAATAAAAGTAAAGCTATGTGATTAATTTTAAAGTCCTTAAAAGTTAAGGACATTTATTAATCATTATCTAACTAAAAGACCTAATGAGATCAAAGATGTTAGTTAGAACTCTTAGTCCTAAATTGTTTTATGATTAAAAGTCCTTAATTTATTTTAATTAGAGGTTTTTAATGAGATTAAAATTCTAATTAAAGTTACATAGTTTCTAATGAGATTAGAATACTTTATCAAGTAAATTAAGGATAGAGTTCTATATAACTAATTTTTGATTCATTAGTGTTTTTAAGGAATCCTAAATAGTTTAGGACTTCCATTTTAGTTAGTGATTCTAATAAGATTAGTGAAATAATTCTTTTTTTTTTTTTTTGTTAAGTTTATTGTAAAGCGAATAAATACCTTATCTTGACTTCGAGTCTTACATTCCATGCGGAGGGTATTTATTTTACGAATTACAAGGTTATACTTCTTTGTGATAGCATGAATGTTCGTTACACTATTGTCATGTGACCTAGTTACATCACATCGAATTTTAACAATTAAATACATTTGATGTTTAAGGTTAAAATTGTGATAAGATCACAATGATTTCAAGACAATTCACTTGTTTTAAAATTTTCTAGTGGGAGAGAGATTCAAGGGTTGATTCTCACGGCCTCCATTGCCGGTTTATAGTAGTGTGATTAGGCACCTCGCCTTGGTGTATATGCCTTGCTCCCTTCGGATGGTGTTTAATTCATGGTATTACAGGTTAAACTTCTTAATGATAGATGAAGTGTGTTTTTACATTGAGAACAACCACGCTTCCGTGGAGTTACTTAGTGACTCACATTGATTCTAGGCAATGGTGTACACTAGACTAAGTGTAATGTTAACCTCCCTTCGGAGCTATGTCATTATTACTTAGAGACCAAAGAAAAAGTGGCAAATTATTTTTGTTTGGTAAGAGTTACCATGATAGCATTAATAATGAGAATAATTCATGCCTAATCATAGTGAATGGTATGACCTCGCTTCCGAGGAATATTAATTGTGGGATTAGGTTGTCGTTGCACCTAGTATAATATGTTTTTCAGGTTTCATATTAAATGGTTATGAATGCAAAATGATAAAGTCCTGGTAATTATGTTCATGGTCTCAAAATAAAGTTGTCATAATTTTGTTCTCTAGCTACTATTTTAAGTGAATCACATTAACTAAGAAATAATTTTGGACATGGTGCTTAAAGGAGTTGAAGTATATAATTATGTTTCGATTCAGCATTGTCATAATTTCCTATACATGATGCATTTAATGGAAGATAGCTTATGATATGATCATAGTCTCCATTGAAATGCTAAAATGTTCATTGGCTTCTATCTCAATTGAACTACAGCATGAGATGCAAGAGTTAGTGAAAGCTCGAAAATGTGTTGAAAACACAAGAGCTGTTTAGACCCCGAATTAAAATAAAGGCTTGGTTGATTTTACACTAACTTAATACTAAGTGCGGAATAGTGTAAACACAAGCATATAAACAAGACAACTACTCTAATTCATAATTAAAGCAACACAGCAGTAATAATGAAATGAACAAGAGTAGGGAAGAAGAATGCAAACACTGAAAATACCGAGACGTGTTTTCGAAGAGGAAACCGAAGAACTCGGCGAAAAACCTCTCCGCCACCCTCCAAGCGGAAATCGATCCACTAGACAATCAGTTGGGATACATGAGTAAGCAAGAGACCCTCCAAGCCTAATCTACCCGATGTACCTAAGCCCTCCAAGCTCCTACTCCAACAAGGCTTCTCGGAACCGTGTCTTGTCTAGCACCCCGGATCTCGCAACAAGATCCATGTTGCATCTGCCATTCCAGGCTTCTTCCAATACTTCCCAGCAGCACTAAAACGTCACTCAACACTCTCAAATGGTGTGGTAAGTGTTTGGGCTATCAACCTCTCAATGGTGTGGAAATGGAGAGAGAAGAGTTGAGGAGATACCACAAGCAAGTGTATAGAGAAAGGTGGGGATGACAATCTATAATTCCAAATGTATTTGGCTAGGGTTTTCTTTCTGGAGTATCTCACAACATTTGTGGGTAATGAGGGTATATATAGGATAAGTGCAAAATGTGTGAGTCAGTCAGTACAGGCTGGCAGAACAGCATGTCTCGCGGGAAGGCCTTACCCGCGAGATACTCGCGAGAGACAGCTGTCTCCACCTGGCCTGACTCTTCGCATTCCAGCATGTGCAAGGCACATGCTTCACTTTACGGGAAGCTAGGGACCCGCGAGAATCCTTCAGCCTCCAAATTGCTTGAGTCTTCACACACTTTCTATCACACAACCCTTACATCAATTCCCACAACAAATACAGGGTATAAACGATTGATAATAATTACAATCAAATTTGGCCCGGAATAAAAGCCAACAAAATACATAGTTGTAAATAACAACTTTACAGTTAGTATTAGACTTAGACTTTATATTAAGTCTAAATGTGATATTTGGTATGAATCATATTGAGTGCTAAGAAAGGCTTAAGGAGTTCTAATTCTATATCATTTTATGAAAATGTTTTAATTTTAAAATGAATTGAAATTCTTGGATGTAGAGATTAAATGTTAATCTCATAAGGATATGATCCACAAGTCCTTGTTAGAATAATTTGATCAATTCAGATTGTTTTGAAAATAAATTTTTTTATTATCTAAATTGATGAGTGAGTTTTACGCAATGGAAGACATCCTAAAAGCTAAGGCTGGGATCAATATGATTTAATTCAAATTCTTAGCCTAAACCAAAATGTAAGGGTGGTAAGAAGAGGAATTATAATACTAAACAGTTGGACAAGTTAGTTGCCCTAATAGTTGCCAAAAGGAAATTAGACTCAAAAGCATGACCAAAAGGAAAGTGTTTCTGGTTTGATAATGCTAAGCTTTGTCCATGATTGTTTTTTAGATGAAAATTTACATGTTTTACTTTTTAAAGAGAAAGTTTTGTCCTTTGGCATTGTATGTTTTGGCACTTATGTCTAGATCTTATTAATCTAAATGATATTCAAGATTGGTGAAAGATGGGGTTTTAGAACCATTATTTTATTATATTCCCAGTCTATGAATTCTATTTAGAGGATAATAAGATCTAGAGCTCCTTTATTGTAAAAGAATATAGTGTCAATGACTTCTTTAAGTCAATGCATACATGAAGGACGAATAAGACTCTTTTAGAAATAGTAAAGTATATGATAAGTATTTCTATTTGCTTATTTCTTTTAAAGATATACTCTAATAATTACTATACATTTTCTAAAGTTGATTTCAAAAGTTTTTTTCCTAGGACATCTGTCAAATCGTGGATTGAGTGAAAACCTAGTAAATGATACTTCCATTTTTGGAGATGTTCAACACTTGTGCTAGAAAGGAAGTCTAACAAGTTGAAATCAAAAAGTAGAAAAATACATGTTTATGCTAGGTATCCAAAAGGAATTGCAAAAGATTGTTTTGGTAGTTATAAAGAAGACAAGATGTTTGTAAAGTTCTTGATGATAACTATGTGAATAAACATAAAGCAAATCGTAGAATGTTCTAGAAGGAAAATGTCAGAATTTGTTATAAGATAACTATAAAACACATTTAGAAAAGAGATGGTTGTATTAGATACACCACAAGACATTATTCTATAGATAATTATTACACTAATACAACATCATAGTGGGAGGATTACCAAATAAATTCAAACTTTTGAAATAAACTTTTATAATTATTCCACAAGGATATGAATTTGATCCTCAATCCTACGTAAAGGCAATAGATGATATGAATATGGATTACTGGATCAAAGTTATGTGAATATAATTAGATTCTATTTAAAGTCTAGAACTTGTAGAGGTGCCTAATGGCATTAAGCTTATTGTTTTCAATTAGGTCTACAAGTAAATGAGATTGATAGATTTGAAGGTGAAAACCTTCTGATAGGCCACAAACTAAATGACCCCTTGTGATTTAACCAATCAATTAATTAACCCAATTATTAATTAATCAATTTAACATGCAAATGCGTGGTAGCACAAACAAATCACCAAATAACTAAATATGCAACGGAAATTAAATGACACGGTGATTTGTTTATGAATGGGGAAAAACCTTACGGCAAAAACTCTACCGGGTGATTTTTAGGTCACCACTCCCAAAACTTTACTATTATCACAACAAGCGGTTACAAGTAAAGGAATCCCAAGTACCTTACCAACCTACAGTTGAACCCTTACCTCAATACCCAATTGGACTTGTTCTATAGTGACAGTCCCACCTTTGATGCACAGCTCCCAAGTACGTGACTAACCAATGCGCGGATCCCAGTACACGACTTCAACACCAACTTAGAAGGAGAGGTTGGCTGCAAAGTTCTTCAGTTCATCCTATATGATGAAGATCAAGAAGATGCTCGGTCACTGTAGGGTTAAAATTTATCAACTATCTTGTTGGCTTTATTCCATGCCAATTTGCTTGTAATTTAAGCACTTAGTAACCCTGTATTTAGGTGGAATTATTGTAAGGTTAGTGTGTGAGAAGTTGTGAAGAAAAACTCAAGTATGTGCAAAGAAGCAGAGTTTCGCAGATAGGACTCGCGAGTGGCTCGCGGCTGCAAGTCGCCAACTTCAGGCACGTGAGATGCACGCAGGGAAGCTGAAGGATTGCGTCAGCTGTCACACTATAGGCCAAAAGTCTCAGGCTGGCCAGACCGTTACGTCGTGACTTGATTTCGCGACTTGGACAAGCTGCGAGACCAAGCCGCCAATTTACCTTGTTTGGCAAAAATCTGTCTCTTCGTATTCTCATCTCACCTCACTATATATAGACCCTTATACCCACTAAATGGAGAGAGCTTCTAGAGAGAATTTGTGAGAGAAAACCATAGAAAAAAAAAAGATTGCCTCATCCCCAATCTTCATCTAAGAAACTCAACAAATTCCTCTACTCTCTTCCTCTCCATTGTCATACCCTTGAGAGGTCTTTTACCAAATCCTTATCTCACCACATCCACGTCTGTGAGAATGTTTATTTGGTGCTGAGGGAAGCAGTTTAGAAGGAACCAATATACATTGGTTAATGCTATGGTCAAGTAGCGGAATCCGGTAAGCTAGAAAAGAAAAAAGGTTCGGTGCAACCTTGTTGGAGCAAGAAGCTTAGAGGGCTTAGGTACCTAGGTAGATTAGGCTTGGAGGGTCTATTGCTGTTCATGTATCCCAACTACATTTTCTAGTGGATTATTGACTGCTTAGAGGGCGGCAGAGAGGTTTTACATCGAGGACTTCGGTTTCCTCTTCGATAACACATCGTGTGTTGTCCGTGTGTTTGCATCTTTCTTCCCTTTATCTTTACCTTATATTTACTGCTATGGATGTGTTTATATTTAGCTTAGATTAGCTACCAATTCAGTGATTGGCTTATGTTTATGTTCCGCACATTAATTGTTTAATTATAAGCTTGAATTTGTATTTTTATAATTTAGGGTCTAAACGTTCAAGGGTGTTTCATACCCATATTGAATTTTCAGTCACAAAACCCTTTGATGCAAATACACAGCAACTTCTTCAAAAGAGATGAACTAGGTCAAGAACTTCGTCTTTTATCACAAATTGCTTGAACAGAGTTTGCTCAATGCTTGTGCAACTTATGTACAATTTGAAGGCTCTTAAAATAATCCTTTTATATGTCTAGGGTTAGGAGAAAAGAATGCCCAAAGACACATTCACGGATCTCAAGAAATCAGATCAAAAAATCTGATTTTATAAATCTCGACAGATAGCAAGGTGTCAAGGAGCTATCGAGTAGGTGTCGAGCTTTAATGAATTTGCACTTCAGCTTGTTTTTATTGGACAGACTTGATGACTTTAATACTTGATCTTGAAACCTTGTTTCTTGAAGTATTAAAAACACCTAGAACTACCTAATTACCAGTATAGTGCGTTTTGTCAAAGGAATAGCCAATTTACATAAACAAATGACCTATGTTCTTAACAAGTAAAAACACATATGTCCTAATAATCTCCCCTTTTGGCAATACGTGATAAAATCACAACAAACAAATGAACATATGAGAGAAGTCATAAATCACTCAAATAATATTTACTTGTTGAATACAATAAAATCTATCCTATCACAAACCCTTGAAAAACTTTGCAAGAAAAGAGTTTATGGCAAGTAGACTTTGACAACCTGTATTTCTGAAACACTTCAAACAAAACTCATCAAGGCATCTTGTGTGAAAAATAGACAATAGATTGCATACAAGTATAAGAAACATGTGTATAAAGATAGAGAAGAAACAACATATGAAGAGATAGGTGAAAGAAACATACATCCACATATAAAGAAAATAAGTACAATGTATGTAAAAACTGGTCACAAGACCTCATATACAAGAACAATGTATCTAAAAAGTAAAAAAGAAAAAGATACATCAAATCTTCACTACATCCCTCAAGTATCAACACTCCCCCTAACAAAACTGTCATATACTAACTCTCCCCCTAAGATGACTACTCTCATATCCAAAACTACTCCCCCTTTTTGTCACGAGTGACAAAGGGTAAGTGTGTCAAGTAGACATCTCATCAGTAGAGCTAGGATCTCCATCATCATCCGAAGCATCATCGTCATCACCACCATCATCATCATCAGAATCAAAAGCCGTTGGAGGAGGTGGTGAAGGAGTAGCCTCAAAAGCAAACCCACCCATGGTCGCTTGCCATCATGCAATACGACCAACACGAACATTCACCTGATACAACTCAGTAGAAAGCGTATCTAGGCGAGCATCCATGCGTTGCAGCTGCGCCATGATGTCTCCAAGAGATACATCGCCCATAGAGGAAGAAGGAGCGGATGTAGACAGAGTAGTACGAGATGGAGCGAAACAAGAGGAAGGAGTGGAATCCTGCTGTCACAACTTAAACTGTGCTGCACTATGTTTTACAGTAGCGGCGTCTATGGCACAAATGTGAGTGAAGTGGTCAGACACAGGAAAAGGGACAAAAAAATGGCATAAGATCCTCATGATAGCGGAAGGAAAGATGAGCTTATCACGGGATGCCGAATATAAATGAACATCTATGATAGAAAGAATGAAATGAGAAGGAAAATCTATAGTAAGATGCTCAAGAAGAGATAACAAAAATCGAGCACGAGGCTCTGTGATGGAGTTGTAGTGAGAGAGAGGATGGAGTACAAAAGTCATACCCATGTTTAAGAATCTAGGACCTTTAGCAAAAGGTCTACATGATGTATACTAATGTTCACCCCAATCAGCAGGGTGCTCACAAAAAGCAGATATAAGCTCATCTTTGGACACGGTCCTCAAACACTCACAAGAAGGATAGTCAAGAAACTTTATCCTAGGAACCCAAAGCACATCCGCAACTAGTTGCGATGTGATAGGGATGCGCATACCTCGAAGGCGAATGAAAAAAAGAGATACTGAACAATCAATCCCGTGCATGTTGGAGTAAAACTCCTGAATAAGCACGAGAGGGCAAGTGACCGAAACGTCACACAGTGACTCCCATCCCCTACTATGAATGACAGAGGGGAGGTCAGTATCAGCGAAGTCCGCCAAAATGACTTGGCGTTTTGAATAAACACCTCGTCTAGAGAAGTTCTTCGAGAATGCCTTGTGGGCATTATCATCATGGAACCGAAGATTAAAAGGAACAGAATCAGAAGAGAAGGAAGCTCCAGAACGAAGAGGATTCCAAGCAGGAGTGGATTTACGCTTAGGTGCCATAGACACTACTAACATAAACAGAATGAGTTAGAGAGAGAGAAAGAGACAATCCAAAAAGTCCCAACACAATTCAAATATATCAAATATATTGAATAAAGAGTACGTATGCATGAGAAATGCATGAATATGTGACATGTGTAAAGTTGTGATTTACAACTATGTTTTATATTGGCTTTATTCCATGACAAAATGTGTTGTAATTACTTTATTTCATTTCCTTGTATTTTGTGGGATTTAATTGTATTGGGTTTAGTATCAAGTTGGTAAAGATTCAAGTTTTATTGAAGATCAGTGGATCTCGCGGGTGTGTCGCTGGGAGCTAAGCCGCGAAAGAGTCATGTGAGAAGCACATGACTGGAAGCTGAAGAGTCATGCCAGGCTGTCATTTTCGCGAGTGTCTCGCGGGTAAGGCCTTCCCACGAGACAGTCGCGAAACATTCTGCCTGAAGGATTTTAATGAGTGATTTTCTTACCCTTCACCCATACTATATATACCCTCATTACCCACAAATGTGAGAGAGACTATTCAGAGAGAAAAACCTTAGATAAGTGTTCTACAACACACACACCCTCTTTTGAGAGAGAGCTACTCCTCCTTAGTGAGAAATTATTGTAACCTCTTCTCCATCCCTCTCTCATTATCATACCTTGAAAGGAGATTTGTACCAAAACACAACCCACACCTATTCAGAGTGTAGAGAGTGCTTTAGAGTTACTGGGAAGCATTGGAAGAAGCCAAGGATGGCAGATGCAACATGGAGCTTGTTGCGGGATCCGGAGAACTAAGACAAGACACGGTTCCGAGAAGCCTTGTTGGAGTAGGAGCTTAGAGGGCTTAGGTACATCGGGTAGATTAGGCTTGGAGGGTCTCTTGCTAACCCATGTATCCCAACTGATTGTCTAGTGGATCGATTTCCGCTTGGAGGGCGGCGGAGAGGTTTTTCACCGAGTTCTTCGGTTTCCTCTTCGAGAACACGTCTTGGTGTTTTCTGTGTTTGCATTCTTCTTCCCTACTCTTTTATATTCCATTATACTGTTGTGTTGCTTAGTTTATGGATTAAAGTAGCTTATTTGTTCATCCGCTCGCATTTACACTATTCCGCACTTTGTATTAAGTTTGTGTAAAATCTATCGAGCCGTAATTTTAATTGGGGGTCTAAATAGCTCTTGTGTTTTCAACACATTTTCGAGCTTTCAATTGGTATCAGAGCGGGTACACTTGTTTTAGTTTCATTACCTAAGTGTGATCCTTGACCCCTTGTGTGTTTTTCCATGGATAATGCTTTGTGTGCTTCTATGGATGTTGTTGATTGTAACATGCCACGTGTTTGTGAAAATGCCTCTATAAATGATAATCCTCATGATTGTGATGCTATGTTACATGAACCTTTGGGTGTTATTGATATTCTTAACACCAAACTCTTAAAGAAAAATGCTAAGAAATTTCAAAAGAGTTTAAGCAAGTTATTTTGTGAAAAGGATGATTTGATTGCTAAGCTCAATGAATCCATCAAATTGGTTGAAAAATATAAGAAACTTGCTGAAAATTCTCTTGAAAAGCTGAAAGAGTTTGAGTGTTTGAATATGGACTTGGATGCTAAACTTGTTTTGTCTAACAAACTTGTTGATGATCTGAAATCTGAAAATGAATCTCTTAAGATGCATGTCAAGTGTTTGATTGCTGAACCTACTGTTAAAAATGATGAAAATGTATGTTGCAATCATGTTGTGATACCGATTTTGTGCCTAATGTGTGTTTGCCTCAAAGGACAAATCGGTGTACATTCCTCCACATAAAAGAAATCAAAAAGTGGAGAGAAAGGCTCTTAAGCCTAAGCCTTTGGTTAGGTCCAATCCTAGGGAATTGAGTGGATCTAAGTTTGTTCCAACTTGCCTCCATTGCGGTGTGATTGGTCATATAAGGCCTTAATGTTCTAAGTTGAAGAGAGAACAAACCCAAGTTGCTAGACCATTCCCGAAAAGCCTAATGGATCTAAACACATTGTTTGTCACCATTGTGGTGCCTTTGGTCATCTAAGACCTCATTGCTCTAAGTTTCATGCTCTTAAAAGAATTAAAAGAAAAGAGAAACTTGAGCCTCTTGGAAGTTGTACTTTGCATGATAAACCGGATTTGAGTGAAAATAGCATGTTGTTAAAGAAAGTGTTTAATGCTCTTAACTCCTTGACTATGTGCATCTCCGGTTCTCATTATCCCAACCCTCGTCTCACTTCTCTAGAGACACTCATTCCAAGCAATCATTCCGTTTGGATGAGGAAGGGTTCTTATGGTTGAGCCTTTGCTCTTTTGGTCCTTGATCTAATTCTTTCGATCTTTGTAGAACCTTTCATGCATTAAATATCATATCTTCATGCATTTGTGCATTTTGCATTTATTTGTATGCATTGCTTTTGTTTTGATCTTACTTTTATGTCTTTTTTTTGTGTATGTAAAAAATCCAAAACCACATAAAAAGTGAAAAATTCAAAAAGTTTGATCGTATATGTTTGAGCACATTTCACATGTGAGCTTGGCCTAGTACCTTCGTACTAATGGCATTGTGCATTTACGAGCTTAGCTTGTTTTGTATGCACCTAGTTCTTTGTAGGAGAAATCTTGAATACTATGTGTGACTGTTGTAAATAGATCTTCAAACTTGTCATGAATGATTGGTCAATAGTCTTGTTGGTCTTGATACTTGCATAGACTTATGTCTATATCTCTTCCCACTTTATTTTTTTTTCAAATAGAGCTCACCAAATGTAAATCTCCAAATGAAAAGAGATATTGAGCTGGAAAAGCCTGTCGCACATACTAGTATTTGACTAGGAAAAAGGGAAAGCGACTCTTTTTAATATGTTTTGTATGGTGCTCAAAAAGCCAAAGGCTAATCATCAATGTTGAAATATCATAAATTTTAAGCACCAATCTCAAAATGAGATGTTTTTGTCCAAACAAAATAAAATGGACCAATTGTTATGCCTTATGCAGAAGCCAAATGAAAAGCTTCTATGTTTTGTATTCAATGTGTGGGAGGTCATATATACTCATTTCTATAATAGAGATTGTCCACTTGATTTCGTATCAGTTGTGTATGACCCGATTGAATTGATCATTGAAACTTCACTCTAGTCTAAGGACTATTCCACACTTGATCCTCACACACAACACACAAGACTTTTGTTCAATGAATGTCTATTTCATTTGTGTGATTGTACATGTTCAAATGTGATGTGTGTGTGCTCAACCATGTGGATCAAACCAAAAAGATTTTTGTTCTTTTTGTTTGCCTTTGGAAGTGATTTGTATCACCCTTGTTTTTCAAAGTTTTCAAATTTTTTTTTGTGTGAAAAACATGTTTTCTGGGTGTTTTCGTGACTTATTTCATGTTTAAGTTCAGTCACGAGTGAAAGGGTCCAATTCGCAAGTTTTTCAGCTTTGGACAGAGAGTTTCGCGACTGTTTCGCGGCTGTTTCGCGAGTAAGGCTTACCTGCGAGATACCAGCGAAATTTTCGCGGGATTCTAAGTAGCGAGATACCTGCGAAAATTTCCAGATCAGCTTTTTAAAGGGCATTTCGTGGGTCATTTGTTTTAAACGCCTCCCATCTTCTCCCAAACCCCTGTTTTAATGTTTCTACATCAAAACCCAACTAAATTCAAGTTTTTTTCATTCCATAAACATCTCTAAGGTAATCTTTAACTCATTTCATTGATTTTGATCCTTAGATTACGTTTTGGGGGTTTTATGTTCATAGTTGGGATTTTCTCAAATGGGAGTTGGAAAACTTAATTTCTGTCAATCTTTTTGATTGGGCTTTGTTTTAAATGATAATTTGCTTTGGATGTTGCCCCCTTGTGGCAAAAATAACATATATTTAGGTAAGATTTTCATATGTTCTTGCATTGTTCATTATACATGAGTAGTGTGTGCACTTCAAGTGTTTGATAAAATGCCCAAATGGCATTTTCTCGTTGTTTTGGACTCTGATGAGTACCAAATTTTGGGGATCATCATAATTGTTCATGTTTATCATGTTTTGATTATTGGTGGTGTGTTTTGTACACTTTGCCCCTTGAGTGCCTTGCTCATGCATTGGTCATGCATCTCACATGCACACTAGATGCACACTAGTTGCACCTTTGCTGCACACACTTGAACACTTGACATGTTTTTGCATTCACTCATGCTTGTTAAGTCTTTTTAGACCTTCTAACACATTTAACATGTTCTTATGTCTATGTCATGCCTAGGTCCACATCATGTTCCATTATCCTTAACATATCATGTTCTTTATGCTTTGTAGCATTGTTTTAAAATGTTTTTGTCTAATGTTTGGGTTTCATTTTCTCATTCATCTTGCACCCCTCATGCATCATCTTCATATTTTCTTCTTTCCCTCCTTCCTCTTGATTCATTTGTCTATTCGTGACAAAAAGGGGGAGAATATTCCGGAGAGTATACCGGTGTGTTTCGTCATTTCTATGTGACTCATGTGCACACTCTTAGGGGGAGAAATTCTACCTTGCGCACATTCGTAGGGGGAGAAAGCCATAGGGGAGATGCATATACCAAGGGGGAGAAGACATTGTTTTTGAGAAAACCTTGATTTACTTTATGCTTGTTTTCCCGATGCTTTGTGTTACTTATAGTATCTATGCTTTGCATCATGTTCTAGTGTTGAACACTTTTGTGCCCATGTTGCTTTTGTAAGCTTTTAGGGTTTGTTTAATTGCATGTTTTATAGACTTTTATGGTTTGTGCCATGCATATGCAATACTTTGTTTATGCAGCCTTTATGCTTGTGTAATTGAAGTTTAATGTCATACATTTTACTTTGATACATCACTCTTGTGCCCGTGTAGGATTGCTCCTAGATGCATATACGTTCTATGCATTGGTTGAGTGATGAACACTCTTGTGCCCTAGTAGGATTGTTCCTAGATGCAAATACTTCGAGTATTTTGCATTGGTTGAGTGTTGGACTTGCAAATGGTACTCTTTAATTGAGCTTATCATCTTGCATGTCCGGATGTTCATTCCTTGTGTGAATGAGCATAGTGATCACTTTTGTATAGTGATTGCTCGTTTGATCTTACCATGGTCTAATGTTTTATTCCATTTTGCTTGATCGCAGTTTACTTGTTGCATTATACTTGTCTTTTTATCGCCTGATTTACCTTGAAGGTCTAATGTGTTTTGTGCAAGTGTTTCAGGTTATAGGTATACATGTTCCAAGTTCATCACAGCGTCTAGATTTAGGTGTGAGTGAGTTTTGCCATTGTTCCCAAACTCATGTTTAAGTCTAGAGTCTGTTATAGGGTGTTTTGTCACGGAATAGCCAAAGGGGGAGATTGTAAAGTTGTGATTTACACCTATGTTTTATATTGGTTTTATTCCATGACAAAATGTATTGTAATTACTTTATTTCATTTCCTTGTATTTTGTGGGATTTAATTGTATTGGGTTTAGTATCAAGTTGATGAAGACTCAAGCTTTATTGAAGATCAGTAGATCTCGTGGGTGTGTCGCTGGGAGCTAAGCCGCGAAAGAGTCATGTGAGAAGCACATGACTGGAAGCTGAAGAGTCATGCCAGGCTGTCGTTTTCGCGAGTGTCTTGCAGGTAAGGCCTTCCCGCGAGACAGTCGCGAAACATTCTACCTGAAGGATTTTAATGAGTGACTTTCTTACCCTTCACCCATACTATATATACCCTCATTACCCACAAATGTGAGAGAGGCTATTCAGAGAGAAAAACCTTAGATAGGTTTTCTACAACACACACACCCTCTTTTGAGAGAGAGCTACTCTTCCTTAGTGAGAAATTATTATAGTCTCTTCTCCATCCCTCTCCCATTATCATACCTTGAGAGGAGATTTGTACCAAAACACAACCCACACCTATTCAGAGTGTAGAGAGTGCTTTGGAGTTGCTGGGAAGCATTGGAAGAAGCCAAGGATGGCAGATGCAACATGGAGCTTGTTGCAGGATCCGGAGAACTAAGACAAGACACGGTTCCGAGAAGCCTTGTTGGAGTAGGAGCTTGGAGGGCTTAGGTACATCGGGTAGATTAGGCTTGGAGGGTCTCTTGCTAACCCATGTATCCCAACTGATTGTCTAGTGGATCGATTTCCGCTTGGAGGGCGGCAGAGAGGTTTTTCGCCGAGTTCTTCAGTTTCCTCTTCGAGAACACGTCTTGGTATTTTCTGTGTTTGCATCCTTCTTCCCTACTCTTTTATATTCCATTATACTGCTGTGTTGCTTAGTTTATAGATTAGAGTAGCTTACTTGTTCATCCACTAGCATTTACACTATTCCGCACTTTGTATTAAGTTTGTGTAAAATCTATCGAGCCGTAATTTTAATTGGGGGTCTAAATAGCTCTTATGTTTTCAACACATTTTCGAGCTTTCAACATGCAACAAAAATTTCACCATGGGCTCAACCCAATCCAAACTTACCAGCACACAAACATAGTTCACACATCTAAATGCATGAAAATACCATTCTAATGCATATGTGATGCAATGCATGAGATTTTGAACACATTTAAATGAAAACTCATCCCAAAATTTCATGAAAAACTCATCAATTTTGAAAAGCCCCAAAAATTTTCAAAAAACCCCAAAACCTAAGATTCAAAACTTGAAATGCATGAAGAATGAAGAAAAAAGAGATCATACCAAGTGATTTGAAGCAAGGAAGGGCCAAAAATCACGTGGGTTGTAGGTTTTGAGTGAGAAAAAGGATTTTGGGAGATGAACAGCCGCAGACAGATTGAGAGAGATGGAGAAAATGAGAACCAGATCGTGACAAAAGATTATATAGGAGTATCAGTAATTCTCGACAGATGAGGTGTCGAGAGGTGTCGAGACATCTGTCGAGGTAGGTGTCGAGAAAATGGCCTTCGACAATTGAAGGTGTCGAGAAGTATCGAGGAATGAACATCAAAACCAAGAATAGAAGCTCGATCGATTGACAAGGTGTCGAGAAGGTATTGAAAAGACAAAAACTTTCTCAATCGATCCACCAGGTATCAAGGAGGTATCGAGATTACGATAAGAAAAAGGCTTGAGAAGCTCGATAGATAACAGGGAATCAAGGAGGTGTCGAGCCAACTTTTAAAAACAGTTTTTCGAGAAGTGAAAAACACAGATATGAATGCAATCCAACATGAACCTCAACCAATGATCCAATCAACATATTAAGCTCTCAAAATCATTTCTCAACAAAAATTTAAAGCACATGGATCCTCAAAAACGCACACACACACTAAACAAGTCTAACCAATTTTATTTTTTAAAAATAAGTCAAGACAGTTTAGTGAGCATACATTATCACATGTAAAACCTTTGTGATGGCCAAATCACATTGTACTTGCACATGTATTAAGAGTAGAAAAGAATATTGCATGTTGTGTGTGAAAAAAAATATCGTAAGATTCCATATGTGTATACATGTTATAATGATCTGAGATATGAGAAAATAACTTTAACTTACACACAATCATAACTGTTTGATGGGGACTATCACCTTCAAGGTACATCCTATAACTCTCACATCTCCTAGAATACACGCTTGCAACCATATTTAAAGTATTTTTGATCTTTTTGCTTTTTATTTTTCTTTGCATATTTTCTTTTATTTTAGCAAATTATGCATGGGCATATAAAAAAGAGAAAATAAATACCCAAGATGTTAAGCATAGACATTGCACTTTTACTATGCCGAAACAGGATGTCTTTGACACTGCACTTTTACTATGCTGAAGCATACAGCTGTCTATGACACTGCACTTTTGCTATGCCGAAGCATACAGGTGTCATATTATGATTGGCGAGCAATAGTGGTGAGATGGTTATTTATGCCTTTCTTTTAGAATTTTCTAGTCCTACCCGTCAAAAAAAGTGATACGAGTATTAAGTTTAAGAGATAACTTAATCTTACTCATCACAAACAAGAGCCACAAAGCTTACTTGCTTAGTTGTGCATAGAGATGCTCATCTAAGTTACAAAAGAGTCAAAGTTTAGAAATTTTGTTTCAATGGTCATCTAAGGTACACAAGTACCAAAGTACACAAAACACACATTGTTTTTGTATTTTTCAATTTTTCAATTTTTTATTTTTATTTTTACATCAAAAACAAAATAAACAAAACTGAAAATAAACAAACAAAAACATGTTATCAAAGTAAAGCATAAAACTAGACTGACTCAAAAAAAAATGCAAAACACACAAGTGATGCAACAAACAAAAATAAGAAGATAGAAGAAAGTGATGAAATCACTTAAAGTCCTTTTTCTTCCACACCTTGGAAGAACCTTTCCTTTGATTGAATCCTTGAACCCGCAGTGAAGGGGAAGAATTGAACCTGTTCAAGTTCGAAAGGAACATGAGAGCTTTGAGAAGATCACCAAGAAGAGCAAGAGAGGATTGAAGCTGATTTTGGCTTCTAGATGCTATCATGTCGTTGCTCTGTTGAGTGGCTAGTCACTTATAGTAATTTGGTCAAGTATGACCGGCAGCTCCACAATGATGACAGAGATGCTACTTCTTTTGTTTAGGCTTTTGAGAGTTCTCCTTCTTAGCCATAGGGTTTTTACTATCATTCTTATCCTGTTTAGAGGTGCTTCTAAGATAGATTTACCCTTGTCTAGGTTCTCACTAGCTAATTCAATTTTAACTTCAGTGTTTTCAATTTCAGTATTATTAGCAGGAAAAACAAAAACAGTAGCACTAGTAAAAGCAGTATTAGAGGAAGAAAGACCATACCCTAAACCTGTTCGATCCGAAGCAGATTTTGATTGCTAAGCATCTTTTTAAGCTTTGCCTTGAAGTCCTTTCCAATTGAGCTCTAACTTGAAATAGCTCCGCTTCAAGCTTTTTGGTCTTCTCAGCCAAGAAATTGTTCTCAAATCTCAGTACACCAATAGTTTGATTCACCTCATCAAACTTTGTGGACAACTCTTCACGATCAAGTTCCACATCACTGAGCTTCTTGGTGGCCAACCTATACAGTTTCTCATGCTTCTCAAAGGGCTTGTAAAACTTCTCATAGGCTGTATGAATATCATCTTGATCATCCATCTTCTCAAATTTGGACTCCACCAGTTTTTCTTCTTCGTCCACTTCTTTAACAATCCCTTCAGTAGGATTGACCGTGGCAGTGAAGGTATTTAAGATTCCGTCATCCTCATTGTCAGAATCATCTTCAAGCTCAGTGTCACTCAAGGTTGCCGCAAGTGCCTTCCTCTTCCTAGTGCTCTTGAGATATGTAAGGCATTCATGCTTCATGTGACCGAATCCATGACATCCAAAACACTTTTTTCCTGTAGGAACAGTGTACTAATTGCCGTCCTTAGCATCCTTTTTCCCTTTGTCTTGCCCCTTAGACTGAAACGAACTGGATTGCCTGCAGTCCTTGTCGAAGCTCCTTCCATTGGCATTCTTCATAAACTTCTTGAACTTCCTTGTAATGTAGTACTTCATCTTGGAATTTTCATCATCGAAAGACTCTTCTGTATCACTGCTCTTCGCCTTCAAGGCCATGCTCTTGCCTTTACCCGTCTTGCCAATTCTGGTCAGCCCTAGCTCATAGGTCTGCAGGTTTTCAACCAGCTCAGTCAAAGGAATCTTGTCAATATCCTTTGATTCTTCTATCACCATAATCTTGGCATGAAATCTCTCAAGTAGAGATCTGAGCACCTTCCTCACAATCTTGGGTTTAAGATAGTTTCCTCAAGATTAAAAGCTGAGTTCACTATGTCCTTGAGCTTGGCATAGAACTCATCAAACGACTCATCCTCCTCCATCTTTATTTCTTCAAAACTTGTAGTGAGCCTTTGAAACTTAGAATCCTTGACAGCCTTTGTACCATCATAGGTTGTCTGGAGGATGGTCCATGCTTCCTTTGCATTTTCAGTAGAGGATATCTTCTTGAACTCCTCATTGGTGACTGCACTAAATAGGACATTCAACGCTTTGTTGTTGAAGTTTGTTGCCTTAATCTTGGCTTCATCCCAATCGGCCGGTGCTTCCTTTGGCTTGGTCCAGCCAATCTCTACAGCTTGCCACACCTTCTCATCTAAAGACTGCAAGAAAGCTCTCATGCGTACTTTCCAGTATGCATAGTTAGTCTCATCAAATAAAAGATGTATGATTAACGACTATCCTCTATCCATGACAAACAGGGGTAAATAGATCAAACACAGTAAAGATTAAACCCTAATCAGAGTGTGCCTATTCTGATATCACTTGATAGACTACAAACTGAATGACCCCTTGTGATTTAACCAATTAATTAATTAACCAAGTTATTAATTAATCAATTTAACATGCAAACGTGTGATAGCACAAACAAATCACCAAATAACTAAATATGCAACGAAAATTAAATGACACGGTAATTTGTTTACGAATGGGGAAAAACCTTACAGCAAAAACCCCACCGGGTGATTTTCAGGTCACCACTCCCGAAACTCCACTATTATCATCACAAGCAGTTACAAGTAAAGGAATCCGAAGTACCTTACCAACCTACAATTGAACCCTTACCTTAATACCCAATTGGACTTATTCTGTAGTGATAGTTCCCACCTTTGATGCACGGCTCCCAAGTACGTGACTAACCAATGCGCGAATCTCAGTACGCAACTTCAACACCAACTTAAAAGGAGAGGTTGGCTGCAAAGTTCTTCAGTTCATCCTACACGATGAAGATCAAGAAGATGCTCGGTCACAAAACCCTTGGTACAAATACACAGCAACTTCTTCAGAAGAGATGAACTAGGTCAAGAACTTCGTCTTTTTATCATTGAATAGAGTTGCTCAATGCTTGTGCAACTTGTGTACAATTTGATGGCTCTTAAAATAATCCTTTTATATGTCTAGGGTTAGGAGAAAAGAAGGCCCAAAGACACATTCACGGATCCCAAGAAATCAAATCAGAAAATATGATTTTATAAATCTCGACAGATAGCAAGGTGTCTAGGAGCTATCGAGCAGGTGTCGAGGTTTAATGAATTTGCACTTCAACTTGTTTTTCTTGGACAGACTTGATGACTTCAACACTTGATCTTGAAACCTTGTTTCTTGAAGTATTAAAAACACCTAGAACTACCCAATTACAAGTAGAGTGTAAACACATTCAACAAATGAAAACACATATATCCTAATACCTTCAAGGTCAAGACTAGTGCCGAAAAGATCTATTCAAAAAGAAATAGTTCGACTATAAAAAGATTTTTTTACCAATAGTCAAGTTAACTCTATCTAGATTCTCTTATTCATTATATTTCATTTGGATGAAATATGGCAATGAATATCAAGAAAGCTTCTTTTAGTAGCAATCTTGAGGAAGACATCTATATGATGAAACTAGACTTGTTCATAGTAAAGAATCAGTAGTGTTTAGTATGCAAGTTGCTTAAAGTTCATTTATGGACTAAAGCAAGCATCTAGGTCATAAAATATCATCTTTGATCAAGCAATCAAAATGTTTGATTTTGATCAAGTAGGCCTTATGTGTGTAAAAGTTATATAGAATAACAAAATTTCTTAATGTATGTTGATGACATTCTAATAATTTAGAATGATGTAGAGTTATTGTCATCAATGGAATTTTTTGTTGTCTAGTCTAGTATGATATAAAGTACTTGGGAAAGACTAGTCACATCCTAAGAATTAAACTTTAGTTAAAATTTAGAAATTAGGATGTTGGGTCTATCTCAAACTGCTTAAAGAGATTATATTCTAGCCAAGTATAGCATGTATGACTTCAAGAAAGGATTCTTTCCTTTTAAATTTGAAGTTCCTTTATACAGGACTATAGTCCTAAGACATATAAAAGGAAGAGCATATTAAGACGGTTTCTTATACTAAATCAATAGGAAGTCTTTATGTTATGCTATATACTAAATTAAATATCTATTTTGCAGTATGCATAGTAAGCAAATATCAATTTAATCAAAGATCACTTAATTTAGTGGGAGTAAAGCATATACTCAAATATCTTAGGAGAATGAGGGATTATATGCTTGTCCACCAAAGTGAAGTGTTGATGGTTACTGGATGTACAAATATTAACTTGTAGTTTGATTGTGATTCATGAAGTTAGACTTCAAGATATGTGTTCATCCTAAGCGGTGAAGATACACATTAAGCGTAAGTATCATCTCATTAGAGAGATATGAGTACGTAAGAAGTAGTAGTAGAAAAGATAATTTATGCAATAAATCTGACTAAAACTTGTTTCCAAACCTTGCCTTAGAGTGATTATGAATTACTTTAAAGGGAGATAAGTGTTGGATATATAATAAATTGTCTTTAAGGGTAAGTGGGAGATTGTTGGGGTTGATGCCCTAAAATTCAATTTATTGGCATGTCATAAATAATTAAATAGTTTAATTATATGAGACTATTTATAAATGAACTAATGAGACATTATCTTAGTCTATAAGATGCATAATATGTGATTTATTTGATTTAGTTACAGAAGATATAAATCATAAGTTCTTTATAAACCTAGAATTTTAGTTCTTAGTCGGTGATGAAATTGGGCATTTCATCTGCGAAAACTATAATATATCAACTAAGATGATTTGTCTTGATCATGGAAGTGGAAACTTCTAGTTGATATGTTGATATGTTTTAAGAGTTAAGACATATTGAACTGGACCGCTGTGAAATTTATTATTCTCCTAATAACTGTCAAATGAATAATAAATCTCACGACTTCTATTTACGTCAACTCTAAATCCTGAGAGAATAATGGACCTGATTAGATGTAAGTTGCTTTGATATATTAAGAATGAGATCTATAAGTTAAGGTCAAAATCTCAATATGTTGGGCAGCCTAATTTAATGTTGATGAAACATATATTCTCAAGATGGAATTCATGATCTCTTAACAGAGATATAAAATATTTCCTTGAGATAAGTTTAATGGGATTGATTATTTAGAGTGTTGGGCCCAACCACTTTAGTAAGGAGTTACTAAAGTATATATTTATGGAATTGGATTTTATAGATATATGGTGAATAACATAAAGGATTAAACTGGGTACTCAAAGATTAAGATGTAGTAATCTTCAAAGTGACAGTCTACATTTATGACTTTGTATTACTACGAATATTTTAATGAAGGGATTGTATGTATAATAAAGTCTTGGGATATTATTCATAGATAAGGCGTAGAGTGCAACTATATTTATATAGTTGTATTAAATATAGTTAATGATAACTTTGAACTTGTGAAGAGTTGACAGAAAAGCCCAAGGCCCATTGGAGCTAGTATCTTATTGGTTCCTTTTGGTTCCACTCCAAGCCACATATTACAACTCAATTGGAATGGCCCAAAAGGCTAGCCCAATCAGATAATCAGTTATATATCATGAGAGAAATATATAGAATTAAAAAGTGTGTGTGGTTTTCATTTAGATCACATAAGGAATGCAATGATGTATGTGAGTGTTAGACACTCTTTTATTCTCTTCATGGAAACTAATTAAGAAATCACACTTCTTGGGCATCAAGTGGAATTGGAGTGAAGATTGAAAGTGTTCTCAATTAATTTTCAAGTTTAGGTTTTGAATTTCACCGTACCAAGGTACGCTTTCTATTTTTTGTTCTAGAATTCAAGGTTACATGTTATCTCTCATGAATGAAGTAGATCCGTGATTGTTGCTTCCGCTGTGTGTTTTGTATGAGATACAAAACCAGATTTTCCAACAATAAGGTCTATTTGGCTTTTACTAAAACTAATGTGTAACCCCATACTATTAAAAACAATCATAATTACATGGTTCAAATTATACATTTTTTTGAGAATATGTTAAAATTATACATTGTATTAGTTTACACATTTTTTAAATCATAGATTTCTAAAATATGTAATGGTTTCTCATTAAATATATATATATATATATATATATACATATATATAATTTATAATTTAATTGGATTTAGACTATTCAGTTTTTGCACCTAATAATTCACTTGGCAAAAAAAATTAAAAAATTAAATGAACACATGGCACAAAATTAGACTCTAATTGAAATCCAATTTAGAATCTAATTAGATTTGGATTTTTCGATTTTTACTCTCAATAATTCACTTGGCATCATAATTAAAAATTTGATACGACACATGGTGCATAATTGGACTCCAATTTAGATTTTAATTTGATTTTCTTTGAGTTTTGAGTTTTATATATATATATATATATATATATATATATATATATAATATGACATGGTGAGTTTTCATTGGATGGCGTAATTAAAACTAGCATTTTATGCCAGGACCGAATCCAATTTAAACTCATTTACCAAACATAAATGAGAAATTTGATTGGCTCCAAACATAAGGGGGCAAGACCCTAAACAAAGAGGGAGAAAATTATTATTTTTTCTCCTATTATTTTTGTTTTTTAAATAAAAAAATTTAACAACTAAATTTTTTTTTTGCTTATCCGCATATTCACTTAAAAAGTCTTATGAAAATATTATGAATATAGCCTTTCTTAATTTTATTTCTTCTTTTTCCTTTTTTATGGTTAGTATTTTTCATTTTTTATGAAAAAAATAACATACGCCACACAAACACAAACAACAGCATTCCCAGTATATAGATGCCACGAATTCTCAGTCATCCGTTTTATACCCTGAGCCCCCTCCCCCTGACATTTTTATGGGTGCTACAACAATTTTTATTCTTGAGGCGGTGCACATTAAAAAAAAAAAAAAATGGTAAAGGATAGATCATATATTAAACAAAAAATATATGTCTATAAGCCATATCCCTTTTTGAGATTAAAATAAAATACATATGTCCAAAGGGGACCATACAAAATAACAAATTCGTCAACTTGGCTGGATCCTTTCCTAGCTAAAGCTTTAGCGCATTAATTCGCTTCCTTGTAGCATTGTTTTGCCCTGCGTGTGGTACGCGTATTTGCTTCTCCTTTTAAGAGAGATAGATATATATATATATATATATATATATATATATAAAATTGAAAGACATGGCGGTGAAAAATATTTTTCTTTTCTCCCTCTATATTTGGGGTAGTTCACAATTCTATCATTATTTTTGAAACCAACCAACTTTCCCCTTATTAGGGAATGAATAAATATCCCTAATTCGTTATTTTCTCAGTTAAATACAATGAAATATTTTAAAGATGTTATTAATCATATATCATAAATGAATAGAAAAAGTTAAGGATTGTGTTGTTTTATTGGAGGCAAAAACACCATTTTGGTCTCTACATTTTGGGGTCACAGTCAATTTGGTCACTATATTTTAGTATCAATCAATTTAATCCCTACTATTTTAAACTTACAGTAAATTTGGTCATTGCCGTTAACTCACTAACAGGAAAATGCTTATATAGCAAACAGTTTATACATTTGGCATATTTATTATTTAAAAATTAGATCAGATGTTGATGTGTCTAAGTTTAAGTGGCCATGTCAACACTTATGTGGCAAAAAAAGCCACATAAGCTATTATATATATTTTTTTCCTTTTTTGTTTTTTTAAAAACCTACAATCTCACAAAAATAAAACCAAATCTCTCAAATAGTAATATTTCATCTCTCTCTCTCTCTCTCTCTCTCTCTCTCTCTCTCTCTCTCTCTCTCTCTCTCTCTCTCTCTCTCTCTCTCTCTCTCTCTCTCTATATGTGATGAGGAGCCAAAGGCAACAACAATCACTGTCACTCCAACGCCATAGCCAATCCTTCAACTCAAACTTCATCATTCTGACCAACGTCCATGTGCAATGAGGAGCTTGCGAGATGCTGTTGCTGCACAAGGCGGTGACGATCTGAGGCTAGGTCCATGCTGGTCGAGCTTAAGACGAGGATATCTGAGTCAAGTGGGTCGGGATCAATTGGATCTAGTTTTCTTTGGGGTTGTTTGCCACGGATCAAGCTTTGTTGTGGATCTAGGTTTAGGATGGTATTGGCAGATTTGGGTTTGTAGCCAAGGATTTTGGGATTAGTTAGAATCTTTGAATTTGGGGCTTTTGTTTGAAATTTTTGGAATTAGTTTGAAACTAGGTTTGGTGGATCTGCATTTGGGTTTTCTTTTAGGCAGGATTTAGTCTTTTAGAAACAGCATGGCCTATGTTGATTTAAGATTGTTGGACTAAATTATTGTTTTGTTACCAAGAAATTGCAAGAAAGGAAAAAAAAAAAAAAAAAAACCAATATCAATAAAATAAAAATGAAATTCTGCCAGGTTAAGAAATTAGAAGAAAAAAAATACAAAATGGAAAAAATTAGTAAAGAAAAGAAAATTATTTTTTAAAGTTGATGTGGCTTTTTTTGCCACCTAAGCACTGACATGGCCACTTAAACTTAGACACATTAGTATCTGATCCAATTTTTTTATATTAAATATGCCAAATGTACAAACCTTTTGCCACATAAACATTTTCCCGTTAGTGAGTTGATTGTAGAGACCAAATTAATTGTAAGTTTACAACAATAGGGACCAAATTGATCGATATCAAAATATAGAGACCAAATTGACTGTGACTTCAAAATATATGGACCAAAATGGTGTTTTTTCCTTTATTGGATTGTATTTAAAATTATTGTCATTCTATTGGATTTAGCTATAAAAATTACAAATTATGAGTATTTGCTCATTTTTCAAACATAAAAGGGGAAATTGATTAGTTTCAAAGATAAAATGAGGGAATTATGAAATACAAATTGTTAATCGTTAAAGAAGCCTTGTAATTAAGAATATTCTTTAATAGAAAATGCAAATTGTTTATGCTTTTGTATTTTATTCTAGGAAAGAAAATATTATTTTACTTCTTACTGTTATTTTTATTATTGCGATGAAATAAATTATGATTTAAGTTTTTGTTAATTATAGTTTTAGAAAGATTTTATAGTTACATTATCTTATTCAATTTAGTTTCAAAATAATATTTACTCTTTCAAATAATAAGATTCTTAAAGAAAAAAAAAAAAAGAGTTGTCTAGTTGAAACTAAAATTTTAATATGCTATAGAATTATTATTGAAAGTGGTGTCACATTTAATATAAAAACTAACAAAACTCTTGATTGTTGTATTGAATGATAATTACTTGTACCAAAATTTTAAAAAAAAAATAATTTAACACATGACACAAATTAGGCTTCAATTTTGGAATTTAATTAGATTTTCTCTTAGTTTTAGCTTTATATATATATATATATATATTCATCTATGTGATTGTATTGACCAATGAACTACATAGTTGAATTTAATTATTATTTAAAAAAAATACTTTTTATTGCATTTATAAACACAACCATATAGTTAAATTGAATTATCAACACAATCACTTATTGTGTCTATATATATGATAACAAATAAAACACAAGTGAACAACAAAAATCTTGGGGCATCTGAGGCCAAATTGTCTTCTTTGAAGAAAGAAGCTTATGCTCACTACACTAATACTATTATATTTATATGTTAAGAAGTGATGAATGCATGTTTATTTATTTTGTTATTTTTTTCATTTGAGAAAATAGGTCAACCTGAACCTGATTTGTCCTATAACCTGATTAACCTGACTAATTTTTAAAACCCATTTAAGATGACATTTTTATTAATTCAAACTCAACCAATCCGATCTGTTTGTCATGTTTGGCATCCATTATAAATAGATTTTGTCATTTATTCATTCAAACCCAGAGAGAGAGAGAGAGGGAGGACTTTGTCCATTGTACAAAATCCTAGTTCGCACACTTAAACCCAACTTAAACACATGGTAAATAGTGATTGAATTACATTTTACTAAGTTTTAGTGTAGGATCAACGTGTAAGTAACGTAAATGTAATCCAATCATACATTTGAAAAATGTGCAAATTATATTGAAGTGTGAATTTATAAAGGAATGAGAAAATATAGTACCACAACATTTTTTATTCCGCATCGAAATTGTGGGAATGTAGTGAGAAGAAAAAATCATCATGCTAGAACAACGAATAGAAGAAGGGGTCCCAAGTGGATGTATTAATATTAGCCTTATCACGTGTGCTTTGTGCGTGTGGTGAGGCTTTTTCTTTTTTTTTTTTGGTGGTCTCGTGTCTTTTTTTTTTTTTTTTTTTTTAATTTTGGATAAATTTATTTTAGAGATAAGAACTGTAAGGTTGAAATTTATCAACTATCTTGTTGGCTTTATTCCGTGCCAATTTGCTTGTAATTTAGTACTTAGTAACCCTGTATTTAGGTGGGATTCATGTAAGGGTAATGTGTAAAGAGAGTGTGAAGAATTGCTCATCTTTGTGCAAAAAAGCAGAGACTCGTGGCTAGAACTCACAACTGACTCGCGGCTTGCAAGCCATCAAATGTTGTGCACGTGAGAAGCATGCGGGTAGGTGAAGAGTCACGCCAACTATTGCACTACAGGATAAAAGTCCCAGGCTGGCCAAACCATTACCTCGCGACTTGAACTCGTGACTTGGACAAGCTACAAGGCCAAAACGCCAACTTACCCTGTTTGGCAAAAACTAACTCTTCGTATTTCAAACACACACCACTATATATAAACTCTTATACCCACGAAATCAAGAGAGCTTCCAGAGAGAATTTTGTGAGAGAAACCCTAGAGAAAAATAAGATTGCCTCATCCCCAATCTTCACTAAGAGACTTTTCAAATTCTTTTACTCTCTTCCTCTCCATTGATACATCCTTGAGAGATTCTTGACCAAACCCTTTTCTCATCACACCCACGTCTGTGAGAAGGTTCATTTGGTGCTAAGGGAAGCAGTTTGGAAGGGACCAATGGTTATTGGTTGATGCTATGGGTTATAGCGGAATCTGGTAAGCTAGAAGAGAAAAAGGTTCAGCGCAACCTCGTTAGAGCAAGAAACTTGAAGGGCTTAAGTACCTGGGTAGATCAGGCTTAGAGGGTCTATTACTGTTCATGTATCCCAACTACATTTTCTAGTAGATTATTGATCGCTTGGAGGACGGCAAAGAGGTTTTACGCCGAGCGCTTCGGTTTCCTCTTCGATAACACATCGAGTGTTGTCCTTATATTTGCATCTCTCTTCCTTTATCTTTGCCATTTATTTTATGTTGTGGATGTGATTATATTTGGTTTAGATTGTTTATCAATTTTGTGTTTGGCTTATGTTCATGTTCCGCACATTAATTATTTAATAATTAGCTTGAATTAATATTTTGAAATTTGGGGTCTAAACGTTCAAGGGTGTTTTACATACATTTTGAACATTCAATTGGTATCAGAGTGGGTACATTTGTTGTGATTTAAATACCTAAGTGTGATCCTTGACCCCTTGTGTTTTTTGCCATGAATTGTGCTTTGTATGTCTCTTTGTATGATTTAGTTGGTGATGAATGTAACATGCTACGTGTTTGTGAAAATGCCTCTATGAGTGATAATCATTGTGATCGTGATGCTATGTTACATGAACCTTTGGATGTTGTTGATATTTCTAACATCAAACCCTTGAAGAAAAATGCTAAGAAGTTTCAAAAGAATTTGAGCAAATTATTTTGTAAAAATGATGATTTGATTGCTAAGCTCAAAGAATCCAACAAATTTGTTGAAAAATATAAGAAACTTGCTGAAATTTCTCTTCAAAAGCTGAAAGAGTTTGAATGCTTGAATATGGACTTGGATGCTAAACTTGTTTTGTCTAACAAACTTGTTAATAAACTAAATTGTGAAAATGAATCTCTCAAGATGCATGCTAAATGTTTGATTACTGAACCTATTACTAAAAATGATGAAAATATATGTTGCAATCATGTTGTGGTACCCGATTTTGTGCCTATTGTGTATTCTACCTCAAAGGACAAATCCGTGTACATTTCTCCACATAAAAGAAATCGAAAAGTGGAGAGAAAGGCTGTTAAGTTAAAGCCTTTTTTTAGGTCTCAACCTAAGACTTCAAATGGATCTAAGTTTGTTCTAACTTGCCACCATTGTAGTGTGATTGGTCATATAAGACCTCAATGTCATAAGTTGAAGAGAGAATAAAACTATGTTGCTAGATTCCTTCCCAAAAAGCCTAGTAGACCTAAACGCATTGTTTGTCACCATTGTAGTGCCTTTGGTCATCTAAGACCTCAATGCTCTAGGTTTCATGCTTTTAAAAGAATCAAAAGAAAAGCGAAACTTGAGCTTCTTAGAAGTTGTGATAAAAAGGTAAACTAAATTTGAGTGATAATAGCATGTTGTTAAAGAAAATGTTTAATGCTCTTAACTCCTTGACTATGTGCATCTCCAGTTCTCATTCTTCCAACCTTCATTTCACTTCTCTTGAGACACTTATTCCAAATAATCATTCCGTTTGGATGAGGAAGGGTTTCTATGGTTGAGTTTTTGCTCTTTTGGTCCTTGATCTAATTCTTTCAATCTTTGTAAGACTCTTCATGCATTAGATGCCATATTTTCGTGCATTTGTGTATCTTGCATCTTTTTTGCATTATTTTGTTTTTTATCTTACTTTCATGTTTCAATTTTGTGTGAGTAAAAAAATCCAAAACCACATAAAAAGTGAAAAGTTCAATAAGTTTGATCGTATATGTTTAAGCACATATCACATGTGAGTTTTGCCTTGTACTTTTGTACTTATGGCTTTGTGTATTTGCGAGCTTAACTTATTCTTTATGTACTTATATCTTCGTGGGAAAAATCTTGACATCTATGCGTGATTATTGTAAATCGATCTTCAAGCTTGTAATGAATGATTTGTTAATAGTCATGTTGGTTTTGATACATGCGTAAACTTGTACCTATATATCTTCACACTCTTTTATTTTTATTGCTTAAAGAGCTCAACAAATGTAAATCTTAAAATGAAAAGAGATAATGAGCTGCAAAAGCCATCGCACACACTAGTATTTGATTAGGAAAAAGGGAAAGCAAATTTTATGAAAATGTATGATGCCCAAAAAGGCCAAAGATTTGTTCATTAAATTGAAATATCAAAAATTTTAGGCATCGATCTCCAAAATGAGATATATTGATTCAAAATGATCAAATGTTATAATTTGTAAAGAAGCCAAATGAAAAACTTCAAAGATATGTAATCATTTTCGTGTGGGAGATCATATATGTTCATTTCTATAATTGAGATAGACCACTTGACTTAATACTAGTTGTATATGACTTGATTAAATTGATCATTGAAGGTTCATTCTAGACTAAAGACTATTCCACACTTAATACACACACACAACACACATGCCTAATGTTCAATGAATGCCTTATTCATTTGTTCGATTGTACTTATTTAAATGTGATGTGTGTGTGCTCAACTATATATGGATCAATCCAAAAAAAAATTTGATCATTTTATATGTTTTTGGAAGTGATTTTTTTCACTCTTTGTGTTCATGTTTAGTGTTTACATTGTTTTTCAGTGTTTAAACATGTTTTATGTTAAAAAACAGGTGTTAGAGTTTTTCGCGACTCACTCGCGACTTGCCAGTCGCCAACTCCAGTCTCGAGTTTCATCTAGAAGCTTTGGCGGCTCACTCGCGACTCGTGAAATTTTTGCAACTGAACTTCGTGACTCGCCCAGTCGTGAAACGCCCAAAAACAGCTTTTTAAAGGGCTTTTCGTGGGAAACTTGTTTTAAACCTCTCCTATCCTTTGTTAAACCCCTTTTTCACTATTTTTACATCAAAACTCAATCAATTTGAATGGTTTTTCATTCCATTAACATCTCTAAGGTAATTATGAACTCTTTTCATTGTTTTTGATCCTTAGACTATGTTTTAGAAAGTTTTGTGCTCTTGGTTGAGTTTTTCATCATAGGGGTTGGAAAAATTTATTTTTTGGTCAAATTTTTGTATGGGATTAGTTTTTTTTCATGATTTGCTTTGGATGTTGGCCCCTTGTGGCAAAAAGAACATGTATTGAGGGTGGATTTCATATTGTTCATGCATTATTTCTCATTGTTGTTCATAGTGTGCATGCTAGGTGTTTGATAAAATGCCTCTTAGGCATTTTCTCACTTGTTTGGACTCCGATAAGTATCAAACTTTGGGGTTTCTCATGTTTCCTCATCAGGAACATGTTTAGTTCATTGGTTGTGTATTTAACACACCTTGCCTCACATGTGCATTTTCCATGCATTGGTTATGCATTGCACTTTGCCACCTTTTGCACACACCTCTACCCTTGTCATGCATTGGTTCATACATTATTTTTTCATCCTAGCATGTCATGTCTTAGGCTTGAACTTCATTTTCTCATTCATCTCGCACCTCTCATGCATCATAATCATTGTTCATACCTTTATCTCTTGCTCTCGTTTCTCCTTGACCCTTTGTCTATTTCTGACAAAAAGGGGGAGAGTATACCGGAGAATTTTTGTCATTTCTATATGACCCTTGTGCACATTCTTAGGGAAAGAAATTATATTTCTCGTGCACACTTGTAGGAGGAGAGATATTCCATAGGGGAGATGCATATACTAAATGGAAGAAGACATTATATTAATAAGAAAACTTTGTCCAGGTGTTTGGTGTTTGATCAAGTTGCTCACATGTTTCACATCATGTCTACATTATACTTGTCTGTTTATTACTTACTTTACTTTGAGGGTCTAATATGTTTTGTGCAAGTGTTTTAGGTTACAGGTATATATGTTCCAAGTTCATCACAACTTCTATGATTCATGATAAGGGAAGTGATATGGTAAGGGAAGTACTTTATAATTTATACCTGGTACCTTTGTAGGTTTTTAAGGTTTTTGTTTTTGTTTTTGTACCCATATTGCTTTTGTAAGTTTTTAGGATTTGTTTCTATGCACCATGTAGGTCTTTGTGGTTTGTACCTTGCTTTATGCAGTCTGTGTGCTTTGCTAAATCAATACTTATAACTAAGTGTTATGCATTTTCTTCTAAGTACTGTCACTCTTGTGCACTTGTAAGACTTTATTCCTAGATGCATATATTTTATATACTATGCATTGGTTGAGTGTTAGTCATTCAGGTGATTTACCTAGTGTTTGTCAGCTTGAATATCTGGATATTCATTCCAAGTGTGAATGAGCATTGTGATCACTTATTTATATTGATTGCTCATTTTGGTCTTGCCATGGTTTATTACTTTATTCCATTGTGTTTGATCGTATTGTGCTTGTTCCATATACTTTACAAGTTTTCTGCATACAATGAACTTATTGTGTTGTTGTGTTTCAGGAGTTCTTGTTCTTATGATTCAAAAGCTTCACAGATTCTAGAGTTAGGTGTGAGTAAGTTTTTCAACTGTTCCCAACTCACGTGTTATGTTTAGAGTTTGTTTTAGGGTTTTGTCACGAAATAACCAAAGGGAGAGATTGTAAGGTTGAAATTTATCAACTATCTTGTTAGCTTTATTCCGTGCCAATTTGCTTGTAATTTAGCACTTAGTAACCCTGTATTTAGGTGTGATTCATGTAAGGGTAGTGTGTGAAGAGAGTGTGAAGAATTGCTTATCTTTGTGCAAAGAAGTAGAGACTTGCGGCTAGAACTCGCGACTGACTCATAGCTTGCAAGGTGCCAAATGCTGTGCATGTGAGAAGCATGCGGGAAGGTGAAGGGTTACGCTAGCTGTCGCACTACAGGACAAAAGTCTCAGGCTAGCCGGGCTGTTACCTCGCGACTTAAACTCGTGACTTGGACAAGTCGCGAGGTCAAGCCGCCAACTTACCCTGTTTGGTAAAACTTGACTCTTCGTATTCCAAACACACACCACTATATATAGACCCTTATACCTACAAAATCAATAAAGTTTTCAGAGAGAATTTTGTGAGAGAAACCCTAGAGAAAAAAAAAGATTGTCTCATCCCCAATCTTCACTAAGAGACTTTTTAAATTCCTCTACTCTCTTCCTCTCCATTGATACTTTCTTGAGAGGTTCTTCACCAAACCTTTTTTCTCATCACATCTACGTCTGTGAGAAGGTTCATTTGGTTCTAAGGGAAGCAGTTTGGAAGGGACCAATGGTTATTGGTTGATGCTATGGGTTATAGCGGAATCCGATAAGTTAGAAAAGAAAAAGGTTCGGTGCAACATTATTGGAGTAAGAAGCTTGGAGGACTTAGATACCTGAGTAGATTAAGCTTAGAGGGTCTATTGCTATTCATGTATTCTAACTACATTTTCTAGTAAATTTTTGACTGCTTGGAGTGCGGCAGAGAGGTTTTACGCCGAGTGCTTCAATTTCCTCTTCGATAACATATTGAGTGTTGTCCTTGTGTTTGCATCACTCTTCCTTTATCTTTGCCATATATTTTATGTTGTGAATGTGATTATATTTGGCTTAGATTATTTATCAATTCTGTGTTTGGCTTATGTTCATGTTCCGCATATTAATTGTTTGATAATTAGTTTGAATTGATATTTTGAAATTTAGGGTCTAAACATTTAAAAGTGTTTTACACACATTTTAAATATTTAAGAACTAATAGAAAAATATCTTATTTTGTAGGCATTTTAAATGGACTTATGACATTTATAAATAGTTATCTTCGTTTATTCATTCATTCATTCACGAGAGAGAGAGAGAGAGAGAGAGAGAGAGAGAGAGAGAGAGAGAGATTGAAATTAATGAGTCGTATCATTCACAATCAGGTATGAGCTGAGAGTTGCAGAGAGGGTCAAGTCAAATATTTTTGAGAGAGTCAAATTCACACTGCGTTAAAATAATTTGTTATAAGTTTGTCACAAGTGGATTCACAACACAAGTTAAATATACTACTCAGCTGTCGCATCATACACGGGGTGTGCGTGTTAGAGAAATATATATAAAAAGAACATTTTATTGTCCCTCTGAATTCGTGCCGTGAACTTCTTCTACTTAAGGGAGGAGGTTCTGCAAAGTCTTAAGGTTTCTGTCCCTCTGAACCTTTTTTTTTTTTTTTTTTAATATCTACTTATTATTATAAAATTGTATCCAACCACCACCCAATAGTAGAAAATCCGCCGAAGTCGGGTCCCTTCGTTTTGTTTATTTGTATTTTTGGTGCAGAGAATGTTACGTTGTTACATATATACATACTATGATCTGATTATGTATATCTGTAACAAGTGATTGTTCAAACATTTTAAAAAAAAATAAATATAAAAAAATAAGATTGCTTTACTCTAACATTCTGTCAAACTCCTACAGTTCATCTTACACTCCCATCCCATGCGTCTCACTTTTCGGTAACAACCAATAAAACTGTTTTTATTCTTTATTTTTACCCTTTATTCAGTACTAAATTTGTGCACATATTGAGTTTTTACGTGAATATCAGTTCTAACTCAAGCTTGCCTTTATTTATTTATTTTTGGTTCTAACGGTGTAGTATATAATATAGTATTAGTATAGAGGAAGAGAGAAATGGCTGCGACTGGTTTAACATCTGGGCAGCCACAGTTCATTGCCAGCACTGGAAATAGGAGTTTTTCAAATGCGCCGCTGATTGAGAATCCAGATGCTGAAAGGATTGTTGTTCCTGATGTGAGTTTAATTATGTTCCTTGTCCAATATTTAGTTTTATGTTTGTTTTCTGCATAATTTACTTGGATAAAGTATTGCTAGCTGAATATTGATTAATACTGTACTTTCTGTTTCTGTTTCTGTTTCTTTTTTTTTTTTTTTTTTTTTTTGGGGGGAATTTATATTATAAGATTGCATAGAATCTAGAAAGATATCTTAAGCACATGTTTTGTTGGAAGTTTTTGAACAATTCCTTATGAGAGAAACCGAGATGAATGAATATGGTTAAGTGTTTGAAGTTACTCTTCTGCTAGACGTCTTTATGGACAAATGCGTCCATAGTGACTAGGATGGATATCTTCTATTTGAAAAACTAGCAGTTTACCTAGTCAATCCTTCAGGTCCAAAATTAATTTTGGTCTACTATGAATTTTGGTGACATTTAGATGTCTAATTGCATGAAAGGAGAAAAGGGGTTGGGTACAGGCACTGGAGGGCAATAAATGTTTGTTAACTGTGAAAGACAAGCTGTCACTTCTAAGATGAGAATGGTTTTGGGAAAGGGTGGGTTAAAACTTAAAATTATGTCAAAGATTAAAGTTAATACAGCTAGGAGTTGATTATGACATGACACCCTCAGTCAATTGTCAATTTTGTCTTTTTGGTTCAAATTCAAAGTTCCATCTGATATTACTACTTGAAGTAACATTGCTTAAAAAATATGAGATCATGGTGATGGTCTTGATGGAAAAAGGAATAAAGGATAGGGACTTTCTTTGGTAAAATAGAAAAAAGAGGTTATTTTATTTTTCTTGTTATATAATATAGATTGGTGACATCAGCAGGGGGCATATTTCAATTCTAGATACAGATAATTTTGATTCCTAGAAACAGAACACCCATCTGTTGGAAAGAACACCCAGCAGGGGGCATATATCCTTTTAAGGACTAAGAAAGAAAATAAATTATGGAAACCCCCCCAAGAAAAAACCATGCCAACAAGCCCTGCAATATGCACATGATATATGTTTTGCATGCTACAGATTATCATTTTAAGTTTGTTGCATCACTTAGGTTGGTTCAATGATTGTGATGATTGCTTATTTTAGGCTGTTCAAGACGCAATAGCAAGCAGAAGATACCAATGTATAGGAGTTGAAATGCTGTAGTGAACAAACAGATGATGTGGTATTTTATTAGAGTTCCTTTTGTATGTGGACCATGTGGTAATTAATGCACAAATGGCATGTTTAAAAATTATACTTAAATGGGTTAATGACTTTGTTATTCTATAAATAGAATTTGCTTCCCCAAAACATTGTTGTTCTTTTGTAAATGTTGATTGTAAGACAACATTAAGTGCCATTAACTCTTGGTTTGAGCAAAATGTGCCTCAAGTGCCATTGACTCTCAGATTTACATGAATTGTGCCAGCTGACCTACTTTTCTACTTTTTCCTCTCCTTTTGAAGGTCTGTTTTTGTGCATCTCCTGCTTAATGATAAGCAGTGAATTCTTGTAGATGGTATTAAATTTAATAGAAGATTGATTGATTCAAGGCCATTTATGTTATCTTTTTATTTTTTGTAGAGGAAAAGTTGGAAAAACTTATTTGCATACATGGGCCCGGGGTTTCTAGTTTCTATTGCATATATTGATCCTGGAAATTGTAAGATTGTGTATATATAAATTTCCTTTTGTGCCCACATAAATCATGTGTTTACTAACATATATACCATCTTTTTATCTTACTCTTAACTCACAGTTGAAACGGATCTACAGGCAGGAGCACAATACAAGTATGGGGTGCGTATTTCATTTTTTAATACAAGCTTTTTCTTTGGTATTCAATAGAAGATACTCAAAGAAGAAAGTAGTCTTACACAATGACATTTGTTAGAAGTCAAATGCCAACTACATACAAATCTTTCAAAATTTGCAACCTTGGCAATGGTCATACATTGACAGTGACAAGTATGACAGCTATCTTGTTATAGGAAATTTTTTCTACATCTTTAATTAATTTTCATTTAGACGGACCTGTGTGTAATTGGTTCCATGCATCTAGAGTTTCTCTACATGTACCCTTGTGCAAATCATAGTATCTCATTGGGTCTTGGCCTGCCTGTTTTATAGGATACACTCTTAGAGCTTTACTTGCAAATTTTTTTTGGTAAAATTCATAGCATGTACTTTTCATTCGGGAGCTTTCTCTATTTTCAATTAATTATTTATTTACTATTACAATGCTATTTTTTTTTTCAGTTACTTTGGATCATATTAGTGGCTTCTTGTGCTGCTCTCATTATTCAATCCCTAGCAGCCAATCTGGGGGTTGTCACAGGCATGTGATTTGTGAAGCTACACTTTATTATATGTATTATCCCAATCTATTCGTACTTAACTTCAAATCTGCTCTCTTTCTCTCAATGCTGTTTTGCAATTTTAGGAAAGCATTTAGCGGAGCATTGTAGAAATGAATATAATAAGGTCCCAAACTTCATACTATGGGTTCTTGCCGAAGTTGCTATTGTTGCATGTGACATTCCTGAAGGTAAGGTACTTCTTATTGCTTGAAAATTACTACAGTATATGGAATATATAATGCTATTAATTTATACTGTTTTAAATGGCTAATTCTGAATGTTCTACAGCTTTAGCTAGCTAATTTAAAACTTCCACTAATTCAAGAATCTCCACATACCTGTGTGTGTGTGTGTCTGTGTGCATTATGTAAACACCCACCGCCCTGTGCATTCCCACTCAGTGGGAATGTCAGATTATAATAATTCAAAGTGGTAATCATGTTCCCATGAAAAATGAGAATGTGATACCCATGAGAATCTTGTTGAGATTCTTTGAACCAGATGCCACTTTAAGACCATCACCTTGGCATCTTTATATAAACTTGTCACAAATGAACATGCTCAACCTTCTTTAGTTAATACATTAACAATTTTAATGTACAGCTAATTGACTAGGCCACAAGAATAGGTCCATTTTTTTTTTCTTATTTTCTTTTAGGTATTTATGGTGATGTGACTCGTGAAGCTTGATAAAGAATAAAGTTGTTACAGTTTTGTTGAATGATTGAAGAGGGTAAAACATTTGATGGGAAGTTCTAAGATTACCTAATAGTTATTCCTAACATTAAATATTCACTTGCTTGAATCTTAGTTGAAGCACTCTTTTAACTCTGGATGGTCAGATTAAAGGGTTAGCTTTGTCGTGAGACCACAAGTACTAGCCTCATTTTATTCTGTAGGTTGATACGATGAGTAGGGAGATGGGAATAGAATTTTGGGATGAATGCACGGGAAATATATTGGTGGTAAGTTTTAGTGGGACTGAGGTGGGTAGTGTTGTTGCAACAAAGATCATTTGTTTCACAAGATGAGTGCAATTTTGTTCAAATTGGCTTATCAAAGAAAAAATATGTTCAAAATGAGGTTTTGTCAAAGTTGATAAATCTTTAAAATGGACAAAAAGAAAATGGGGTGAGCTAGAGAGATTGGAAGATGGAATAGCTTATGATTTAAATTGGAGACTTGACTTTTGATACCGTAGAATAGAGAAATAAGATATATGACGTTGACCCTAAAGAGTTGGTTGAAGTTCATGCAAATTTCCTTCAAGAGTCTGTTTGGGATCTGCTTATTTTGCTGAAACTGAAAGTTTTTTGTTGAAAGTACTATAAATAAAGGTAAAAGTTAACTAAAATAGTACAGTGAGACTTATGAATAGTACCAAAAAGTGCGATGTGACCCATGAATATCATAAATAAACTGAATAGTAAAATAATTTTTGTGTGAAAGTTTCTGCTTTAATCTAATTAATACTTCATTTTGATTGTCCAAATTTATTTGATTCATACTCTCTCCTTTATGTTGCAGTGATTGGAACGGCTTTTGCATTGAATATGCTCTTCAGTATTCCTCTATGGTGTGGTGTTCTTCTGACAGGGCTTAGTACATTGGTTCTTCTAGCATTACAGCAATACGGGGTATCTTGACATGCTTTTCAATAGTCTATATGCTTCCTGCTATCTATAAAGGGTTTTTTTTGTTTTGTTTTGTTTTGTTTTTTTTGGGATCATATATTGGGATCATATTTAAGAAGAGTAATAACTATAACTCTTATGCTTATGACCCAAAGAGATATATGTTAACAACAATACGTTGATACAGATAACTTTTAAATAAAAAAAACTCATGCCCTGTGATAATATTTTTCATTTTTTTCATTGTTTACAGGCTAGGAAACTTGAATTCTTGATTGCATTTCTTGTATTAACAATTGCTGCATGCTTTTTTGCGGAGCTCGGATATGCAAAGCCTGCTGCTACTGAAGTTGTAAATGGTCTCTTTGTTCCTAATCTCAAAGGAAATGGTGCTACTGGCCTTGCAATTTCACTCCTTGGTGCGATGGTTATGCCGTAGGTTTCTTATGCCTTCCAAAATTTATACATTATTTCTTGCTCCCCACCCCTTTTGATTTTGTGTACTTTGCTGCAGGCACAATCTCTTCCTCCATTCAGCATTGGTGCTTTCTAGGAAGATACCACAATCTGTTCAAGGCATCAAAGTAAAAATTCTCTCTTTAGCAGACCAGTCTTGAACTTTATTCTTCTTCTCTCTTTGTGTCTGTTCCCATCAAAACTAGACGACAAATCTTGAAGATTTTGGTATTTAATCTTGTTTTTCCCCAAACTCTTTACTGTATGCATCATTTGTTTCCAGAAAAGAGTATTCTGGAAATACAGTCGAGCAGCAACTGATGGCATAATATTTCACAGGAGGCTTGCAGATTCTATCTAATAGAAAGTGCCTTTGCACTAATGGTGGCTTTCCTCATTAATATATCCGTTATTTCTGTAAGTGGCGCGGTTTGTAATTCCTCACATTTGAGCGCTGAAGATCAAAACAGCTGCGTGAACTTGGACTTGAACAAGGCCTCTTTTTTATTAGAAGTATGTGGTTGCCAAATTTACGAATGTTCCAATCATTGTTTTCTGTTCTGGCAAAACAAATGCTAATATTTTATGCAGTTCATAGTCTATTTCACATTGTATACTGAATGTGCTAATCATCCAAATGCTTTCTGGTTGTGGTTTTATTATTTTTTACAGAATGTCTTAGGTAGTTGGAGTTCGAAACTTTTTGCAATTGCTTTGCTGGCATCGGGTCAGAGTTCTACTATAACAGGGACATATGCAGGGCAATATGTTATGCAGGTATGCTGCTAATTGATTGTATGTGTTTCTGCAGATCTGAGCATTTTTTTAGTATTTCTTTTTTCCAAAGAACATTATCAATTTTCTATCATTGAAAAAAAAAAAAAAACACTAACTTTCTCATAGTTGAAAATTTGAAGTTAAAATATAATGTTATTGTCTTATCTAGCCTTATTTCTTAGTGTTAAAGAATATAAATTAATGGGAAAGGTAAAAAAGTAACAAGTGTCTAATGGTCCACTTGATCATGTGCATTGCACATGACTCTTGGACACATGTTGCTTTCTTTTTGCTGCCACATAACCCATTATGCAGTAATTGCTGCATACAAATATGCAGCAAAATCTTTCCCTAAATCAATTCCTAAGCAATTGCTGCATACAAATATGCAGCAAAATCTTTCCCTAAATCAATTCCTAATAAGTGCCGTTGGTTTCCTGTCATTAGATCGAACAAGTTGACAAGTTAGTTCTATAGCTAATGATCCTCTTGCATAATTTAGTTACTTTAGGCTATGGATTTATTCTTTGCAGATGACATCTTGATTTGTAATTGATAATTTATATTCTTATACAATAATAAACTTATCAAGTTATAAATTAAGAACTAATGCCTGAATTGTTTTTTTTGATAAGTAAGAAAAGTCTGTATAGATGAAGCCACTGTGCAATAAAACACAAGGGGACACAAAGTACAAACAAAAAAAAAGAAGAAATAGAAAAGAAAGTTAAATACAAAGGAAAAGAGAACTAATAAACAAAGGGAGGGATTCACTAGATGTGATCAAACTGAGAACTACTAAAAGAAGCAAGCATCTGGTCTCTTAAATTATCCACATCTTCAAATGCCCGCCTATTACGCTTCCTCCATATACACCACATCAAGCACAACAGAACTAAATTCCAAATGTCTGACGAATGTTTCTCCAACCAATTCCACTAGCCAAAAAGAATATCTAGTACCATTCTTGGAAAGACCTAGGAAATTGCAAAAGATGTAAAGGACAAAACCCCACAACTAATGAGCCTTCTCACGATGAAGCACTAAATGATCTGCAATTTCCCTAAAACAGCGACACATGACACACCAGTCAACAAAAGCAAGACCCTTACCTCGTAATTGTCACTCATGAGAATTTTATCCCAACTGGCGGTCTAAACAAGGAAAAACTTGTTGAGGGGCCTTAACTCTTCAAATAACTTTCCAAGGGAAGACATTGGAGAGGGAGCCTTGCAACTTATTAAAATGCAAACGGATATCAAATTCTCTATTCTTCTTCAATTTCCATCTCATGTGATCCCCAATTTAAGTTGAAAGTATATTGGATTCCAAAATATGAAGGAAATCCACCACTAATCCAATTCCCAGTCATTCAGATCTCAAATGAAACAAACTTTCCAAGTCCTCTTCTCCCCCACCCCTTGTCTTGTCAATGAAGCCTTTACATAAGCCTCTATTAATGGAAATTTCATATGAAACCGGTGAAGTCACTTGAAGAGGTTAATCCCCACACCAACTATCTTGCCAAACCTTACTCTATTCTCCACCCCAATCTCAAGCCAAGTATTTTGGCAAAATGCCTCCCAACCCATACAACTATCTCTCTGCAAACCGCAAGCATGCACACCCCTAACCAATTTAGAGGTCCATCCCCCCATGCTTCTCCAAACTTCACAACCCTCCTCCAAAGTCTTGTCTCCTCAAACCCAAAACTCCATAGCCCTTTCCCTAATAAGACTTTATTGAATGTAGTTAGCTTCCTTATTCCCAAGCCACCATTAGCTTTATGGGGAAAAAGTTATCCCATCTTACCAAATGCTACTTTGACTCACCCCATACCTCCCCAAAGAAAGTCCCTTTGCATCTTCTCAATCTTGTTAGCCATATGAGTAGGAATAGTGAAAAAAGCGATAAATAATAGGTAGGAAGATTAGATAACGCACTTAAGCAACATCAGTCTATCACCTTTGGACAAATATAGCTTTTTTCACCCTGCCAATTTTCTCTCAAATATCTCAAAGATAGGATTCCAAATAGAAGTAGACTTATGAAAAGCACCCAAAGGCATGCCAAGATAAGACAGGCGAAGTTCCAACCCTACATCCCAAAATCTCTGCCAAAGCATGCATATTATCAACTTCCGCTATAGGAACCATTTCACTTTTAAGCACATTAACCTTCAAGCTGGTCATAGCTTGAAAACATAGTAGTAGTATCTATATATGGAGGATTGGCTCCACATTTGTTTGCATCACAAAAAAGAATTGTATCGTCTACAAATAAAAGATGTGAAACACATATCCCATCACCTCGCCTACCATCAGCCTTGAAACCACTAATTAAACCAGCCCCCTCCACTCTTTTCAACATCCTATTGAAAACCTCCATCATAATTAAAAATAACATAGGAGATAAGGAATCCCTTTGTCTCAAACCCCTTTAACTTCCAAAGAAATCAGCTAGAGACCCATTTATCAAAACAGAGAATTGAACTGTGGATATACAAGTGCGGATCCATTTACACCATTTCTCCTCAAAGCCCATTCTCTTCAATAGATCTAGGAGTGCCTCCCAATTCACATGATTGTATACTTTCTCAACATCTAGTTTACAAATAACCCTTGGAACCTTACTCTTCACTTGACTATCTACACATTCATTGGTGATAAGGATTGAATCAAGTATTTGTCTTCTGCCCACAAAGCTATTCTAAGACTCACATATCAGTTGATCTAAAACCCCTCTCAAACGATTTTTGCCAAGACCTTAGCCAAGATTTTAGATACACTCCCCACCAAACTAATAGGCCGAAAATCTCTAATGTTGGAGGCATCGTTCCTTTTGGGGATTAAAGCAATGAAAGTAGCATTGAGAGATTTTTAAAACTTACTATATTGATAAAACTCCTCAAAAACTGCTAAAATATCCTTTTCCACAACTTTCCAACAATGGTGAGAAAAGGCCATAAAGAAGCCATTTGGACCTGGAGCTCTATCCCATTCCATATCTCTAAAAACCTAAAGGATCTCATCCTTCTTAAACTTCCTTTTAAGACATTCCCTCTTTGTGCCCCCAATTTAATCAAACTCCAAATCCTCCACCAAAGGTCTTCACTCCTCTATCTCCTAATACAATTTTTTTATAAAACTGTACTACCTGGGCAACCACCTCTAACTCCTCATATATCATCCCATCCACCTTTAAAATACCTAGATGATTATACCTTCTATGGGAATTAGCCATCTTGTGAAAGAACTTAGTATTATTTTTTTCCTTCCTTGATGCACAACATTTGTGATTTCTGTCTCCATGATATTTCTTCTAAGGAAAGAAGATGCTCTGCGTGGGACATTACTTCAACTTGTTCATGTTTTTCCACATTTGTGTCTAAACTCTCCTTCTTTAGCATCTAACCTCTTTAGTTCCTCCAGTAGTTTCTTCTTGTTAATACCCACATATCCAAACTCTCAATGATTCCATTGTATAATATTTTTTTTCAAAGCCTTCAATTTTTTTGCAAGCATAAAACTAGGTGTATCAACGAAAGAGTGCCGGTTCCACCAAGATTGAACTCTATCTGAGAAGCCATCTATCTCCAACCACATGTTTTCAAACTTGAATGGACTTTTGCCCCTCACCATGCCCCTTGCCTCCAAAAGAATAGGAAAATGGTCTGAAATATGGCAAGGTAATATCCGCTGGATCATATCTAAATTGAAAGTTCAACTAGTGTAAAACACTATTGTATGTTTAGACCTTCAATTTTAAACAAATGGCTAGATAGCTTTTACCCTACTTAACTAAGTGCGGAATAAGAGTAAGTGAGAACTACTTTAAAGCATATGCATATACAATAAACAATAAGTATAAAGTATAAAGAGAAATGGAAGAGAGATGCAAACAACGAGATAACACTAAGACGTGTTATTGAAGAAGAAATTGAAGTACTCAATGAAAAACCTCTTTGCAGCCTTCCAAGCCTAATCTCCCCAATGTACTTGAATAAAATTGGAGTACAAGGATATCAAAAAGGCCCCTCAAGCCTAATCTACCCAATGTACTTGAACCCTCCGAGCTCTAACTCCCAACGGACTTCAACGGGTTTTGTCTTCACTAATTATCCAAATCCTAAAATTAGCTCCAAATTGCATCTGCTAATCAATGGCTTCTTCCAATGCTTCTCACGTGCACCAAACTTCTCTCAACACTCAAATTGGATGAGGTAAGTGTTTAGGCCAAGAACATCTCAATGATTTATAATTGAAAAGATAGGAGTAGAGAAAAACTGAGAGAAATTGTGTAGATGATTGTGGGTTACAATCTCTAACCCTCAAGCGAATTATTAGGATTTTCTTTCTAAAAGTCTCCTTAAAATTTCATGGGTAATGTGGGCCTATATAGTAAGAGTATAAAAATAAGGAAAGCACAATTAAAAACATCCATGCAGAGAGTTGGATCACTAGTGAGTTGGCCAAGTCGCGAAATCACTCGCGAAAACCAACCTGGCATAAGTCTATTTAGCTTCCAGCAAAACTTTACTTGTCTTCATAATTCTTCATCAAATTCTCACACTCAACCCTTCTATTAAATCTCACAAACATACAGGAAAATAATTGAAGAAAATACAATTATATTTAACACGAAATTAAAGCCAACAAAAACATATTTCTAAATCACAACTTTACATAAATAATTGTCATCAAAGGGTTACAATCGAAAGAATTTCACCCATATCTGATCCTAACACAAGGCTCTCCACCCCATCATCACCCAACTCCAACTCGCTGAAATATGTTGAGTTCTCAACACCCATCACCAATCAATTCGCCCTCAACCGATACGGAATATGGAATTGGACCCCACAAAGAGATCACTTCGTGGCCACTGCATCGGAGTCATCATCACAGTTTTCTCCAATTGAATCTTACTCAACTCATTAGAGACCCAACCTTGGATTGTTCGAAACCATCCCCATTCCCCACCTCACAGAAAAAAAAGGGGTTGAAGAGGTCATGACACCGGTTTGAAAGATGAGACCAACGATACTGGAACGCTTCATGCGTGAGCTTTACAACTCTCTCCAAATACAAAAGAGCTTGGGCCTAAGAATAGTGGGCCGTGTTTGGTTTTCCCATATTTTATGTGGTCTACCTTTTGAACCCAAGTCCAAAATGGACCCATTTACCTTTAAGCTTGGACCCAAACTCTCCATACGTCCATCCGTCCTTAGGCAGTCTCATGTGGAATCCATAAAAAATTTTTTGAACTAATTACGAGTGTGCATGAGTTGAGTTGAGTTGACAAGTTTTTAAAACTCGTCCTACTATGGTGGGTTACAAAAAATCCAACTTAACCCAACCCATCACAAGGGACCTATGGGTTGGACATTTTTTTTAATTACTATTATTATTATTATTATTAAATTAAGCATTAGAACACTACGACCACAAATTAAAGCAAATTTATAACTAAATAACCTTGAGCATAACTCCAAATCAACACAAACTATATGAGGAGAACTTAAGGTTTTGATTTTATTTATGATTCAAAATAGTAGAGAGGAAGATGGGTAAAAAAGTAAATAACAAAATTGTATTATATATTTTAAATATATATTGATTATATTTTTTAAAATATAAATATATATTAAATATAGGTGAGTTGGGTCGGGTTAGGCAGATTTGTGAATCTTATGCCTGAACCCAATCCAACCCGCTATTTTAAAAAAAAAAAAAATTACAATCCAACCCACTAACTCTTAGAAACCGACCCAACCCGACAAGTTGGATAGTATGAGGTTGGTTTTGGCAGGTTTGCGGCACACCCCTGACCCAACTTTATTTTCCTCCCACAATACCTGCCTCTTTCCTTCCTCAACCACCTTCACAATCAATTCTTTCCCTATCCAATCCTAATTTCCTGCACCTTCCCAATATCAATATCGCTTGAAATTTGAAAACCTTAACAAAAATCTTTTTGAAATTCCTTCCGTAATTTTCTTACCCAAATTAGTGCTCAAATTAATGCACCAGTCCCTCCCATCCCTATCTCTCACGGCTCTTGGACTAGGTTTAACACCAGAATTATCAACCATCACCACCTTAGCAGGCTTTGGATTGTTTGGCTTCACCAAGTCCTTCTCCCCTAATTGTTTTTACAGTTGTCAATGACAGTAGGCCAACATGAATGCTCCATACCATTTGATTTCTCATGCCCCTTAACAGTCTCAACAAAAGACTCTGAGATTTGGGATTCTGGAATTTGCTTATACTTTTGGGCAATAGCTTTTTAATAGCCCGACCTCCCCAAGGCATATTGATTGGGTTCCAACAATTTTCTTAGTTCAACCCAAAAAAACTTCCAACCACAATTGGCCTTACATTCAGGGATAAAGATAGACCTCCTTAGCCTACCCACTTTAAGTTCAGTTAATGATAAGTATTAAACAAAGGAATTAGAGCACCTTTGCAATGTGTATGCGTTATCTCCTTCTCTAACTGTAAAGAATTGCTTGGGATTGACCCCACAAATGGTGTGCTCAATATTGTTCATCAACCACTGCACCATGTTCTTACCCATAAACACTGATTTCATGAAATATTCGCCCTGTTCAAAAATCATAATGCAAAAAAACTTCCCCCTTCCTCTACCACCAATTGGAAAAATTTTGATTAAATAAAGAAATTATGAATCCCACCCATATCTGATGTTGTATACAGAACAATTTCCTGGCTAATTAGAGGTAGCTGGGCCTCAAGTAAAAGAGAGAGAAAGCAGTACACTTGACCTAACAGCTTTCTAGTACAGGACAGCAAAAGTGGCTTCAACTTGCAGTTAAAAGCAAAACCAATTAATGCCTGAAAATATTAGATGCTTTCCAGTCAATTTATAGGAGAACCAAGAAAAGTCAGATTTATGATCAAAACCCAAGCTTTGATTTGGCGGGATGATTGTGCTGTGGACTCTGTCACGACCCAAAACCAAACTCAAACCCGGATTTAGATACACAACTTGTCTTATATATACTAAAATTCAAATAATGGAACAGAGCATAATTAAATTTCCACAAATAAGAAATCAAACCATCAAGTCTTTCTAATAAAATCCATAAAAACTAAAACTTCAACTATAAAGTTTCCAAATTCAATCTCATATAGTTTCACAAAATACTAAGTTCACTATCCTAAGAAAACATAATAACATAGTCAATTAACTAACATAGCTCCAAATGAAGTCTTCAATCTATGGCTCCAATAATCATCCATCAAAAGAGATTCCACTGTCCTAATCTAAACGGGTGGAGAAAGGGGGGTGAGCTAAAAACCCAATAAGAGACTATATAACATGAGGATGTCTCTCAAAACAAAATAATAGAATATATTCTGTAAAACTGTTAGAAAGGAAACATTTAACTATAACACTAAAATCTGAAATCATGAAATCAGTAACCACTTAGTTGGCCAAAATACACTAAATAGGTAGAAATTTATATAATATAGTAATAAACAATTTTTCCGCTTATAAAGGCCAACAACAATAAAATAGTAGTTTCAATATGGAAAACATTAGCCAGATAAGACATAAACTGCTAAAACATTCGGTGGGTGATTCTCGTGAGAAACAATAACAATAACCTCAGAGAGGCAACACTGGCTTCAAAGAGCAAACAATAACACTGGCTCCAAAGGGCAAACGATAACACTGCACCATATCACAATAAAACTACTTTGGCCGAATACCAACACTTAACTTTGTGTTGGCAAAGGTTGCAGAGTGTCTAGTTAACCACTTGAAAACATTCTTACTTTACACTATTGTAAATACAAATTATAAAACATCATATAGAGTACTTTCTCAAAAAAATTGTTTTTGAGTCATTCTTAACATATATAGTTTCAAAGAAACATACAAGAAATAATAAAATTTAGGTATGTATAAAGCATTGACAATGATATAGGATTTTGAAACTTCACTTTTACAAATATGCATATATATAAAAATATACACGTCTTGAGAGACATCATGTTCTGAAGTCCACTTACCTCTAGTCGCTAAACTAAACTTCACTTCAACTATCTAAAACAATGTCAACTAGAACCCAAATAAGGACAAGAAGACTCAATGAGAATGAACACACTAGGCAGTAATGAAAATATAAATTTCACTCTTAAAATTCATATCTCACAACTTAGTCTAAAATGACAACTAAATTAAGGCTCAATTGTTTAATCAAGTACTCCAAAAATGATTACCTAGTAAACAATTCCAATGAGTCAAATAACCTTCTGTAATTACCTATGTTGTTTAGAAACACTCCCGGTAGAAGTTGACTTCCAAGTAAATACATGCTTGTAGTTCATAATCAACCCGATATATATATACTATAGCAACCATTGAGATCTCTACCCGTAAGAAGACTTCGTAATCTATCACATGTACTTACAAAAGTTTTAAAAAGTTGAAACAATATTCTAGATCACAAGGGTCATGAACTCAACACTACTATAACAATCTAACTGTGAAGGTGCGTAAACTCTAGGAACTAAACGTTTAAATGCTTATCACGTATCCATGAGTTCGGATGAAATATTCGTAAGAGAAATCTTGAAACTTTCATGCAAATCTATCAGACTACAACTTGCTTCATAGATTATTCCCATAGATCTTTGAGAGAGAGATATACCTGATCACAAGGATGCAGAACTTCATCGCCCTTAATCTTGCAGTCTCTCTCTCTCTTCAACGCAAGAAACCCTAAGACTCTACTCTTCAGCTTTTACATGTTAACTCTAATTAATTTTATAACTGGACCATGGCTTTTACAGTAAATGCATCAATCTTTTATTTATTTTCTTTGTAGTGATCATAAAATAAAAAATAATATCACCTTCAAAATAAATCAAATAATTCATCAATTCCACTCTAGAAACAATTAAATTAAATTTGAGTGAGGCGGGTGTTGCAGATTCTATACGGGGAGTTAACTTGAAGTTGAGGGCTTAATTTACTGTTAAAGGCAGTGCTGAAATTTAGAATTTTAATAATCTGTGGGTCCAATTAGTAGGTACTTGTGGTTTTTATTCAGTATAATTTTTAGTTTAGTTTATTTGTCAAGATTACGTGTTGCTGGGACTTTTGACAAGCTTAAATAAGCTTTGTATTGGGAGTCTTATTATCATTGGTGTTCAGTAAAAATTTTTGATGGTTGGCTTTTGTGTTCCTCTCAAACCCTAGAAACGCGATACTTTCTTTTACTAAGGAAATTATTTCATGTCTTAATAGAGCGCATGTATACAGTATACACTTTTCCCTTCCCTACCTTGGTTGAGTTACATTATCATTATACTGATTATTATGCCTGGTTCATGTTTTTATTCTTGTAGGGATTTCTTGATTTAAGGCTTAAGCCATGGATTCGGAACCTTTTGACACGTTCCTTGGCTATAGTCCCTAGTTTAATTGTTGCTCTTATTGGTGGCTCTGCTGGGGCTGGAAAGTTAATCATCATTGCTTCGGTAAGATACTTTTTCCCATCATTTCTCTTTTACTTCCAAAGTTTTGGGATCTATCATTCTAAACTGAATTTTTGTTTTTGAGAAGAAGGCTGGTAAGGCTGTATTATTCAAAATCTTTAAAGTTTGATGAACACCAATTATAAAGATTTGGGGGAACATACTCCATCTAGACCAACAATGAAAAAGAATGTCTTGCTCTCCTAGCTAAAGCATGTGCCAAAGCATTACCTTGCCTATGTGTATGAGAGATAGAAAAATGCTGTAAAGAACTAGCATTAGACAAAATGACCTTAATCAAATGACCATATGAAGAGTGTTGCAACCCTCCATGTCGCAGTGCGTTGATGAATTATTTTCACTAAAAAATTGCATTGATACCTAAACAAATAATTGTGAACCAAGTTAAATTCCCATTTTATCCTCCTTGGATTAAACCTAAACCAAATGCACTATAACAAAATTCCAAACCCTAAATCTCTAACTGTAACACACCAAAACCCTCTTCCACCCAAACACACTGTCGCCACTACAAGCCTCCACTACTAGTGTGGCTCTCTCTCTCTCTAGCTAGGTCCATTTCTCACTTGATGAAAAGAAAAAGAAAAGTTTTTGTTGATGGTTTAAAAAAAAAAAAATCATTAGTAAATAAAAATTCTGGAGACTCAGTTGGATGAAGACATCAACTGGGTGATTGTGCTGAGATCATTGCAGTTTCAATAGTTGCTGGATTTGATTTTATTCTTCATGATCAAACTGGGCTACTGATAGCATTCCTGTTGCTGATGCAGCAGAGGGCTGCTTGAACTGTTGGATAGCAATAGCCAAAATTTTAATTGTGTTGTATCATTAGTGTCTTCTTGCTAGATAGAAGTAAAGTTTGCATTCTAGAGAGTAAAATAGAAATAGAAAAATCCATACAGAATAGAAGGAACAGAAAAGAGAGAGAGAGAGAGAGAGAGAGGAGAATAGTAGAAACAAACAGCAACCCAAAAAAAAAATCAATAAAAGAGAGAAGAAAAGCAAAAATAAAAACCAAAGAGACCAAAAAAGCAAAATAGAATACTTATAAAAAAAATAATAAAATAAAAAAAAATAATAAAATCTGGAATAGAAAAAAAAAGTGTTTGAGTGGAGGATAAAATGGAAAATTTTCAATTATTAAGTGAATATAAAATGAGAATTTCAATTGGAAAGTGAGGGTAAAAGCATAAATATATCAATTTCCATTAGTGGATTTAATGGAGTTAAGATGTAGGGGAGGTGACTGTAGTTTTTTTGAAAGATAAGAGAGGTTTGTCTTCAATCAAATATTAGGAGGAAGGTCAGTGTAATTTGAGCAAACCTCGAGAGGTTAGTGCAATTTTCCCGTATTTTCACATAGAAATTATTGACCTTTTTGTACATACAGTATATTGAGTATTAGAAAGACTAAAATGTGTGTTTGTAATAAAATAGATTTCTAAATTACTAGAGTTGATTTGCTTAGATTTCTTTCTTGTTAGTTTTAAATGCATAAGTTGTGCTTCTAACTGGTACTGCATATTTCTATATTCCTAGTTAATGATGGTTATTCTATTATTGATTCTTGTGCCATAATTGATTTAGTCTATTTCTAGGGTGTACTTTCACATCTCTAAAATTTTGAATTACTTGTTTATTTTACTGTATTTTAGTTTTATCTTACGGTCCCCTGGGTATACCCAGGGCAGTTCTGATATAGGACACGGTAGGAGAGCAGTGATAAAAGAGAAACAAAAGGGAACAACAGAACAAACCCCAGGCTTCATCACCTAGAATCTGCCTGCAAGCCCTAGGCATCACAACCTAAGGGCATTTGGCATCACCACCAAACAAAGAGAACAAAAGAGGAGACATATTTTGAACTTATCATAATAATTCTTATTCAAAATTACCTGCTTTCACAATTACATGAACACTAGTTAATAGGCTTTAGTAATAACACTAATATGGAAATTGCCTAATCAAATCCCTTTAAAACCCTCAACATTAAAAACTAAATTCAAAATTCAAATTTAGAATCAAATTCTTAAATGAATTTGGTGCTCCCTGCAACAAGTTCAGCACCCCAACATTACATTTATTTGAACCTTTATTTACACACTGGAATTCCTTACTCTCAACTTTATGCTTTCAAGTTGTTCTTCTTTCACATATTTCACTGATAGTCCTACATTTCTGGTTAAAAATGAGATTGTGATTTTGCAATTCATCATGCTTAGTCATTCACAAGTTGATTTATGTTTTTGTTTCCATATCTAGTTTCTGCTGCAAGCTTACTCTGATGTTATGTTGTCAGATGATTTTGTCATTTGAGCTCCCTTTTGCTCTTATTCCACTTCTCAAGTTCACGAGCAGTAAGACCAAGATGGGGGAACATGCAAACTCTACCCTGGTAAGATTTTGTATGAGTGGCAACGTATGTTGCAAAACCCTTACACATTTGATCAAACATAAGGTTGTAGATATTTGATTTGTTTCTTAAATTGGCGAGACTATTAAGTGTATCCTTGCATTGGATATTCTGATCCTGAAGATATACAAGCAAATGAATTCACATATTAGACAATAAATCTGCACATAATTTTGTTTATTTTTAATTCTAAGAATTTTCTTATATTTACTTATCAAATAAAATAGTATGTTAGCCGGTCTGCAACTAATAATCAGCAATTGCTAGTGGAAACTTCAACCCTTTTGAGTATCTTTCAAGTAGTTCTCTTGCTGGCCAGTATTAGAAACTGGGTGTAGTATATCCTTTACCATAGATAATGCATGCATTAATTTCTGACCAAAGTGTCTTTACAAGGAAAAAAAGTCTTCTTTTAGCCAACATGGAAAAAAATTCTACTAATTAAAATTTTCCACTCATTTTTTAGCCATAAAATATGTACAATAATGAGAAAGTGTGACACTGCTCCAATACTAGAATATAATAACAAGGGCAGTGCTGATGTTTTTGCACCTTATCTGTAATTGTTCATTAATTTGTTCTATCTTCTATTGCAGATTTCAGTTGCCACATGGATCATTGGTTCCCTGATTATGACAATAAATATATACTATCTGATAACTGGTTTCATCAAGTTGATTGTTCATGGCCACTTGAAACTTGTGGCAGCTGTGTTTCTTGGAATATTTGGGTTTTCCAGTATGGCAGTATATTTGGCTGGAATCCTATATTTGGTTTTCCGCAAAAACAAGGAGGCTACACACCTTTTGGCATTAACAACACCTGGAAGTAGGCAAATGACTAATGAATCGGAATGTCTACCAAGAGAAGATATAGTGAGCATGCAGTTACCTCCGAGAAGAGATGCAGTAGATCTTGACTGATGATTAGTTGGGTAAGCTCAATTAAGAAGGCAGAAAGTCTAGGACACGTAGTTTATAGTTCAAGGTATACAATGTTGCTAACATCTAGAGATGGAAACTATGTTCAAATAAAGTTTATAATAAATTTGACTTTTTTCTTCATTTTTTTCATGTTTAAAAATGGGATTTTCGGCTTTTTAGGGCTTAAATTGGGTACATAGACTGCTTGATATTCTCACCAAGTTCAATCACCCATATACAAAAAATGAAATCACTCCTAGGTACACACGAGTATAAACTGTGTAGGGTGAAAGCTTAAAAAAATTGTTGAAAGCCCAAAAAAAAAAAAGAGAAAGAAAGAAAGAAAGAAAAGTTGAAAGAGCATGCTAGTTGGATGTGATTTGGAAAGTGATGCTCATGATCCATTTGATGAGTAAAAATATCCAAAGATCTATACTACAATCTCAACGAAAAGCATGCATGTAGAGATTGTAATCCAAGTGAAAGAACAAACAGAACATCTACTTGACTACTTGATCCAAGTAGAGATGGTGACCCAGCAAGTGAAGGCGAGCGCTGAGAGGCTACTGAATAATGATAGGTCGATGGACTTCCAAAACAACTCCCTTCTCCACTGATGAGTCGAAAAAGATCAACATGGTAGAAAGAACCACTTGGAAAAAAACAGTTTGTAAGGATCGTGAAACCAAGCAAAGCAGATGGTTGAATGGTGCCAAATCACTTTGCACACGCGCGCGCGCGCACACACAGAAAAAAAAAAAAAAAAAAAAAAGTTGTATGGCTTTAAAAAAAAAATTCCCTGCCAACCCAATTAATGTTAACAATTAATGTTAACACATCATGTGCGTTGGCATAGCAGAAAGCGTGCATTTGCATTTTTGGTTAGGTTCCATGGCACTGTTCATGACATAGTCAAACTCAACAAAATGCAAATTTTTAGGTAAATTTAGGTCTTACAACACTATTCACATATATAAAAATTATTTTGCTACAATATTTTCAGTAATAAATTCTTTTTAAAACATCATTAATAACTATTGGTTACTTTTTGCGTTTTAGGGACATCAATACAGCTTCTTAAGCTTTGCAGATATGAGAATCATGTGTATACATATCTTAAAAGGGACAGAATGGGAGTGTATAAAATCTGAGATGTCAAATTACCAATTTTTCAAAAAGTTTTAAGTTTTGGGATATGATAAATTTAAGAGAAGTACTATGTTCATAATATTTTTACAATAGTTTAATAACAAATCATAGGTGCTAAGTAGTTATTGATTCTAATTTAATCTTACCACTGTAATTATTTTTTTATCCACCAATAACAACCTATAACAACTTGCCACTTATTATTTGTTGTAAAAGTGTAGTAAACATAGCATTTTTCTAAGTATAATCATTTAACCACATACATCTAACATTCTCCTTCACATGTGGACTCAGACTCCCCTTTAATAAGTGAGAGACCCAAAATGAGGAATTTAAATGAGAGGTAAAGAAGAGGAGACATAGATCGAATTCAGAACCTCCCAATTGTTCCAAAAACTTATCTAACCATTATCGATACCCTATTTTATCTAGCCCTAAAATTTAATTGTGATTTGAGCTCTTATTTTCAATGGTTAAATCTTGCTTGGTTGATTCCAATCAATTTTAAGGGATTAACCAAGTTTTAAATCAAAGATTGTAAAATTCCTTTCATATGACCGTCATTGAATAAAAATCATACTTGAATAAGGCAAGTTATGGTGGGAATATGAAAATTGTCTTGTTGACATTTTTTTCATGGAAGACGTGCATTCTTGCATTAAATCATCCATTGCATGTTATAAAAATGATCTTGCGATTCTAACGGTCGCGACAGTATGCTCGATTCCCAAATCGAACCATTGGATTGAAAGATATTACATAATCAAGTTTTCACAGTCTGCATGCATTTTGTTTGGGTGGAACTGATCACATGTAATTAATTTAAATTAATTCTAATTGGTTATAAACTATTAAAATTAATTAAATAATTTTGTGATTGATTGTTGGTTTTTGACAAAAATAAGCCTACTTGCATGGGAATAAAATGGATAATCAGATAACAAGGAAATTATTGATAATTTAGTCTTTTTAGAATATTTATCTATTAGATAACTATCACTTTAAAGACCCAATTGTCAAGATAAAAGGGATTAATTTTAGAATACGAGTTAAAAACGCGTCTAGGTGCAATTCGCAACTCAAAAAATCCTCAAAAAAGAGTCCAAATCGAACCGCAATTTGAAGTGGGGCTAAGCACACAAGAGGGCCAATTGACACTCTTGGAGTGCCGATCGGCACATGGCATGTGCCGATTGGCACAAGACTTGACGCCCCAGCCCGGAAACCCTCTAATGAAAATAAAACCCATCTATTTCGAATTTCTGGGGATAACGATGCAGTCTAATTCATATATGATCTTATTCAACTTATTTTTCAAGCATCCAACCTTTATAAACAGAGGAAAAACATTAGAAATTAGGGCCCTTCTTTTTCTAACTTCTTTGCTCCCCTTACATTAAAGACATTCTAGAAGCCTTGGCTTTAAGAATTTCTTTTTTGTAAGTAAACATATTTTAGATCTCAAAGAAGTTAAACTTCTTTGATTTCTAAAGTATTCTTCCATTGAAGAGTACATTCACGCAAGTAGGTATTTAATCTCATTCTTGTGTTTATTTTTCTCTTTCTTAATTGATTTATGTGTGTTGTTCATTGCATGGTTTTCATGAATATATGTTTGATTTCATTGTCAATATAATCTTGTTCACAATTTATATATGTCATGTTCACATGTTTAGTTGGATTTTTCTTTAGTTGATTAACATGCTTATGATTTAGTTCTTCTTTAAATTTCAAGATCTGCAATTATTCACTAAAACATTTTTTTTTAAACAAAAACAGATTTGTATTTTCATTCAATACAGATCTGAAAATTTTCCTAAACAAAAAAAAAAAAGTATTTTCATTAAATATAGATCTGAAATTCTTACTAAACAAAAATAGATTTGTATTTTCATTAAATACAAATCTAAAAAAATTTGAATAAAAAACTGATCTGTATTTTCATTAAAAACATATCTGAAATTTTTTCTTAATAAAAAACAAATCTTGATTTTCATTAAATACAGATATGAATTTTTTTTGAATAAAAATCTAATCTATATTTTCATTAAATACAGATCTGAAATTTTTTCTGAATAAAAAACCGATATGTATTTTCATTAAATATAGATTTGAAAAGTTTTTCGCATATAAAAAACTTATCTGTATTTTCATTAAATACAGATCTAAACATTTTATACTAAAAAAAAAATGGTTTTCTTCTTAAATAAAAATTGCAGATTCTGAATTTTTAAAGAGTCAAGTGATATTGAATTTAGGGATTTTAATATGTCATTGTAATGTCATGCATCATCTAAATGGGTATATAAATGGTCATTTAGAGTCTAGAAGACTAGACTTCGTTTGAGTGGAGTGGGTACTTAACACCTTCCCATTCCGTAACTTAGCTCTCGAATCTAGATTTTGGTTCGTAGATAGTTCTTTATCTTTTCTTTTAGATTGTAATCTAGGAAACAAAGCCTTATAATTTTCCTTTTTTTAGATTGTAATTTAGGTGTGAGAGACCGCGCCCTCGGCTCGTTTTTATGGTGTTAGGCCAAATCACGTGAATGGGTGGAGTCGTGTTATTGTCTCTCAAAATTGAGGTTTGACTGATTATATTTTCCTCTTTAAATTAAGGGTTTTACAATGGAGTCGTCACTTATTCAATTATTGGAATAAATAAGAAAACCACAATTAAAAAATTCCTCATTTTATTAATTTGAAATTGAATTTACATTGATCATAGGAAGTTACATTACTTTGGTCCTAAATACAATCTAAGATAAAGTATATGGCTTTATTTCCTAGTTACAATCTAGAAATTGAAAATTACAAGGATAAGCATTGATCAATCAACCCTTGATTTAAGCTTGGAGGCTATGTTACAAGGTGGGAAGGTGTTAGGCACCCACCTTACTTAGGGAAACCGGCCTTCTAAACTATGGTGGCTAACATTCATACCACATCATCTAATACGTCATCAATCAATTTGCATGTTGAATTTAATGCGTGTGCATGTGATAAACCCTAATTCAATTTATTAAGCATTTAATTTGGATTGAAAAATAAATTCTAGTGAATGTGTATGGATGGTGATATCCTAGATTCAAGGATTTGAAAGAATTATTAAACAAACATCTTTTTCATGTTTTTGATGTGGATTTAAGATCAAAACTAGTGTTATGCATGAACATGTGATGAACAAAGAAGAATATGTGATGAACACATAAGAACATTTAAGAGCATTCAAACATATTCAAGGAATTTAAATAAATACTAGCATGCTCTAATCTTAAATTAACATTATAGCAACATAAAAAACGAGTTAAGGATAAAGATTATACTTGCATGCAAGATCCACACGGAGGAGGAGGAGGCTTTTTGTGGAAGTCCTAAGAGTGGAGGAGAAAAGAAGAACTAGGAGAGGGAGAGTGACTCTCACTCAATACCTTGAGCTTCAAGAAGATCAAGATATGACAAAAATACTCTACTTCACTAGAACTCAAGAGAGGAGAAGAGAGGGGATTTTTTGTGTAGTGGTGGAGAAAATTTGAATGAAAAGTCATTTAATGAGAGTTGACAAAAAATCATGAACCTAGACCTTATTTTAGCCTTTGGGAAAATCGGGTGCATTAAATGTAGAGATTGGTAGGAATGAGGAGCAAGTAAAATTTGGTTTTCCCATAGCTATTATAACAGTTTGTAGAGCTAAATTCAAAAAATCATATCGTACTCAATTCGGATTGGAATTGTCTCATTCTTATGCTCAAATTGAAGCCCTAGATTTCTAATTTCTGGGAAAATTAACCTCATTCACATATTCAAAATATTCTGAGAAATATCAACGAAATGGTGAGTAAAGGTCATTTGTTAGAAAATAATTTCAGTACAATTAACATTAATAGGTCCCAAATTAGTTTCCAATTAACATTAATAGGCTCCAATCACTCCCATTTCAAACTTAATTAGTTCCAAATTTACCCTAATTAAAAGATAATTACACAAATTACTCATTAAATAATTAATGTTTAACTATCTAATTAATTAAGTGTGTGCAACCTTACCATAAAATGTAGTCCTAGCCAATCAAATTATGACATGTCATTAATCTCAAATTGATTATAATCATAACCAATTGGAATCAATTGCTCATAATCACATATAGTCGGACTCAATTTGTGATAGTGCATTTCGGTCATTAAAATTTGATTTGATGATGACTTTCAATCTAATGGTCTGATTAGGGCTTATGACTAGTCGATTTGATCGTTACAAAATCAAGATTAATTTGGTGAAATGAGATTAAGGATCTAATGACCAGACTCAAGATGCATATTTCCAAGGCGAAATTATCCTTTTACTCTCCATGTGAGGTTAAATATGGGTTGCAAAATGGGGTGTCAACATTAGGAAACAAAGCTTTGTAATTTTTTACTAGATTGTAATTTAGGAGACAAAGCCTTATATTTCATTTATTAGATTGTAATTCATTTAAATAAATGAGAAGTTGTATTATTCAATCTTTCTTTTTTCTTATTTTTTGTAACAAAAAATAAGTGGTGACTCTACACATAATCTTGAAAAGGGAAGGTGCTGATGCCTCACCCTTTTTCTGAGAGCCAGTTTTCTGGTCTCTCATACTAGGCTATACCCTTGGAATGTTGGCAATACTTTACTTTCCCGTTCTGTGTGATAGCATTGTGCATGATGTATGTATATTTATATATGCTTATACGTGGGTGATCGTGCACTTTGTATAATGGATTCTCTGAAAAAAAACTATTAATGTACGCAGCAAAAAAATTAACGAATCTATTTCATTCGCAATTGATAACGTGTTATGAAAGTTTCAAAATATAAGAACAAGAGAGTGTACCTTGATGGGTTAAAATTCAAAACCAAAGATTAGAAGACTTAGGAAAACTTTTAATCTTCACTCCAAATCCACTTGATGCCCAAGAAGTGTGGTCTCTCAATTAGTTATATGTGTATGTTTTAGAGAGAATAAAAAAGTGTCCAACACTCACATACATACCATTTCATGTTCTACCAAAAATCTGTATGTTTCTCTCCTTATAACTAATTATCTAATTGTGCTAGCCTTTGGGCCTTTCCAATTAGGCTTTAGTATGTGGCTTGGAGTGGGACTAAAAGGGAACAAATAAGTTCTAACTCCAATGGGCCTTGGGCTTTTCTGTCAACTCTTGACAAGTCCAAAGTTACCATTAATTATATTTAATACCACTATATAAATATAATTGCAACCCCTTCATTAAATATTCGTAGTAATACAAAGTCATAAAATTAGACTGCCACTTTGTAAATTACTACATCTTAATCCTTGAGTACCCGGTTTAATCCTTTTAAGTTATTCATCATATATTTATGAAATTAAATTTCATAAATATATATATTTTAGTAATTTCTTACTAAAGTGGTTAGGGGCCTAACTTAGGCCTAACTCTCTGAATAACCAAACACATTAAATTTATCTCAATGGAATATTTTATATCTCCGTTAAGAGATTATGAATTCCATCTTGAGAATATATGTTCCATCAACACTAAATGTGACTACCCAACATATTGAGGTTTTGACCGTTAATTTAGATCTCACTCCTGATATATCAAAGCAACCTACACTCCATCATCAGGTCCATTATTCTCTCAGGATTAAGAGTTCATGTAAATAGAAGTCGTGAGATTTATTATTCATTTGACAGTTTTTAGGAGAATAATAAATCTTACAGCGGTCCAGTTCAATATGTTTTAACTCTTAAAATATATTAACATATCAACTAGAAGTTTTCACTTCTATGATCAAGACAAATCATTTTAATTGATATGTTATAATCTTCACAGATGAAATGCCAAATTTCATCGCCGACTACGAACTAAAATTATGAGTTTACAAAGAATTTGTAATTTATATCTTCTGTGACTTTTCACATAAATCACATACTATGTATCTCATAGACTATATGATAATGTCCAAATATTCATGTTACCATCATTTTAGATAATAATAAATCAACTTTATTAATCACAACATTAAGTTATACAATGTCATACAATAGGATTTAAGGGCACTAATCCTAACACTCTCATGGCTAAGAAAGCGACCCTCTCTAGTCATTAGTGCTCTTGACCTTGGAGTGTGGGTATGCACTCAAGGCAATTGTTGTAGGTGCATATTCATGCTATATTGTGTGTGTGATCATTGTGGTGTGATTGTCTCGATCTATGTCACTTGAGTGACATTGGTTTCCCCATGTATGCGACACGCATCAATATGTTTGATGCTTTAAGGGGCTCTAGCTCATCTTAGCACGAGCATGTTGACACATGCCCTATACACAAGCATGAAACCCTGCCGATGCGCCATAGCGCGTCTAATGCGAAACTTTGCCGGATTTTTGCCATGAAAATGGAGCACCTCTGTTGCCGTATTCTCACAGTGAAAGCTTGATGAGAATAGTGTTTTGTGTGCTATGACGCACCTAAGGTGAAACGCTGTTGGATTTCAATCATGAAATAAAGCAAAATGCTACCGGATTTTCGTCGTGGAAATTTGGCAACAACTCCAAACATACTAGGGAAGCATCGATCAAGACAACACCCTTTCCAAAATCAAACCTCAAAGCTCAATTCCTTTAAAGCCCTGAAAGCTAATGAAAATAGCTTGTTTTTAAATCACTGTAGATACCATATTTTATCCTACCTTAAATTTGGTTGGAAACCCGAGTTTTAAATCAAGGGTCTCGTCGGTTTATTTTGACATGACATTAAAATTATCGGAATTCCATTCATTTTAATATCCAAAGGCAAAAATCAGGTTTGAGTTGACTGAATTGTTATGAAAATAAGAAATTTTTCAATTTAGGGTTTGCCATTAAAATGTGTTTTATTTCTTAAATTGACAATTGTTTTCTCTTGAAATGCATTAAAGATCATATCTGACATATTGCTGGAGTTTTCAGGATTGCTCTAGTGAGTTGCATTTGAGATTGGAATTAATCTTGGCATGCGCTTAGAATTACCATTTGATGTAGGAAGTTAGCAAGATTTATCAAGAAATTCTTGTCACTAGTTTTATTTGGATACAATAGTTTCACATTTATTTTAATTTAGTCCCATGACGTTTATCTCTTGATGAATTTATCTAACTATCCTAACATTTTATTGAGTGTGTTTAAGGTCCGTTGATTATTGGTGAGTGTCAAAAATGAATGGTGGATTGATGAGAAATGGCTCATATTTGGATCTAGAGTATTTTCCAAGTAGCCAATTTTGGACATATTTGCTGCTAGCTCATGCTTGACCAGCACACTATTCATGCTTGGATACTATTCTTGCTTCTCTCCCACACAGGACTCATATATGCATTCCCACACATTCGTTACCTCAAAGAGAGAGAGAGAGAGAGAGAGAGAGAGAGAGAGAGAGAGAGAGAGAGAGAGAGAGAGAGAGAGAGAGAGAGCTCATTGCAAAATAAAGAGGCTTTGAGACCCACAATTTAGGCAGAGAAGAGAACTCTCTCTAGGACTCTCTCATTTTCTCTCTTTTCCTCCATCTCCAACCCAAGAAAAACCTCCCAAAAAACCCAACAAAATCAACCCAAAACCTCAAAAGCTCACTGCAAGAATCTCAGAGAAGCAACAAAGAAAGAAAGAAAAAGGAGAAACAGAGACAACAACAAAAAATTAGAGCTTTTTCCCCTCTCTTCTTCTATTAATTTCCTCTTTCTTTTTGTCTAACTTGAGTTTCTGACTTGTATATTGGTTTCCCTTTTAGCCAAAGCTCTAACCAAAGCAACCACAAGTCAGAACCATAAACAACAAGAACCAACATCATCAAGCATGAAAACAAAGAGAAAAAAAGAACAAAAAGCAAAGGTGAACCTTAAACCTATCTCTCATTTCCCTATTTCCTATCTCTGTATTTTACACTTTCACTCTGTACACAAACACACACAGAGTCACCACACACACTCTATCTCTAATCTATGCTATAACAGCTTCATTTTCATACATAAAGTCTCAAAACACCGAGCACATAGACACATAAACCAAGCACTCACCCTCTATTTTACATACACTTGTTCACGCGCCACCGCATGTAGGTCCATACGCTACCATGGTCATGGTTCTAGGCAGACCTGTGAGGCTTTTGGCCTCCACATAACACTCTCGAGGTTCACGCGCCATCTAGTGCCCTCGTATGTGGTAGATTGAAAGTGGATTTTAAGGTTGAGAGTGAGAGAGCAGAAATTAGAGATAGAGAGACTCAGGGAGATTTTGGTTTGGGTATAAACTGAGAAAAGGTTGAAGTGATGATATAGGAAATCATTCTTGTGGTGGGATTGGCTGGGTTCCATGGTGGAACAGGGAGGCCATGCCTTATTTGGATCAAAGAGAGATAAGCCGAAGTTTAGAGATAAAAGTAGGCTTAGAGTGGAGTCTGAACTTAAGGGCTTACTCGGCCATGGTGGTTCGATAAGGGAGATCTTGGGTTTAGTCAAAGCTCGATGGGGGAGAGAGTTTTAGGGATTAAAGAGAGCTCGGTGAGGGTTCTTGATAAGGAGTAATCCGTCGCTTGTGGTGGTGGCGCTGATCTGTAATGACGATTGATGAGCTTAAGCCATGAAGGTCCGATGGAGGCTCGGTAGTGAGAACAAAGATCAGAGAGAGAGAGAGAGAGAGAAGGTTCTAGATCAAAGGGAAACGACTAGGGTTAGAATAGGGGTGTCCACAAGTCAGTCTGGGTTAGGTTTGTGCCCAACCCGAGACTGACTCGATTGAATTAGGTGGAGGAAGTATTGACCTACCGCTAACCAACGAGGGAGTTGGATCGAAGCGGTCGGTTTTGTGCCGGAAACACGGTCAGTTCGATTGAAACCATCCATGGTGAAAAATCTAGCCAAAATAGTTGATTTTAGGCAAAAATTCCCCAAATCCGGCGGAGATCTCACCAGATTTGGTGAGATCTTGCTAGATTCGGTGAGATTTCCACTAGAATTGGCTAAGATCTCACTAGATTCAGTGATATCTCCCTAAATCCGACACAATTCTCATAAAATCTAAAATATTTCGACCAAAAACTCGCCAGAAAATTCTTGTTTCACTAGATTTTGGTAAGGCTCTGGTCAGGTCGGTTGAAGAGGGTTTTAGAGGAGAGAACCCACCAACTGACACGCTAGAGTTGGTTTCTGGGTTCTGTAACCTGCCGGAGCTCTTAGTTCGATCACAGGTGGGTTAGTTCCAGTTGAGTTTGGTCAGTTGGTTCGGGTCCGGGTCTAGGTGGATACCCCTAGGTTAGAAGATATGAAAGTAGGTTTGGGTCAAATGGGCCTGACTTGGATATCTAGACCCTATTTAGGTCATCTTGGCTTGAAATTTGGGCTTTAGGCTTGTCTGTGAGTGGCCTTAGGGAGGCGCCTCCTTTTCATCCAACTAGCCCATCAACCTTAAGCCTTAGGCCAGACCCTTTCCACAACCCTTAGGCTTCCACAATCACTGCACTCTTGCACTTGGCCCACACTCCCTTTTTAATTAATCTCTTGTTTACAAACTACTGGCCCACTTTGGTTTTAATCCCTTTCACATATTTGACACACTTTCAACCCATTCTTTTTTTTTTTTTTAATGGAAGCCTGAGCATGTTTTCTTTATAAAATGCCATCTTTTCTTTTTTTTCATATTATATATATATATATATATATATATATATATATATATTTTATACTTTTAGATCCTTCTCTCATATTAGCATCTTAACACATTTTATTCCATGTTTTTGCTCATTTGCATATTAATCCATAAATTTCCAAAAATCATGTTTTAATCCCAAAGTTTCCAAAAAATCATGTTTTGACCTTGGTCTTCCTTAAAATTGCTTTTTTCACGGAACTTTCCAATATTCATATTTTGACCCCAGAATTTCCCCAAAATTGTATTTTGACCCAAAAATTCCTAAAATTACATTTTGGCCCCAAATCTTTCTAAAAATTGGGATGAAGCCCTTAATCTTTTCAAAAATTACAAAGAGTCTCCCAAAACCTTCTAAAGTTGTTTGAAGGCTTTCAAACATCTTCCAAGGTCTTTCAATCATCTTTAAATCCACACTTTTTTCTTGTCTTCATTTAAGATAATAGCTTTGCAACTTGTGTGATGTTCATGCTTATTGCTTCATGCTTCCCTTTGGGTGATTTAATCATGTGCTATGCTTGAGTGCTTTATAGCTTTTAATATATTTGTTTGTGCTTATTGCCACGTTCATATGCTTAATGCTTTTCTTGGATGCTATGTCTCATGCTTGTTATAGCTTTATATCCCTTGTTATGCCGTTTTCTTGTGCTTTGGCTCTTAGGCAAGATGTAGATCTAGATCATGTGGTCTAGGCCTATATCCATAAACCTAGGCCTACAATAAAGGGTTTGGATCATTTCCCACTATGCATGTGTATGCTTGCTTGCTTTTATGCTTTATAACCATGTTTGCTTGTCTAGATCTAGGCTTTACCATGCTTTGTGCCCTCTATGGGCTTATGCTTGTTGGTCATTAGGGCCACTTGTTTGTGTGGTTGCATTCGTCTTTCTTGTGGCTTGTTTGGATGTAATTGCTTGTGAGATACATCTCCATGATGTTGGTGTGCTTGATGCATACCTCTCTCCGCTCCATGCAATGTTGATATGCTTGTTTGCTTGCTTTGTGCCACCCGTTTAGCTCCTTCGTCTCTTTACATCTTTGCACATTTGCCTACATGTTCATGCATGAGTCCTTGCTTGCTTGTGTCATCAAGCTCAATTCCTACTATCTCATGCAAGTTCACACCTGTCTTTTATACATGAGACCTCGAGTTCCTTTTTAGGAATTTGCTTCATGGCACAAGTGTTGTCCATATTCCAATCTAGTGGAACTATGGACAACCAATCCAAACCTACATTTGTCCTTCTAGGACACCCCCTTTTGTTTAATAACATGTTTGTTTGCCCATGTTTGGCACATTTTGAAAGCTTCTCTTTTAGCATGCTTTCTTTCACTTGTTTCTTTGCTTGTTTGCTAGCTTGTTTCTTTTGTCATTGCATGTACACGCATGGAGCATGGACATTTGGAGCAAGGGCGTGACCTCGTAGGCGCAATCAAAAAGGGCAAGGATGCAAGCAAGAAGATGCAAGCCCACAAGGGGCAATTCTCAATAGATTAGGAGGTCTAGCCTCTTCGAGTGGTTACATCTTTCTCCCTTTCTCTTAGCCTCTACTCTAGAGCAATGTATTAGGGTTCCCCCTTTCTTTGTACCCTTTATCCTTCTTGCTCTTAGCTTGGGTCACGTTCCCTAGGTATGGCAATATATGTTTCACATTTCCTGTACCTTGTTGGGCTATACCCTTAGGACGTTGGCAATGTCTATTTACTTTCTTGATCTGTGTGATAGTATTGTGCATGATGCATGTATATATATATATATATATATGCTTGCATGTGTATGGGTGATCATGCACTTTGTATGATGGACTCTCATGGCTATGTGAGCGACCATCTCTAGTCATGAGAGCTCTTTACCTTGTGGCATGAGTATATGCTCAAGGCATTTGCTACAGGTGCATATTCATGTCATACTGTGTGCATAATCATCACGTGTGACCATCCCGATTCATGTTAGCATGTGACTTCGGTTTCCTTGTGTATGTGACATGTATCAATATGTTTGATGCTTTGAGGGGCTTTAACTTGTCCTAGCATATTCCTGTTGGCACGCGCCGTATACATAAGCACGAAACCTTGCCAGTGTGCCATAACACACCAAACATGAAACTCCTGCCAGATTTTCATTGTGTAAATGGGGCATCCCCATTGCCATATTCTCACGACGAAAGCTTTGTGAGAATAGTGTTTTGTGTGCTATGACGCACTTGCGGCAAAGCGCTGTCGAATTTTCGCCACAAAAATAAGGCGAAATGCTATTCGATTTTCGCCGAATAAATTTAACAACGATTCCAAACACATTAGGGAAGCATTGATCAAGACCACACCCCTTCCGAAACCAAACCTCAAAGCCCAATTTGCTCAGAACCCCGAAAGCTATTGCCAATAGCTCATTTTCAACTACCAATGTCCGAAAATTAAGGTTTTACCAAAATAAAGGACTATTTACGGATAGGCGTTGTGGGGTGCCTAACACCTTCCCCACATGTAACCAGACTTCTAAACTCAAGAATCAATATTTTTTACCAATTCACATTAGATTAGAAAAGATGACCTTTTTCTTAGCCTAGGATCGATAATAAAATCAAATAGAGCCAAGTGACCAATCACACCTTAAAAAATAAATAAATAAAAAAAATAAAAAAAATTAAACCTAATGATTGGTGGTAACTTTATTTACCTTTGGTAAATCCATTAAAATTGACTCATTTTTTAGTCACACAACAGAGGTATAACCCTCCTCCACAACACATGAGCTCTCAAGCCAGTACGCTTTAGGCGCGTGTGAGCATTGTTGTGATGGGTGGTCGAACCACTGTGAGGCATCGACAATCGCCAATGTCCTTAAATTAAGATTTTATAAATCAAAGGACTGTCTACGGACAGGAATTGTGGGGTGTCTAACCCCTTCCCCACACATAACCAAACTTCCAAACTCAAGAATCAAGATTTTTTATCCATATTAGGATAAAAGGTATTTTTCTTAGCATAGGATTGGTAATAAAATCAAATAGAGCAGGTGACCAATCACACCTTAAAAAAAAAAAAAAAAAAAATACCCAATGATTGGTGGCAACTTCACTTACCTTTGGTAATTCGATTTAAATTGACTCAATTCTATCATGCACACCAGAGGTCTACCCATTTTTGCAGCACTTGAGCTCTGAGCTCATATACACACCTTGTGTATGCACAATCAAGGGCATGCAAGTGTCACCACTATAGGTGGTCGACCACCGTAAGACATCAACATACATATATATATATATATATATATACACATATGCTTGCGTGCTTGTTGATGGTCGTGCACTTTGTATGATGGACTCCCATAGGTAGGAGGGCAACCCTCTCATGATCATAGGTGCTCTTGACCTTGTAGTGTGGGTATGTGCTCAAGGCAACTATTGCAGGTGTATATTCATGCTAGATTGTGTGCATAGTCATCACGGTGTGATTGTCTCAATCCATGTCAAATAGTGACATTGGTTTCCTCGTGTATGTGACACGCATCAACATGTTTGATGCTTTGGTGAGCTTCAGCTCACCTTAGTATGAACATACTAACGCACGCCATATACACAGGCAAAAAACCCTACCGATGCACCATAACACACCAAACACAAAACTCTACCTAATTTTTGCCATGAAAATAAGGCACCTTTGTTGCCGTATTCTTACTGCAAAATCTTGGTAAGAATAGTTTTGTATGTTGCGATGCACCTAAGGCGAAATGCTGCTAGATTTCCATCACGAAAATAAGGTGAAATGCTACCGGATTTTATTCATGGAAATTTAGCAATTGTTCCAAATGAACTAGCAAAACATTGCTAGAAACCACACCCCTTCCAAAATCAAACCTCAAATCCCAATTCTTTTAAAACTCCAAAAGCTAACACCAATAGCTTGTTTTCAACTGTCAATGTCCGAAAATTAAGATTTAATCGAAACAAAGTACTGTCTCTAGACAAGCGTTATGGGGTACCTAGCACCTTCCCCACACGTAACCAAACTTCCAAACTCAAGAATCAAGATTTTTTATGAATTTGCATTAATTAGGAAAAACGGCCTTTTTATTAGCCTAGGATTGGTAATAAAATCAAATAGAGTTAGATGACCAATCACATCTTAGAAAAAACTAAATGATTGGTGGCGACTTCACTTACCTTTGGTAAATATAGGTTAAAAATTGACTTAATTCAGTCGTGCACTAGAGGTTCACTCCTTTTTTAAAAGCACCTGAGCTTAAGCGTTTAGCACGGGCATCGCCACGATGGGTGGTTAGCCGTCGTGAGGCATCGACACTTGGTCAAGTAGTCCCATTTGGCATAAATGCTCATTCTTGAGTGGTCTATTTTTTGTTTAGAGGTTATTACTTGATCGAGTGATCCCTTTGTCATAAATATTCATTCTTGAGTGGCCTATTGTGTTTGGATGTAAATGCTTGCTTCGAGTGGTCCCCCCAACTTCAAGTAGAGGTCCTTAAAACTCAAAGGTAGAGTCCTTAAAACTTGAAAATATCTCAGATTTTCTTTTGTCTCTTACAGTACATATCTTGTTTCCATGATTGCTTGCATGTATGTTTGTCATGATTAGGTAGAGGTCCTTAAAACTCAAAGGTAGAGTCCTTTGAAAACATCTCAAATTTTCTTTCATGTCTTATATGGTTTTTCACACTTCTTGTTAGAAATGCCGTAATTACTTTTTTAAGCACGCCTCATGTTTGCATTTGCTTGCATGTTTTATGTTTGTGTGTAACATATGTGAACTCAAAGTTTATTAACTAACAAAATGTTCGTCTCTTCAAGCTTTTAACTATATTTGCAATGCAAGCATAGTTAAAAGAGGGGCAACTATAGAAACCTCATTTTGTACCCGTTAATAACTTTTGGTCCCTAGCCCCAATGATGAGCTTGACATACATTAACCAAGGGTAATTAAAGAGTTCACAATAGTTTGGAAATAATCACAACTCAAAAGTGCTTAAAAAAGAATGTTTAGGTACAATTTGTTTCATTGGAAATTAGAAATCCTAGACTTCAATTTGAACATAAATTTTTCATGATTTGGATTTATATCAAGTGAGTTATGGTTGTTTTAAATTGTGCAAACTATGCAATCAAATTTAGGGTTTTTGGAAGCATGCGTACGCATGCTCCAAACCTGCATACGTAGGCCTATTTCTAGGCCTTCAAAACTTGAGTTTTGGGCCACAAAAACATCATTCTTTGATAGGGGCCGGCCTCTAAACCCTTGAGAACGTCTAAAAACTTTTTAAAAACCCAAAACCCCCTAATTTTAACATATAAATACTCACCTTATGTCTCCAATCCAAACTCTAGCTAGAGAGTTTATTTTTTTACTCCATCTTTTCTAAAACCCTAATCCTCTTTTGTAAAACTCCCACACAACACCTTGGCACATTTTTGACTGATTCAAAACCTCTCTTTAGTTAGTTCTAAAGCAAAAACTAGTTTTCCAACTCGTTTCCTAAAACCTTTTCAATTATAATCTTGTTCTTGAGTTGTGATCAATTAAGTTCTATTATGATTCTTTAATTCCCTTGTTCTCTCAATCTAATCTCTATGTTGTAGGCACTGAGGGTTCAGTTAAAACCTCAAACTCGTGATCCTATGCAAGGTGACTGTTCTTTCAATGAATTCCTCCTTTGCTAAATATGATTTATATGAGTTCTTGATATTGTTTTTTTAACTTGTTATGTTTGATTTGTTTGTTGATTTTAATTCTTTTGATATGTGTCAATATGATTTAAGGTTAACTATAAAATGTTTTCATTGTTCTTATGCATTTATTTCATTATTGTGTTATATTCATATGCCTTTTCAAATGTAGTTTATTTTGTTTTTTCATTTTCATGTTCCTTTTCTTGTCATGTTAATCTAATTTTTAGTAGTTAATCATATTTATTTCTAGGGTTTCCCTTGTGTTTCTTTGGTATGTGTTTCGTTGATTCAATAAAAATGTGATTTTTTGGATCTATGCTAAAGGATGTGTGCACATTGTTTTGACCATGCGTATGCATAGTTGAGAATGCGAACACACCCCGAACCTAGATTTGTCAAAAATCTTGTTTTTATTATTATAATCATTCTTCATATGTTCTTTGTTTTAGTATCTTTTCCATGTATAGTTTATTTGACATTTTTTCCTTGTGTGTTTTGTTTAATTGTCAACTTTCCACGCTTAATATAATCTGTTTGATTTGTTTCTTTTTATATTTTGTGTGAACTTTAACATGTTGATATTGTTCTTTAATTAAGTGTTTAATGTATCTTTAGGTTAAAGATTAGGGCTCTCTTAATAAATTCTTCAATTAAATATGGCCTAGCAACACATAATGGAGGCCGACCCATAAGCCATGCAGTCTTGGCTACCTAACATCTTCCCAAGCCGTACCTAAACTCTTGACCCAAAATTTGGTATGCAGACCTATGCATGTAAGTGGTCCAAAAGTTCCAATTTGGTTCCTAGACCTAAACTATGTAGCGACTCTATTTTCACCCTTCGCCCAATCCACTCCAAGCCGAGGCATACTTCCCACAAAGAAACCACTCGTCGCAGGCCTTGCACCCATTGTACCTATCAATTCTTTCTTGAAATTATACAAATTGGATTAGTGTATTCTAATTGTAAATGCAAAATTGTGCTTTTCCTTTACATTAATTACGCACTAGAGCAATAACAAATCAAGAATCTAATTGTCACCACTCCTAGTCTCACAACCCTCTTTTCTTTTTTCTTTTTTTCTTTTTTTCTTTTTAATTTTAAAGATATATATAGATAAGATTGTTGTCTTTGTTCTAAATCTTCAATGTGTTGGATGGGCTGACTATGATTATAAGGTTAGTTTATTAGGAATACTCGTATACTGTCTTTCCATTTTCAGCCAAAGAAATAACATTGATCTCATACCTATCTTAAACATGATCGTTATTTTTTCAGGTTCCAAGTCCATAAAATGTCTCTCTAAACTCTAGTAAGGAGTTTCATGGACATCAGAGTGCTAGCAGTTCATCAAGAGATATGCTCTTTGAACGGTTACCTAGTACCTATAGGTATCGTGGCTATCCTAAAGCACATTTTACTGTTCAAGCAGCTCCAATCTTTGGGTCAAAATGGCCAAATACCACCATTTTCAGAATTTGTAGCAAAAAAGTACTGTTTCAGAACTTATTAGGGAAATACCACTTTTATGGTACTCGAGTACCATTTGGAACTCCAGTTTAAGACACTCGAGTTCCTAGAAGTTTGGCCACCGAAAAAATAATGTGGTACTCGAGTATACCATGTACCATGCAACACAATACTCGAGTACCTTTTATAAATAAAATGTTGTTTATTTTATTTCTACGGTACTCGAGCTCACCAAGCTCGAGTACCTTGTAACTTTTTTTTTTTTTTGGGGATTATCGACAAATAAACATAAACATAAAATGCTGTTTATTTTATTTCTATAGTACTTGAGCTCACCAAGCTCGAGTACCTTGTAACTTTTTTTTTTTTTTTGGGGGATTATCGACAAATAAACATAAACATAAAATGCCGTTTATTTTATTTCTACAGTACTTGAGCTCACCAAGATCGAGTACCCTGTAACTTTTTTTTTTTTTGGGGATTATCAATAAATAAACATAAACATAAAAATAAGTAGTTTTTTTATGTTTTTATTTATTTAAATAGAAGCATTGTAAAATATAGAGATTTTAATTTCAAAATATGAATTTAATTTCTACATTAAGTAAAAATGTTCACTGTTTTCTCATAAAAATTGTTCACTATTTTCTGCATAAACTATTTCTAGCATTCTGCATAAAATTATTTTCTGTTAAGCATTATTTAAAAAATTGTTCACTATATTTTCTGCGTAAATTATTTTCTGTTCACTATTTAAAAAATTGTTCACTATTTTCTCATAAAACACATAGTGAAATCGTGTTTTCTAAATTTAAAAGCCAAATCTGAATGCTTTTTCATGTTTAAATTTTACAATGAACGATTTTGTTTTTTTGCATTGATAAAATTTGTTTCTACATTAATAAAATTTGTTCTCTACACATCATGTTAACTGTATATTCGAATCTGGTTACTGCATTCATAAAATCTGTTTTTTGCATTAAATAAAACTATTCATTGTTTTCTGCATAAACTATTTCTAGCATTTTGCATAAAATTATTTTATATTTAGCATTATTTAAAAAATTGTTCATTCTTTTTTCTGCGTAAATTATTTTCTGTTCACTATTAAAAAAATTGTTCCCTGTTTTCTCATAAAACACCTAGTGAAATCATGTTTTCTAAATTTAAAAGCAAAATCTAAATGCTTTTTCATGTTTGAATTTCACAATGAACAAATTTGTTTTTCTGCATTGATAAAATCGGTTTCTACATTAGTAAAATTTTCTCTCTGCACGTCATGTTTATCGTATATTCGAATTTGCATACTGCATTCTTAAAATCTGTTTTTTGCATTAAGTAAAACTGTTCACTGTTTTCTTGTAAAAAATTTTCACTATTTTCTGCATAAACTATTTCTAGCATTTTGCATAAAATTATTTTCTATTTAGCATTATTTAAAAAATTGCTCACTCTCTTTTTTGCGTAAATTATTTTCTGTTCACTATTTAAAAAATTGTTTGCTGTTTTCTCGTAAAACACCTAGTGAAATCGTGTTTTCTAAATTTAAAAACCAAATCTAAATGCTTTTTCATGTTTAAATTTCACAATGAATGAATTTATTTTTTTTCATTGATAAAAACTGTTTCTACATTAATAAAATTTGCTCTTTGCACATCATATTTATTGTATATTCGAATTTGCTTACTACATTCATAAAATCTATTTTTTGGCAATAGAAAGAATTAGATAGAGGCTTCTACTTATATAGTTACACAAACAAGATAGCCGTATATGGTCCAATACCTTCAACAAGGAGGCTATTTGGGAAAAGAAAGATTGTTAAGGATCCTAGAATGATATAGATTGAAAGACAGACAGATAGATCACTATTCACTGGCGATAGATACCTATTCACTTGCAAGAAATCACTATTCACTGGCGGCAAATCACTATTTCACTGGTGACAGATCACTATTCACCAGCACTGTTAATAGCTTTTAGACAAATCAAGACAATCCAGACAGATACAGACAGTCCAGACAGATACAAACAGATGTTCAAAAGTTACTACTGTTTACTAGCATGCGTAAAAAGATATATGATAGATTCTCGAGATCTAAAAGATTCCCAGACATACACAAACAGACTATTACTCGTCAACACTAATTTCCATACCACCGACAGACTAACTTGAATTAAATTTACCTACTCAAGTTACTTTACCATGGTTCATTTGACCTATAAAAGAGATGGACTTCGAAGATAGAAGACAAATTTCTAAGTTTCTAAGTTTCTAAGCTTTTAAGTTCCAAGTTTTAGAAAGCCTTTTATAATAGCCTTCCCTCTCCCTCAGAAAGACTTTGGTACTCTCTCCCCATCTTGTAATCTTGTAACTTTTCTCTTCAGACAGTTTTATTTTCAAGGTTGTATCAAAGACATTTGTTTGTTTTCAAGTTTATCAAAGACTGAAGTTTTTATTCAAGTAAGATTTTACTAGTTTGTGTTTTCATATTCCATACTTCATTTTAACCTTATTTTGAATATATGTATTTTGCTATTTACTTCTTTATTATCTATTTTATCATTGTTTATGCTTCCATATTACTACTGTGCTCTCTCCTGGGTAGTCATTGATATTAGAGCATCTGGATCATACACCTAATGAACAATGAATAATTTATGCAGAAAAAATAGTGAACACTTTTTCAAGTAATGCTGAATAGAAAATAATTTTATGCAGAATGCTAAAAATAGTTTATGCAAAAAACATTGAACAATTTTTATGAGAAAACAGTGAAACGTTTTAATTAATGCAGAAAACAGATTTTATGAGTGCAGTAAGCAGATTTGAATATACAGTAAACATGATGTAGCACCAACTGTGGCATGAGTAGTTTTTTGAAGACATGTCACTAGCCCGCTACTATAGCACCAACTATAGTCATACAACCCATAAGCGCCAACAGACGCCACTGTTTCACATGTGATGCTCTACAACTCGGCACGATTTCACACACTGTCCAGTCATATCGTCCACATTCATGAGAATACTTAAATATATGAATAATCGTACCCTGGTGCCAAGGACATAGCATTATGTCAATTAAATATGATGCTCTATTCAAGAACACTGCAACTACCGCCCATATCTTCAAATCTCATTGTGACATTGGGAACATTTAAAATCTTGTTCATGTAGTGTTTTTCCAGCCTATATTGACATGACAAGCTGTAATAACTAAAATTATAATGCTTGGAACATGAAATGAGGTTATAAATGCACCACAATAATGATCTTATTTCTACCCCCACTAACTTCGTAGATTGGCTAAGCTATGAGTCGCAACACCTCAACATCAAATCGTACAATGTGAAACAAGTTTGGATCTACTTCAACAAATGAATTATCACAAGTTCTAGCAGATCAACAACTACAGACATACACAGACCACTATGAAGGGAAATGGGTTGTAAAGAAGAGAGATTTCCTTAATATGCCCATATACACGTACGAGAGTCTTGGAAGCGTCAGGTGCATCATGGTTGGCAAACCTACAAAACTAAGTACAGATACCACCACAATAGAGTTCACCGTAATAGAACCACCATGGTTAACCTTATACAAGAAAAGGTGTGAGTTAGAGGTGTATTGTCGATGGCATGGGCTATGAGTTCCTAAGGCACGCTCAGCCAAGTTACCTAGAGATGAACCTGTCAACATACTTGCTCATCTTGAACAAGAGAACAATCAAATGCAAAGGCGACTAGACCGTTTTCATGTAATCCAAAAAACTAGGAAGCATCTAAAGGGGAAGGCGCAAGAGCGAGCCATCAAGTTTATTAATGAAGTTACTGTGTTAGATGATGAAAGAGATATTTTGGACTTCTCAAATTCAAGTAATGATGATTTCTAAAAATTTCTTCCTACGAACATTAGATGTTGTTGTTAATGTCTACATGTTATGTGCAATACAAAATGTTGTTGTTAATGTCTGACAACTGATGATTATGTACATTAAACTTTTGCAAATCTAAAGATTAACTATTCATTAGTTTTGGCTAAGTTTATATGAAATCACTTGCTCATTTTTTCCCTATTGTTCTTTGTTGCTACATATGATTCTTGTGCTTTGGTTGGACAGTGTCCTCTACTTTGTAATGTGGGAAACACCTTAGGAAGTGAAATGCCTCCAGTTAGATATGTTGATATTTCCAATAATCTGTTTGTGTAATTTGAAATGTTACACACATAACACTTGTCACCCAAATTAGATTTATTGTACATTACTTGTTAAGCCCTGACTAGAAGTACCCATGTGCTATTACTTCTAACCAGTAGTCACAGATTATGGGAAGAGCGTTTTGACTAGCATCCTTGAAAATGACCAAAGATGTAAACAGTTCTACATGTACTGCTCAACAACTTGGCATTGTTGAGCCTTGACTAGAAGTACCCATCCACACTCACGTGAATACACAGATATGCAACCCTTTGTAATGCACCATTTTTAAGGATGCAAAGGATCCTTGGAAAGTTTATGCATCAATTTTGGAGGTGAGTTGTCCACCATTGCTACACTGATGTTCGCAGTGTTGCATGTGTTGCTCAACGATTTGGTATGTTCTTTGATTTTCCGTTGAGTTTACACGATTTTGTTCATTTAACAATTTTTAAATTTTCATCAAATCAGGATGATTAGTACACTAGTACACAGTTTTAAATTGAATTTTTACAATTTTGCACATTTGACGACTTCAAATTTGTAAACAAATTTGGACAATCCGTACTTCTAATGTAATTAATTTTCTATTAAGTTTACTCAATTTGGTATGTTCTTCAATTTTCAATTGAATTTTCACAATTTTTGCATACTCAACGATTTGAATTTTTCAACAACTTCATACTATCTGTACATCTAATGTACACTACTTTTCCTTGAGTTTTCACGATTTCGTACATTCAACGAATTCAAATTTTTAAACAACTTCATACGATTTGTAAATCTAATGTACATACTTTTCCATTAAATTCTCATTATTTTTTACTTTCAACGAAGTCAAATTTCTCAACAAGCCTAGACTATCTGTACATCTTATGTACACCTTCACGATTTGGTACGTTCATTGATTTTCCATCGATTTTTCTCGAATTTCTACATTCAACTAATTCAAACTTTTTTACAAATTTGAATTATTCGAGGCATTTACCATTAGGTGATTTGTACAAATCATTCATTTTTCTTTCATGGAGTTTGTCCATTATTCACATGGTTACATATTTATAAAAAAATAAAAAATAAATAAATAAAAAAACACAAAAACCATTTAAGTGCAATAACCGCACCAATGCTAAAAACAGTTTATGCAGAAAACAATGAACAATTTTTATGAGAAAACAGTGAACAATTTTAATTAATGCAAAAAATAGATTTTACGAATGCAATAAGCAAATTAGAATATACAGTAAACATGATGTGCAGAGTGCAAATTTTATTAATGTAGAAACAGATTTTATCAATGCAGAAAAATAGATTCGATTATTGTGAAATTCAAACATGAAAAAGCATTCAAATTTGGCATTTAAATTTAGAAAATACGATTTTACTAGGTGTTTTATGAGAAAACAAGGAACAATTTTTTAAATAGTGAAAAAAAAATAATTTACACAGAAAAGAGAGTGAACAATTTTTTAAATAATACTGAACAGAAAATAATTTTATGCAAAATGCTAGAAATAGTTTATGCAGAAAACAGTGAACAATTTTTATGAGAAAATAGTGAACAATTTTACTTAATGTAGAAATTAAATTCATATTTTGAACTTAAAACCTCTATATTTTACAATGCCTCTATTTAGATAAATAAAAACATAAAAAAGCTACTTAATTTTATGTTTATGTTTATTTGTCAATAATCCCCCCCCCCCCCCAAAAAAAAGTTACAAGGTACTCGAGCTTAGTGAGCTAGAGTACTGTAGAAATAAAATAAACAGCATTTTATGTTTATGTTTATTTGTCAATAATCCAAAAAAAAAAAAAAAGTTACAAGGTTCTCGAGCTTGGTGAGCTTGAATACTATAGAAATAAAATAAACAACATTTTATGTTTATGTTTATTTGTCGATAATCCAAAAAAAAAAAAAAGTTACAAGGTACTCGAGCTTAGTGAGCTCGAGTACCGTAGAAATAAAATAAACAGCATTTTATTTATAAAAGGTACTCGAGCATGGTTTACTCGAGTATTGTGTTGCATGGTACTCGAGTATACTAAGCTTGAGTACCACATTTTTTTTAATCGCCCAATTTGAGGTAGTGCCACGGTGGCAAAACTTCTAGGAACTCAAGTTCCAAATGGTACTCGAGTTTGCCAAACTTGAGTACCATAAAAGTGGTATTTTCCTAATAAGTTCTGAAACAGTGCTTTTTTACTACAAATTTCTGAAAATGGTGGTATTTGGCCATTTTTACCCCAATCTTTGTAATTTAAACATCAGGTTTTAGTTTTGATTGTCATCTCTTTGACAAGAACTGTAAGCAGAAAGTTTAAGCAGTATGCTTAAAATTCAGCAATATGCTTCATGGCTAGCCTAAAATGGTAAAGTGGTTTAAGCAATTGATATATTACAAATCGTGTAGTCAGCAATCTTTTTAACTTGAATTTTGATTCTCATATCTAGTAATTATAATTAACACACAAGAAACCCACGCAAAATAATAAAACCTTTTGTGCTTAATGGTTAACCAAAAGCAATATGCTTATCTTTATATGCATAGAATGGTTATCCAAGTCTGACCAAAGATTGACCTGACTAAAGAGTTGGTTCACTTATTCATTGGTTCAACCAATGGTTCAATGGTTGAATTGTAGGTTTATTAATTAATTAAATAGTATATTTTATAATTATAAACAACAAGTAAAATAAAATAAAAACACTCCATTTAAATAAATTAATAAATTATAATCTCTCTCTCTCTCTCTCTCTCTCTCTCTCTATATATATATATATATATATAACTGAAGCCTTTGAAATTCTCACAATTTTCCACATCAACACAATATTTAAATAAAATTATCATTTTATTTAAATAAAATTATTTTTGTTTAGTCCAAACTCAACAATGAGTGAAACTCTATCTCTCTAACAAGTCCAACTTAAACTTAAACTCAAACTCATTATTATCATTTTTTTAAAACAAAATTATTTTTGTTTAATCCAAACTTAACAAGGAGTGAAATTCTATCTCTCTAATAAATCCAACTTAAACTTAAACTCAAACGTTGATAATCTTGTTTATATATATAACCGAAATCAGCATTGCTCCAGACCTTTTTTATGTGAGATCTTCTATTGATACTCTTGCTTCCACAGGATTGCCCATATGGATTACAGAACTTGATATTGCAAGAGCCTTTGGTCAATAGGTAATTAAGATGCTCAAGAGGCAAAAGTATGGAACTTTTTTTTTCAAAATATCATTTGTAGTATAATTAAAACCACAACATTTACTTTTTATTAACTCTATAAAACTTCACCACAATTTTTTAAGCTTTATAGTTTTTCAAGTTTTTCATATTTATATTTATTTTTCTATATTGTACATGGCAAATAAAGAATTTCTATTTTTTTTTTTTTTGGAGAAAATCAAAGCTGCAACCTATTGTTGGTAAAACATATGTTTGTATCGCATACAAAACATACGTAGCAGAAAGTTAACGGATCTACTTCATTTGCAATTAATAACATATACTATGTAAATTTCAAATTTAAGAATAAGAAAGCATACCTTGGTGCGGTGAAATTCAAAACCAACTATTAGAAGTACTTGGGAACACTTTTAATCTTCACTTCATGTCCACTTATGCCCAAGAAGTGTGGTCTCTCAATCATTTTTTATGTACGTGTTCAAGGGAGAATAAGAGAGTGGCTTACACTCACATACACACCATTTCATTCTAATTCCAAAATTCTGTATGTTTCTCTCCTTATATATATATAAAACTGATTATCTAATTGGGCTAGCTTTTTGGGCCATTCCAATTAGGTTTTAGTATGTGGCTTGGAGTGAGACCAAAAGGGACAAATAAGACACTAGCTCCAATGGGTTTTGGGCCTTTCTATCAACTCTTGACAAACCTAAAATTACCATTAATTATATTTTATACCATTATATAAATATAATTGCACTCTAGACCTTATTAATAAATTATATCCCAAGACTTTATTATACATTCAACCCTTTCATTAAAATATTCATAGTAATACAAAGTCATGAATGTTGACTGCCACTTTAAAGATTACTACATCTTAATCCTTGAGTATCCGGTTTAATCCTTTAAGTTATTCATCATATATTTATGAAATTCAATTTCATCTATATATATATAACTGAAACTTTTGAAACACCCACATTTTTCCACATTAGCATTATTTAAAAAAAAAAAAAAAAAAAAAAAAACCCTAAACACCATAACTATTTCTAACCCAATAACTATTTCTCCTCAAAACAAACCTGATAAACATATTTCTTGGTGCCTGTCTCTCCTTCAAATGCAAACTCAGCCCAACAAACACTGCGAGACCCATACGCAGGAACCCAAAAATGGAAAAGCTAGACACAGATCTTTCTCTCTTCCCCTGTGATGGTAAGTGAATTCAACTAAGCCACAAATGCTTCGCCTCACAACCAACCTAACATCAAACTGCTAGAACAGCTAAAGGTAAAATCTTTTATATTAATTTTGGGTGTTTAATAGGATTTAGGTTTAGCTATTTTGTTTGGATTTGATTTAAGAAATTGGTTTATATTTTGTTTTGATTTAGAATTGGTTATTATCAATACTAGAAACCCTAATATAGGTCAGGTAAAATCTTTTATATTAATTTTAGGTGTTTAATAGGATTTAGGTTCGACTATTTTGTTTGGTTTTGATTTAAGAAATTGGTTCAGATTTTGTTTTGATTTAGAATTGGTTTTTATCAATACTCGAAACCCTAATATAGGTTCCCCTTCAATTTTGGTTCCTTTCAATATATCAAATTTTACTACAGGATTGAAATAGTAAAAGGGGGAAGGGCAAGCTACTTATGTGGCTTGGGGATATGGGTTTTGGCATCATAATCAACCCCACATCAGAATCAATCTAGTTTGGATTATAAACTGTAACATAGCGATTATTTACTTTTTTGTTGATAGGTTGGTCTGATTTTCTTTAAACTTTGTATTACATGTTGATATTGGTAACATAAATGTGCATACATATGTTTTGTTTGAAACATAATTTCCAATTAGCTTTTGTATAGTAGACAATTTAGCCTCACTATAAAAATTACTGGTGTGTTTTGAATTGAGTAGAATTTATTTAATTTAGCAACCTACTTATTTAGTGTTAATATAATTTAAAAGTTCCAGTTATGAAGCCAAGAGCGGCAGCTTTTGTATTTAAATCTTTTTGAGATTAGCTTGGAGCATTTCAATTAAAAAGAAGCTTGGATCTACCACAAGCCAAAAAATATATTAATACATAAATAAAAAAATTTGGCAAAAAGAAGCTTTTGTGTTTTGATTTTCTTAATTGTAAAAATTGGCTCTGTCGTAACTAAACAAGCATATCTTATAACAAATTGATGACATTTAATTGAATATTCTTCGTTCATGAAGGTAGTAAATAATGAACTTTTTCTATGATCGAGAAGAACCAAGGGTTTCCACCAGGTATATAAAATTTGTTAACTCTAACAAACTTTAGCAATTTGGGAAAACCTTTTAACATTTTTGGCAATTATAAATAAAAAGTACAAAGATGTGAATATGAATTTGAAATTCAATTAATTTGTATTGATATTATTCTTGAATTACAAAGTTAGAATTCAATCTGCGTTGGTAAAATTACCACCAAAGTTTGAGAATTTGACTTTGTATTGTATTGTGGTTCATCTATTTGATTTTTAAATAGTTTTTATATTTGTATTTATAATTAAAATGAGTTTGGATGCTACATTGGGTCATGAACCGTACTCACAACCTATCCAAGCGTCAACAATAGCAACAATGACAATGACACCAAGGTACTCTAAAGTCTCTATCCATGACTTGGCTATGTTTTTAAAATACTTTTGCAATCACTTTGATCCTGCACATCTACTTCTCTATTTGGTAACCAAATTTGGTTCTATTTGTGGAGCCAAATTTTAGTTTCTTTGTTATTTGTATATATCAGTATATATTATATCTTGATGTTGTTTAGTCATTTTATCTTCAATCATAATTGCAAATTGTTCATGAAATCCTTGATTTGAAAGGAATTGTCTTAGAGTGGTTTGTAAATAGATTCTAATACGGTAGAAACATAAAGTCAAATTTCCATTTTAAATGTTGGGTATGATTAGGCCCACATCAATCAATCATTAGAACGTAAAAGGAACTTAGAGGATTTGTAATATAAATGCATAGACCCAAAAGATAGTTGGAGAGGATTGCATAATCTGATGATGGTGGTGGCAACAATTTTCCCTCATCAAGTAGTTTTTTCATCTTATTATTGCAATTTTTTACTAAAAGCACTGTTTTTGTGTGTGTGTGTGTGTGTGCGTGCGCGCGCGCGTGCACACTTTAGTTTCAAAATTTCAATTGATGGTTTCAATGTTTTATATACTTCTATGGTTTGAAGAATACTTTAATGATTATATATACATATATATATAAGATTAGTGGTGCTGGCATTGTAGAATTCAACAAGTCATGGATTATAAAGCGCCTCTATGCACAAATTTACTAATCTATTGTTTGGTTTGTTATCCGCTCATCCAATAACACCCTTGATATCCCTACTTTAGGAGGCACAAAACAATGCAAAAAAAGCTTGACGAGCTAAAACTTTGAAAGTTACTTCATTATGCTGTCTTCAAATATTATGATTATTTGCTGGTGATATTTCCGCTTTATGGAGTTTTTAAAACAAGACTGCTTTTGAAGCAATTTGTATCTATGTTAATGGTGTATATACTAAGAATGATTAATACTAATGGTATGGAAGATTTATATAAAATCATGACTCTAACTTTTGTTGAGGGCTGCAAAAGTAGGAAATGAAAATTATAGGATTCTTCTTTGTAGACAAAGATTTGTTTCTGAAGTGAGAAGACAACGTTTCATTGGAAACTAGGTAGTACCATCCTCATAAAAGTATTCAACAGACTTCTCAATTCAACCATAGAACCCTTAAGTATCCCATCCTCAAATGATTTTCCTTCTCTTGAGATGCTATATAAAATGTCACAAAAATTTGCACCGCACATTGTTTTGAGTAACTTTCTGCATTATTTTTAAATAACGTTTTGTGAACCAATTTTATGTTTTGTATGTCAAGTTTTGTAAAAGGAACAATGTGACTTTGTTTGTGTTGGTTGAAAAATTCTGATTTTTTAGAGATAGTGAGTGATTTTGTTTCGTTTATCAACTTATTAGTACCAAACTATTTCTCAGAAACTTTGCCACAACAATATATTAGTAAAAAATTTGTAGTTTATTCCTTTCTTTATTTGTTTGCATTGATTGAAAATTTCTGGAATTTTTATCATAAAATTTCTAGAATTTTTATCATAAAAATTTTGGAACACACTAGAATTTCAATCTCTATCTCTCTTCTTCTAATTTTTAGATTCTCCTTCCTGGCCTTAATATCAGATTGTTCTTTTTTGGTAATTGGGCGAGATTACCTGCAAATCTGAATTAGGTTTATAATTCGATTCATGTTTGTAATGTTTGGGTGCCTACTGAGATGTTGATCAAGTGTGTTGTGATGGTTGTAATGTTTGGGTGCATGCTGAGTGTGAGAATATTTCCAGCAAGCTTTTCAAGGTGTGCTTAATACACTTGATTTATGAATTGTGATGTCAATTTCTATTCCTGTCTTATATGTGTTTACTCATTGACTTGTGTATGGTTTAAAGGATCTAGAGAATGTAGATTACTATTGCGCAGATTGTAAAGCAAAGTCTAATTATGAGTTATCAGCTTCAGAAAAATGCCAGCCAAATGTGAAGTATGTCTGTCCTATTTGTGTGTGTGCGCGCGCGCGTGCGCGTAAATCTTTTCCCTCCAGTTGATTCTTGAGGCAATTGTATATTTGTCTTTTTCGACTAAGGAGTTTATCATCAAGTTTTATGCATAATTTTGTATCAATTTTTGAAGTAGGTCTTTAGAAAATAGTGGACAAAATGTTCTACATGAGAAGGTAGCTGTGGTGTGCAATGGCATGGAAGGAACATATATTCCAAACCTTCATATGTAAGCCATGAACTCATTTCTAAATATTACATGTACGTTGACATATTTTTCTTAAACATTCTTGTAGGACCTTTATGCACTCCTTTCTCACTACCACATTCATTTTCTTCTTCTGCAATCCTTATAGCAACAATCTGTTTGTTTTGTTGAAGATTCATTAAGATGCTTCTTTATTATTTTATTTTCCCCCCATCTTAGAGTTATGTGCAAGTGCAGTTCATGTGGGTCAAAGAAGTATACACCTAGAAGATCAAATTCTACCTGAATTGTTATTAGGAATTTTTATTTTCTGGGTTTTGTTACTTTTTTATTTTTCGGTGGCACTCTCCATATCTATGTAAAGAGGTCAGTATTTTCTTTTAAGCCTTTGTGTTTTTGTAAATCTTTACACCAACCTAGACAATTCCTATAAGACAAAGAAACCAATGATGTTTCACAGTTATCAGAAGGACAAGATCAAGGACTCATGTTGAAGGTCGAGCAAGTTTGGATTGTAGCTGTTAACTCAGGTAGAGAGGCAGAGTATCAGAACAGAGCAAAGGAAGAATTGTAGCTATGACTGTATAAACGATAGTGTTTATATTTAAAACAGCTATACTACCTGTACTTTAGGATTAGTTTAATTCATAGCTATTATTTATATACACGTGTATTAATCTAGCTGGTTGTAGAGGCTAGATCTATATATTGTGGAGTTAGTAAGAAGTTAGTTACTCTTAGACTTTGTATAAATACTTGATGTACTTTCATTTTCTTTCAATGCAATATAGAATTCTCTCATCAAATTCTCATAATAGTCACGTTGTTGTCTTAAATGATATAGTGTCTCAATGAAAGAGCTAGCAAGATGCTCTAAAATATTACCGCCTAAAAAGCTCAAAATTCCATTTTTGACAATTTTGAGTCCAACCTTAGGAACAAACTCCAGCAGCCATGGTATGACTCCACCGTGTAGGTTAACCCTATCTTCTAAGAACTTTCCCATGCATCGCACGGGTTAGTGACTTGTAAATATATACTTTAGTAACTCCTTACTAAAGTGGTTAGACCTAACACTCTGAATAACCAAACCCATTAAATTTATCTCAAGGGAATATTTTATATCTCCGCTAAGAGATTATGAATTCCATCTTGAGAATATATATTTCTTCAACACTAAATGTAGTTGCCTAATATACTAAGGTTTTGATCGTGACTTTAGATCTCACTCTTGATATATCAAAGCAACCTACACTTTATGATCAGGTTTATTATTCTCTCAAGATTAAGAGTTGATGTAAATAGAAGTCGTGAGATTTATTATTCATTTGACAGTCGTTAGTAGAATAATAAATCTCACAGTGGTCCAATTCAAAATGACTTAACACTTAAAACATATCAACATATCAACTAGAAGTCTCCACTTCCATGATCAAGACAAATCATCTTAATTGATATGTTATAGTCTTCGTAGATGAAATGTCCAGTTTCATCATCAGCTACAAACTAAAATTCTGAGTTTACAAAGAACTTGTGATTTATATCTTCTGTGACTAAGTCACATACTATGCATCTCATGGACTATATGATAATATCCAAATATCCAAATACAATAAAAACAACTTTATTACATAGAACATAATGTCATACATGGCATCATACAATAGGATTTACAGGGCCCATATCCTAATAATCTCCCACTTGCCTTACTAAAGACTATTGTGCACTAATCTAACTCCCATTCCCTCCAAATGTGACTCAAAAGTCCTTAGGGGCAAGGCTTTGGTAAAAGGATTCGCTAGATTATTTGCACTATCAATCTTTGCTACTACTACATCTCCTCGAGCAACAATGTCTTGAATGATGTGGTACTTTCTTTCAATATGCTTTCCTTTCTTGTGGTACTATTGCCATGGAACAATGTGATAGGAACTTGCTCAATTCTTACAACACCAAGATCAAAAAGGAATTTCTTGAGCCAAACAGCTTCCTTTGCCACTTCACAAGCAACAACAAATTTAGCTTCCATGGTGGAGTCAGCAATAAGAGATTGCTTAACAATCCTCCAACTTATGGCTCCACCTCCCAAGGTGAACATAGCCTAAAGTGATTTTCTGAAATCAAGATCTAATTGAAAATTTGAATTTGTATAACCAATGGAAATCAAATCCTCACTATGGTAAACAAGTATATAATCCCTTGTTCTACTTAGATACTTGAGAATATGCTTTACAGCTTGCCAATGTTTAGGTCCTGGATTTGATTGATATTGGCTGACCATGCCAACTGAATAACAAATATTTGTTCTAGTACAAAGCATGGCATACATAAGACTTCCCACTACAGAAGCATAGGGAATTTGTCTCATCATATTTTCTTCCTCAAGAGTCTTAGGCCTTTGGTCATCAGACAGAGGAACTCCATGTCTAAAAAGGAGTAATCCTTTCTTGGAATTTTGCATGCTAAACCGTTCTAGAATCTTATCTATATATTCAGCTTGTGACAAGCCTAACATTCTATTCTTGCAATCTCGCCAAAGCTTGATCCCTAGAATAAAGTTAGCTTCACATAAGTCCTTCGTATCAAATTGGCTTGACAACCAAATCTTTACTAATGACATTACCCCTACATCATTTCCAAAGAGTAGAACATCATCAACACAAAGCACTAGGAACATTACTACTTTATCTTGATATCTTTTGTATACACGTGGTTCATAAAGATTTTGTTCAAAGCCAAATGACTTAATTGCTTGATCAAATCTGATGTTCCATGATCTAGATGCTTACTTGAGTCCATAAATGGACCTTTTCAATTTGGATACCATATGCTCTTGGTTCTTTGCTATGAAACCTTTTGGTTGCATCATATAGATTTCTTCTTCAAGATTGCCATTTAGAAATGTAGTCTTGACATCCATTTGTCAAATTTCATAATCATAATAAGTAGCAATGGATAAGAGAATTCTGATAGATTTAAGCATTGCTACTGGTGAAAATGTTTCTTCATAATCAATACCTTCTTTTTGTGTATACCTTTTGCCACTAGCCTTGCTTTAAAGGTTTCAAATTTTCCATCTATTCCTCTCTTCCTCTTGTAAACCCATTTGCAACCAACAAGTTTAATACCATTAGGTGCCTTTACAAGATCCCCAAACTTGATTGGAATACATTGAATCCAATTCAGACTTCATAGCTTTGACCCAATGATGTGCATATATATCTTTCATTGCCTCTTCATAAGTGTAAGGATCAGATTTAGCCTCTTCTAAGATAGCTTCATAAGTTTCTCCCAGACTTATAAATCTTATAAGTGGTCTTATAATCCTCCCACCACAATGAGGCACCTGTGTACTAGACATTTCATGAGTAGAATCTTGTGGTGTATCTAATACAGCCACATCATCCCTAGTTTCATCCATTTGTTGTTCAATTATAGGTTCATCTATTTCAACCTAGACAACTTTACTTCTAGGATTAAAATTATTCACATAATCATCTTCCAAAAATTTGGCATTAGTGCTAACAAACACTTTGTTATTTTTATGATAATAGAATAAATAACCCTTAGTTTCCTCTGAATACCCTAAAAACATGCATACTTCTGTTTTTGCTTCCAACTTATCAGACTTCCCTTTCAACACATGTGCTGGACATCTCCAAATGTGGAGGTATTTCATACTAGGCCTGCGCCCACTCCATAATTCCTTAAGTGTGTTGGGAATTGATTTTGATGGAACTAAATTTAAAATATGCATTGCAATTTTTAGTGCATATCCCCAAAAGGAAATTGGTAAAGTTGAATAACTCATCATGGACCTAACCATTTCTAAAAGAGTCTTGTTCCTTCTCTCTGCTACACCATTTGGTTGAGGAGTTCTAGGTGCAGTCAATTAGGATACAATCCCATTTTGAGTTAAGTAATCCTTGAAATCCCTAAGAAGGTATTTGCCAACTCGATCAGATCAAATGGCCTTTATGCGTTTAACCAATTGATTCTCAACTTCAGCCCTAAACTCTTTGAACTTTTCAAAGGCTTTGGACTTCCATCTCATTAGGTACACATAACCATATCTTGAGTAATCATCCATAAAAGTGATGAAGTGCTCATAACCTCATTTTGCTCGGGTTGACATAGGACCACATACATCCATATGAACTAATTGGCTCTTCGACCTTTTGCATTAAAAGGTCTTTTAGTCATTTTGCCCTCCAAACAAGATTCACAAACTGGAAATCCATCAAAGTCCAATGGTTCTAAGAGTCCATCTTTGATCAGTCTTTGAATTCTATTTGAATTAATATGACCCAAACACAAGTGCCAAAAATATGCATCATTAGTAGAAGGAAACTTTATCTTTAATGATTTTAGATGAGAGTTATTATCTAATTCAGAATTATATGAGTCATGCTTATCAAGAGTTAAAATATAAAGACCATCAATAATATTGCCAGAACAGATAAACACTTTATCCTTCTTTATTACAGCATTGTCTTTTAAGATAACACAATATCCATGTTTACCTAAATAAGTTGTAGAAATTAAATTTCTACAAACATTAGGTACCTACAAATAGTCTTTCAATATTAAAACTCTAGAACCAAAACACAAATTAAACACTCCAACAGCTACAACTAGAATTCTGCTCCCATCAACCAAAGTAAGAAACAATTCCCTTTCATTCAGCTTTTGGTCTCCTGGAACCCATGCAAAGTACTGTAGATATGATTAGTACAACCTAAATCCACCAAGAATCCGTAGGATTTTGTACTAAACATATTTCAAGAAGGAATGAACTTTTCATAGCTTTATCCTTAGCAGTTATGAATTTTGGAAAATTTCTTTTCCAATGATCTTTCTTGCCACAATAGAAACATTTTCCTTTGGCGTAGTCCTCTTTCTTTTCCCTGTTGGCAACTCCTGAGGCAATTTGTTTACCAGCTTGCTTGGTGAAGTCCTTCATCTTTTTACCCTTGCCTTTCGACTTTTGTTGAGAAGAAGAAGTTTCAACCACATTAGCACCAACACTGGATGTACCAAGAATGCCTTCCACCGCCACCAATTCATTCATTAATTTAGACAATGTATAAATCTTTTTGTTCATGTTATAATTAAGTCTAAATTCCATGAATAATTCTGGTAATGATTGGAGTAGCATATCCGCTTAGGATTCTCCATCAATATCGACAACTAAAACCTCCAATGTATTCAGATGAGATATCATCCTAAGACACTGCTCCCTTATTGAAGTACCTTCAGCCATTTTGGTATTATAAATCTGCCTCATAGTTTCTTGCCTAGCAGAACAACCTTGCTCACCAAACACCTCCTTCAGACTTAGCATTATGTCCGAAATTAGTTCTACATCCTACATTTGATACTATAGAACATTTGAGATAGATGCTAGGATATAGCACTTGGCCATCTCATTAGATTTTTGCCAATGATCATATCGCTATTTTTCCTCAAGAGGAGCATCTAATGATGGAAAGTTAGGACAAGGTTGAATAAGCACATACTTGTGTTCTTTTGCAGTGAGAACAATGTCCAAGTTTCTTTTCCAGTCAACATAATTGGATCCAGTCAGTTTGTTCTGATTAAGAATAGCAACAAGTGGGCTAAATGATGCCATGATTTAAATCTGAAAATAACAAATATGAATATAATAAGTAAACTAGACATTATCAATTTAGCATATAAACATATGGTATGGAACCTTAATAAAACCATAACATAAAATATGCAACGACAACCCAATCCATGTCTATAATTCCTTGGTAGCAAGTATATTATAAACATTATGATTGATTGAGAACTATTCTCATTATTAGTGTTATCATGATAACTCTTATCAAACACTAATAATATGCCGTATTAACTTTAGCCTCTAAGTAAATAATGACATAGCTCCTTTGGGAGGTTAACATTACACTTAGTCTAGTGTACACCATTATCTAGAATCATGTGTAGCCACATTTCATCTTCCTTATAGTGTTTAAACTTGTAGTACCATGAAACAAAACGCCCTCCTTTGGGATCGCGAGGCATATACGCCAAGACGAGGTGCTTGTTCACACTACTTTAAACGGGTAAGTTCAATCTTATAGTACTATGAAGTAAACACCCTCCTTTGGGATCGTGAGGTATATATGCCAAGATGAGGCACTTACCCACACTATTATGAATCGATAATGGAGGCCGTGAGATCCAACCCTTGTATCTTTCTCCCACTAGATATTTTAAAAGAAAGGTTTTTAATTAGAAATCATGTGTAATCTCATCACACATAGCCTTGCACTTTTAAATGTGAAAATTCAAAATTCATAGCTTTCGATCGATCGAATGTATCCCTTGATCGATCGAAATTATGAAGAAAATCTTTTAACAAAATTTTTGGATGACTCAATCGACTCTCGATTCCTATTTGATTGATCAAAAAAGCAAATCCAATCGATTGAAAGGAATTCTCAATCAGTCGAAAAAATGAATAAATTCATCACAAAGTCTCGGGTTGACTCGATCGACTCTTAGTTCCTGTTTGATCGATCAAGAAGGAACATTCGATTGATCAAAGGGAATTCTTGATTGGTCGAAACTCGTGAAATGAATTTTCCAGAATTTTTACCAAATAGTTTTCAATGGTTTTTCATGAACAAACTACCATCATATAAACATAATAGATTGAGTTTGAGATCAAAAACTAAATTCCATTGATGCTATAGCATTAACGTTCAATCTAACACACTTAATATCAAACTTAAACAACATCATAACATCAATATCAGTTTTTACCAAACAATAATTTCAATAACCATGCAAAAAATTGATTGTAAAATCTTCTAATGTCATGAAATCACTATCTTTGATTCCAAAACTCACAAAGCATGTTATACAAATTCAAAATTGAAGACCACTCTGATACCAATTGTTGGTAAAACACATTTTTGTATCGCATACAAAACATACACAGCGGAAAGTTAACGGATCTACTTCATTCACAATTGAAAACATGTACTATCTGAATTTCAAAATTTAAGAATAAGAGAGCATACCTTGGTGCAGTGAAATTCAAAACCAAAAATTAGAAGTACTTGGGAACACTTTTAATCTTTACTCCAATTCCACTTATGCCCAAGAAGTGTGGTCTCTCAATCAGTTTATATGTATGCGTTCAAGGAAGAATAAGAGAGTGGCTTACACTCACATACACACCATTTCATTCTAATTCCAAAATTTTGTATGTTGTCTCCTTATATACATACATACACACACACACACATATATATATATAACTGATTATCTAATTGGGCTAGCCTTTTCGGCTATTCTAAATGAGCTTTATATGTGGGACCAAAAGAGACAAATAAGACACTAGTTCCAATGGATTTTGGGCCTTTTTATCAACTTTTAACAAGTCCAAAATTACCATTAATTATATTTAATACCACTATATAAATATAATTGCACTATAGGCCTTATTAATAAATTATATCCCAAAACTTTATTATACATTCAACCCCTTCATTAAAATATTTGTAGTAATACAAAGTCATGAATGTTGATTGTCACTTTGAAGATTACTATATCTTAATTCTTGAGTACCAAGTTTAATCCTTTAAGTTATTCATCATATATTTATGAAATCCAATTTCATAAATATATACTTTGGTAACTCCTTACTAAAGTGGTTAGGCCTAACACTCTGAATAACTAAACCCATTAAACTTATCTTAAAGGAATATTTTATATCTCTGTTAAGAGATTATGAATTCCATCTTGAGAATATATGTTCCTTCAACACTAAATGTGGCTGCCCAACATACTAAGGTTTTGATCGTGACTTTAGATCTCACTTCTGATATATCAAAGCAATCCACATTTCATGATCAGGTTCATTATTTTCTCAGGATTAAGAGTTGATGTAAATAGAAGTTGTAAGATTTATTATTCATTTGATAGTCGTTAGTAGAATAATAAATCTCACAGTGGTCCAGTTTAATATGTATTAACACTTAAAACATATCAACTAGAAGTCTCCACTTTTTTGATCAAGACAAATCATCTTAGTTGATATGTTATAGGCTTTGCAAATGAAATGCCCAATTTCATCACCAACTACGAACTAAAATTCTGAGTTTACAAGAACTTGTGATTTATATCTTTTATGACTAAATCATATAAATCACATACCATGCATCTCATGGACTATATGATAATGTCCAAATATTCAAGTTACTATTATTTTAAATAATAATAAAACAACTTTATTACATAGAACATAATGTCATACATGGCATCATACAATAGGATTTAAATGGCACATATCCTAACACCTATGTATTTTAGCCTAGGGAATGATAAATTTTTATTTGGTATGTTATATATAAATTTGTTGAATTTGGTTTGGTTTTGAAGTAGAAGGGATTCTGTAAATTTTGAAGTTTTATGTTTTGGGGTTTTTGGTATTTGCATCTCAGTAGGTTGATTTTAATTCTTCACCTTAAATGCTTTTTATTTAGGTTCATGTGATTTTTTGTTTTCTTATTAAAAGCTATGATTTTTTGTTGATTAATTATTTGTTTGGATTCAACATAAAAGATAATAGAATTAAGTATTATAATTTTGATATTATTCCATGTTTTGAATTGTTTATAATGTTATTACTACAAGAAAGTCATATTGCTACTCAAATTTGAAACTTGGTGTGTCTTCCTCATATCATGGACTTTGTTTATATATTTGCAGTTTATATTATTTTTTAGTGTGTATGTATATATAACTATTGGGAGTTTTGCTTTATTAATATAAGAATTGTAAATTACTTTGTAGATTTCGGTAACTATTCACTTGCAACTCAATAACGTTCAATGTTAGACAACACTTCTAAACTATGGAAAAATATAGAAGTTAAATATTCCTTTAAAAAAAAAATACTAACTAGCAAAATTTCTATTTACTCATTGTGGGAATTTTTTTTTTTTTTTTTCAGATTTAATAGCTTTTCTGTGCATCACACAAGTTAGCGATTAGTAATAATAATAAAAAAAAAAACTATATCATATGACATAAAGTTGGAGAATATAAATAAAATAAAATAAAATAAACACATCATTGATGTAAATCGTCCAATAACCAAGTTATATAGTCTAAAAGTCTTGAAACAACATATCTCATAGAAATTCAAAATAATTTGTTTGCTTAATCATACCCTAGACCATAACAAAATTATTTAAATCTCCAAATACAACTAATGATTAAAATCAATCAGGTGTTATTGTTGTGATATTGGTCACTTGTGTTCCATGCAAACCACCATCTCTTTATCTCTTTCTATCTCATCACTATCTCTTTATCTCTTTAATCTCAACTCTCAACACTCATCTCATGGCACAAGTCTTACTTCATCTCTTTAGTCTTTAATCTTTAATCTTTATCGCTTTGTGTCTTTATCAATTTATCTTTTCAATCTTCAGTACTTTAGTAATTTGGTTCAAAGTCTTCAGACTTCAAAGTTCAAACTATTTAGTGACTTTAGTAGTTTAGTTTAATCTTTTTTCATAGATACACATGGTATTTTTTTTGCATTCATCCGTAGGTTGAAAAGATTAACCTGTACAATCTGTTAGTTTACAAGGTTTAAGAATGGTTCATTGCATATCCGGTATTTTACTCCAAACCATTCTGGATAATACTTTGGTTCAAGGATTTTAGGGTTCAACTAGTGGTTTGGTATGGATTTAGTAACTATATTCACACAACATTGAAATTTCTTTTGATCTTCATGTCATTTTAAAAAAATAAAATAAAAACTTTTTATTTAAAGATGATGGAAATCTGGTATTTCCATCAAACTTTTTGTGTGCCTAGCGTTCTGGATAATACTTGCCACGTGGCACTTTGTGAGTGGTGGGGGTAAAATGGTGAGTCCACATATTCGGTCATTTTTTAGGTTTCAAGGGTATTTTGGTAATTTTTAGTTTTAGGGTTTATTTTGGTCAATTTTTAGGTTTCAAGGGTATTTTAGTAATTTTTAGGTTTATAGGGTATTTTGGTCTTTTTATTAGGTTTAGGGGCATTTTGGTCATTTTCAGGTTTAGGGGTACATTGGTCATTTTTTAGGTTTAGGGGGTATTTTGGTAATTTTTAGTGGCTTGGGGGTATTTTAGAGTTAGTGATTTTTAAAAATGATACTTTGATCATAATTGGGTCTAATTGGGAACTTAGTTAAAGCCTAATAAACATTAATGATAATTGAGTTTAATTAGGTTAATATCCATTTAAGCCAATTAATAATTGGGTGAGTTTGACTCAAATTTAAGTGGGTGGGTTTGGGTAGGCAAATGAATTTGGGTTAATTTTTGCCACCCCTAACTTATTATCTAGTCATATAAATATTGTGGTTGAGCTGAGTCCATATCCAATTATGAATCTACTTGGGAGGTACACTAAGAATATAAAGAGTTAGGCTTGGTCCCACCATGACTAAGTGAGGTCGCTCGGCTGGACCACGAAGATATATAGTAACAAGATATAACATCAGATTATAAAGCAAAAGTACTTTGCAAATATCAATAATTTCCGGCCACAAAACTGTTACAGGTTTTCTATACAGCTTCTACCATAGAACCTTCTCCATATGTTCGTGGGATTTTTCTCCATGATCTGCTACTGTGGAACATTTCCCCACTTTCGGCCATACATTGAGCTTTTGTCATTTCTTTTATGGCTACAGGATCTGCATATAAACTAATAGCATGTTTGGATGTTTAAAAAAAGAGAGAGAGTAGAGTAGAGGGAGGGAGAGTAATGCAATTACCTTGTTTGGAAGTTTTTTAAAGAATGAGGGGGAGGGGTTTGGAGGAATTTGGAGAGGTTTGGACTCCCTCTAGCCCCCCAATTTTAATTCCCCCAAATTGGAGAGATTTGGAGGGGGAATAGAGTACATAAACTATTGACCAAGTAAATTACCTAATTTACCCTTATTATATTAACAAAATTACACAAGGGGAAGGGTTAATTACTCTCTTCCCCCTTACTAATTTTAAAAACATCCAAATAAGGTAGAGGTGAATCATTCTCCTCTACTCTCCTCCCCACTACTCCCCTTCCTTCTACTCCCCTCTACTCTCCCCCCTCTCTAAACTTCTAAATAAGCCATAAGTCTGAAGCCCAAAAGGTTTCTCATTGCATATAATAATAAGCAAAGTGGGTTAGCGGTTATCTTTAGTGATGGAAGGATAAATACTTTAAATTTTGGGTATCAACAAGATTATAATAGGGTAATGATTGGAAACAGTTTCTTCCCCCATAGTTTATTTGCATAATATTGATTAAAAATATATATATATTTGAGTATATTGTTTATTAAAAAAATATATTTTTGATAATTTTATGTTAAATGTCTATAAAAAAAATAAAAAATAAATAAATAAATAAAAAGAAGACTAAAAGCTAGTTTTTTATTACCCAAAACAAAATTAAATGTTAGATGTGATAGTCATTAGTCATGGTGCTGGTTTATGTGATTCGTGCGCAACATTTAAAAAATAAGTATAAGTAAAGGAAAAATTAAACAATAAAGAAAGGATAATTTCAAGATTGCAATTATAAATCTTCTGTGTTTACCTTTAATGTGCCACCAGAAATAAATAAAGCATCAAAACCCCGATTAGAGAGAGAAAGTTTCAAATCGGATAAATAGCTATATATAAAAAGAAAGGGTGGTGGTTTGAAATAGAAGACCGGAAAATTGAAGGAAAAATGGTAGGACACGGAGAATTGAAGAAAGGAAAAATGGTAGGACAAGAATTACAGCTGACTCTAGCCAAAGAACAAATATGAAATCTCGGGTTTTTTTTTTTTTTTTTTTTTTTTCCTTACCCCTCTTTTTTGGGTTTCCAAATAATCCAGGTTTAAGTCACTCATAATGAGGTTCAAATTACAATACTTTCATTGACTTCATGCCGTTTAAATTTTCCAGCCATACCATATTCCTAGTGTCTCACCACCCTCATATACATTTGAAGTTTTGCTTTTAGCCACAAATTTCACAATATATACATTAGAGATCTTAACCAAAATTTCTTACAATTGAGTCTAAATTAAATAAAAAGAATCGCTCTTAAATAGAGCCAGCTTTTCATTTATCTACGTCAATTTCATCAAGAATACAGGATTAAAAACGATAAAAGCAATTTTCCTCTTTCTCAATTGTCATTTCTGCATAAATTTATAGTGGCATGAGCCTTCTGTACTTGAAGAACCACACAAATGCAGAAAAAATGATGGCCCCAGTAACTCCAGTAATTATAAGGACCCATTTAAATGCACCAGGGTCATCAAATAATGGTATTGAAAAATTCATACCAAATATCCCCGCTACTACACCAAAGATTGCAACAACAAATGTTGCAGTTGTGAGTAGCAGCTCAAATTGGATCAGCTGGTTCCGAACATTATCCTGCAAGCAAAAATTTCCCATCAATTCCCAATTTCCTATCAACTTAAAAATCTTTTCAGAGGGACCGTTATATATCCCAAGCTGGTATGCCGGTAATAAAAGATGTCATTGGGCATGAGGACTTGGGCAATGACATCGTCATAATTTGTAATAACACAAGCTGCCGTCTTCTTTTGCCCCATCATTATTGACACGTATGCATTAAGACTAATTATCACGTAGGGTATTTTGTGCTGTCCTGTCTACTTGATCAACTTATTAGATTTTAGAACACACTTCTATATCAAGAAATGGGAACAAAAAATGAACTTAAAATAATAATAATAATAATAATAATACCAGCTGAATGTTGATGAAATCTTCTGTGTCATCAATGTACTCCTTCAACTGAAACAAGAGGAAGAAAATGATTTTAAGTCACTTCATCCTACTCGGGAAGATAAGAGTGAAAAGATTAAACAAAATAAATGCCACACATACCGATGTCAACTTGTTCAGGGTGCTATCAATGACAACAAAATATGCTTCCAACAACATCTCAAGCTCCTCTATACTTTCCGTCGCACTTTCTGAACTCCTCATGCTCTCATGTCGGCTCCTTGCAATGCTCAAGCTTTTCTCAAGCTTCCGGGCTTCAGGGGGAGAAGAAACAGGAGAAACAGGAGCAGAAATAGATGCACAATCGGTTGATCTGTATCCCATCACAGACTGATCACCATAGAATGATGTCTCCATCCTCTTTTTCTTCTCAGTAAGATACATTTCAGCCATATCTCCATCATCATCCATGAGCTGCTCTATTTCATCCCTAACCTAATAGATATAACTCAAAAACGAGAGCAAAGGAAAAGAAAAAAAAAAAAAAAAAGATGGCTATCATTTGGTTGCTTACAATAGGAAGCAGTTAACAAAATGTTAGGGCTGTCAATGGATTTGGACAGGATTTGAAACCAACCTTTATAAGATTTGATTAGCATATAATCTGATTTCAAAGTTTAAGTTTAAATTTCATTCTAAAGATTCATAATCAGATTAAATTCAGAATTGAATAGATTTGATCCAATTAAGATCTAAATCTGATTAAAATTCCAAGCACAACAAACATATTCCAAGAAAAACCTATCATCAAGGTATCAATACATACACTTATATATTGATATGATAATGATAAATGGTATTTTTAACCAAAAAAAAAAATATATATATATATATAATTAACTATATTACAAAAATTCATAAGTGAATTGTATGCACATTTTGTACTTATAGTCAGATTTGAGTTTGATAGCATCATTTTGTAAATCTACCATTTGAGTTCAACTTTAGTATATAATTAGATCTTTAGTAGGATCCTGTGAGATCTGTCCCTAACCCATTGACAACCCTAATTGAATATACAGTACCTTCTGAACTCTCCGAGTCAATGCAACGAGCCTGCTTTTCAATCGACGCACACGTTCCAAATTTAGTGTACTGATCTTTGATGTAAGTTCATCTAATAGTGGATATGCTTCAATTTCTAATTCTGCTGCCTTCAGAAAATTCCAAATATCAAATGAGTTACTAATTCGCACAGGTAATCAACTTTATAACCAGGAAAGATTCTCAAAAAAAAAAAAAAATTAAAAATCTTTAAACCAGCAAATACATGATGAAACAAGCTAGGATACCCGAGTTAACAAAGAGCATAAGAAGTTCCACCGATAAACAGATACAATTCTACGTATAAGTCAATAGCTTTCAATCTTTCACAGCCTAATTTTGGAGAAACTTCAATCAAATTGTCATTCTACTTGGCATTTTATCTCTCCATCATTTTTACTCTTGATTAAGTTTTTGTACATGTCCATATTTGTGTGTCTGTGTTTTTGTGCATGAGAGGATAAAAATTTAATAACAAATTGAGCGAAAGGGTTCTGAGCTCCTTCAGAAAATTGAAGAGAGAAGATTTTGGAAGCAAAGTACAAGTGTAAGTCAAGAGTCAACAAAGTAATCAGGAGGTGAACAACTCTGCTTGAAATATATACCACTTAAACACAAGTGTCATCATCGAAGTTTTCACGGAGACACTTCCAAGATGCACAAACAACAGAAGACCTTAAAAGGAAACATTTAATCATTAAAACACAGTATACAATAATCCAAAGCCTGCCAATAATAAGTTTCGAAATAAAAATTATTATCCATGCTGCTTATTTGTTCCTAAATTTTGATTTTTACAATCTTTTTTTTTATTTTTTTTTATTTTTTATTTTTTTATTTATATATATATATCATCTTTAAGGTAGGATTTGAACTCATGTTTCTTTACTTTTTATATTGGACAGACCAATACACCTGTAGGAAAAATAAGATATAAAAATTATGTTCCATGCTAAAAGGCTCTCATTTGCATAAGGTCTAAAAGCCATGCATCAAAGACTAGTGGTTTGTGACCAAACTATTAGGCAGCTCTCAACTCCTTCAGACTTTTCTCTTTTTTGACAAGTAATAAACCTATTGAAAGAAAAGATTACTTCATCTTCATGATGATGGACACAAAGTATCATAAGATATTACAACAAATAAAACCAAAAAGCAAAGAGAGTGTTGGTACTCCAAAATAAAGTTACAATGTGTAAAACCCCACATCTGGGACCAATCAACCTAAGTATAGATTAACAAGGATTTCAATTGATCCAACAATCTCTCCTATCCTCAAAAGTGCAACTATTACGTTCCCTCCATACTAGCGACATCAAACATAGAGGGGAGTAATATTCCAAACATCTGAAGAGTGCTTTACGAACCAATTCCTCCATCAAAACAATAGATAGCTACTGTTGGAGCACCACCCACTGAACCCCAAACACCTTAAAAAGTTCACTCTGCGAAGCACAAGTAGTCTTGCAATGAAGCAACAAATGGCCAACCATTTCCCCACTATAACAACACATGCAGCACCAGCCAACTAGATAGAGACCCCCTCTTGATGAGGTTATCTTAGGTAAGAATCTTACTCCAAGTTGCGCTCAAAACAAAGGACACCTTCTTTGAGGCCTTAACACACCATATACTCTTCCAAGGGAATGAAGAAGACTTAGTACCTCTAACGGCCTTATAGAAAGAACGAACATCAAGCTTTCCACTCCAATTCAAATGCCATTGCAATCTATCACCTCCCTCTGCCCCAGGTACCTTTGAATAAATAAGATCTAAAAAGGAATTCACAGTCAATGACCTCAAGGCCTCTCTGACAACTGAGCAAGCAAACAGATTAGGGTACAAATAGTTGTCCACACCATCAGTCGTGCCAAAATCCGGCAAATGTGCCATCACCTATCTCAAAGCATACATAATAGAAGAAATTATCCAAACTCTCTATACTCCGCCAAAGATTATACCCATGTGTCCCTCTACTTGATTTACTACTCCAGCCTCTCCCTTACGCCCATATTTCAAGGCTATCACCGGGTGCCACAAGTGCGTTACTTCATGGCCAAATAAAACACCTAACCATTTTCCTAGTATGGCTTGATTAAAACTCCCTATCTTCCTAATCCCCAATCCTCCTACCTCAATGGAGGAACAAACAATACCCCATGCAACCAACAGATATTTGAACTCATCTTCTAAGACATCCCACAAAATATTCATCTGAGATTGCTCAAACCTATTTGCTTGATGCATGAAAAGTAAATGAGGAGAGGAAATATGTAGGTAAGCTCGAAAGTGTACTCTTCAACAAAGTAAGCCCCCCACCCTTTGACAATTATAATTTTTTCAAACAAGAAAATCTCCTTTCCATCTTCTCAAGAATAAGATTCCATACTGAAATTACCTTAAAGGGTGCCCCCAATGGCATTCCCAGATAAGTCATAGCAAACTCTAGATTTTGCAACACAGAATATCTGCCAGTTCCCCTTCAGCAACCACTTCACTTTGACCTACATTGACTTTCAACCCTAAGACAGCTTCAAAACAAATTCAACACCACTATAATATACAAAAAAAATTTCCCTATTTGCATCACAAAATAGTTTAGTATTATCAATATATAAAAGATGAAAAATACTTATCCCCTAAGCTGTGTCCGGCCCTACTCAAATACAATGAATAAAACATCCTCCTCAGTTTTCTTAAACATCCGGCTGAACACCTCTATGACCAGAATAAGGAAAAGTGGTGATAAAGGTCCCCCTGCCTTAGCCCCTGAGAACTACCAAAAAAAACCAGTAGGGGATCCATTGGCCATAGCTGAGAAGTGGATAGTAGAAAAATAGGCATTTAAACACCTACTCTACTTATCCCCAAAGCAGTTCAACTCAAAAGTAAATTAATTTCTCCTTCAGACCTCTCAAAATAATTGTCTAGGAACCTCATTATCTTGTACTCACAGTCTCCATTTTCCCTCATAACAAGAGAACCTTTTGTTTCCCCTACATACTAAAAGGTTCAATTCCATACATGCTGCAACTTGTTTGTGTAATCTCACCTTAATTTTGAGCAAAATTAAGACATGAACAAGTATCATTCTCAGTAGATGTATCAGAAAACCCTTCGTAATTTTCATGCCCATAAGGAAATGTTTCAAAACAAAACTAAGGGAAAAATAAAAAAAGATATTGGTTCATTTCATAAATTTTAGCCACTGATCTGTAAAAAATTCATCAAGTATCAAACCCTAGCATGATACACAACATTTCAGCCCAGTAGTACTATGACTAATAGAACCGGAGGGCTATCTACCAATTCCTGGAAAGCCCATCCATCTATAACTTGGTAGATCTTCACATAGAGGTTCACTGGAAATTTGGGGCAGTGTGTGTGTGACAATAAGCCTCACAAGTAATTGCATAATCACACAAATGGCAGATTCATCTCTTCAAAATTTAATGTCAGACATTTTCCCTCTTGGCAAGATACAAGTTCCTTCCCAAACCTTAATTACAAAAACACTAATAATTCATGTCTACTCACCAAGAAACCTATGCGATATCTAATAAACAATAACTACCTTCAAAACATTCTCAAAGGCACTTGAAGCACTTAAAAATGATAGGACCCTCAAGGGATGAAAATATATTGTTATGGAGTTGAAGCTTCAAATCCTACGGTCATTATATGGATGGATAGAGGGTACTTCTTTTTCTTTTTCTAGTTTATTGGAATTCATATACCTCTGAAGTTTTTGAAGATAGTTTCTTTTTGGCATTTATCTTGAATACATCCCATTTACTAGGGTCGCACCCCATTTTGCACTCTTTTAATGAATTTATTACTAGGGTTGCACCCCTTTTCACACTCTTTTAATGAATTTATTACTAAGGTTGCACCCCTTTTTGCACTGTTTTGATGAATTTATTACTTATATAAGAAAAAAGGGCAAAGCACCAAGGTCATACTGCCCAGACCCATTTAATGCCAGCCACTATAAGATAGAAAAGAACATTTTGCACCCTAGTTATTGTCTGCCAGACTGTCAAGAAGACGACAACCCTCAAAATTACATAAGTTCTAATGAATAAATTGGCTCAAAGACTATCATATATATATGAGTAAAAATCTTTCATGTACTACCAGTATTACTGAAAAAACCAAGGTTCAGCTTTCTTTGATAATCGTAATTGTCTCGCTAGAATATTGATAGGTATTAAGGTTGTAGGCAAACAACGCTTGAGGCATAAAATAGAAACACGGACACACAAATAACTCTCTCATTGGTAATTATGCCATGCCACAGCTAATATTATTTGATATGTTTAGTCCTCAGTGGGGTTGAAGCTAAAGAATCATTGATCAAATAATAATTGAAGCCACAATAGACAAGGGTTGACAGGTGATTTAGTTAATGGATACAAGAGTATGAAACTTTGTAAGTAGTTCATGAGGCAAGTTTCCTTTCTCAAGCAAAAGCCTTAATCTCCCTATTCTTGATTCCATTAATTTTTAAGAAAAAATGCCTAGATTTTTTCTTCAAAATGGAGAAAAAAAAATGTGAGTGCCAACACCCAAATCACATCAGGTATGGATAATGAGCTATGCATTTACCAGCCTCATCTAATTTTTATTCTTTTGGAACTGAAATAAAGAAATTATGTAACCTCCTTTAACATGGTATATTTATAGTAAGTTTTACTTAAAATTGATTAACTTAATTCTAGCATAATAATAAGGATATTTATGAACTTTAATGTTGAGTTAGGCAAGTAACGACTTCAGGAATCTTACAAGCGCAATGCATTTAAAAATTATATAATAATAGTCAGCGAATTTATAACCATAGATATTCAATGAGACCTTGCTATTGCTAAACTGCTGCAAGTTCCAAAAGCTTAAGTTGATAGGAAATGGCATATTTAATCACTAACAGTTTTTCTCACTCCCCATCATGCGTGGGCCTAGATTCCCCAAATTTTTAATTTTTAAATGGAAAGTAGAGTGGAGACATGGTCCAAACTAAGGACAACTACTCTAATAGCATGATAAACAACTACTAGTCCCAAAAGTTTAATCTACTAGTCCCTTAATTTTCTTATATGATCTCGTTGTAACCTTCTAGATACTTTTTCTTCATTTTTTGAATAAATAATACTACTTACTTATAAAAAAAAAGGGTGTATTTAATCACTTAGTTATTTTTTTTATTGGTGGTTACACACACCCAGTGGGTCTTGAACCCACAACCTCACCCTCCATCACATTAATATTGAGCTACAACTCATTGGCACTAACCATTATTCTAACATGACAATGTAAAACCTTTAATAAGGACATCTTAGCGTGCTACTTTAATCTTTTTGGAGATGTCTTTAGCAGAGGTAAATGGCATAATCTAATGTACATTTTGCTATAATAGTCAAGAGAAAGGACATATTAATGAAGGGAAAAGTTATGGCATCATTGGACTTAGGACAAATCTGGAGACCTGCCTACAACTGTTTATGTTTTAGGAAATAAACTTGGCTGCATCACCAATTTTGTGCAATGTAACATTGACCCTCAAAATGTGTGCAAGATGGATTTCAGACATATTACTACATGGGATATCACTATGCACCCATGAAATGTTGGGAATCATATCAACAAAGATGTACCAAACAGACATTTCGAACAAACAAAATAGGAACAAATTCTAATTCTTTAGAAGTTTCCTACAAGAAACTTTTAATATGTCAAATTGCAAGACATTATTTCATAATGAATAAAATGTCCCAACTTAATTTAATTTAGGCATTAAGAATATTACATTATTTTCATAATACATTAGTCAATGTCTCTCCTAAGAATTGCAAGTACACAAACCTTCTATATACAAATGTAGCTGTACAGCTGTACCTGATACATAAATCCAAGTCCATCTTATCTAAAATGTACACTAAATTCTCCAAGTAACAATAGTCATGGTAAAACAGCCACAGAGAGAAGTTGGATGCAATTAGTACTGCTTTATAGCTTGTAAAACACAGTTGGGAGAACAGACCAGGAATCAATCAAACATATTTCATCAAGAGTACATAGGCAACCACACACATCATCTTTCCAAAATAGCTTGTTACACACATGTTCTGATATTTTTAGAGAAAAATTCTTAGAAAATGTCTTTATGTTGTTGCCATAGTCTACTGAGGCCCAACCTGAGCAAACCCAAGCCAAGAACTAGTCTATAAATTAGAAAGGCTATATGACTTGGGGAACATTTTCAGAAAATAAGTCTTTTAATCATATCAGTAAGCAATTATCATGACCAAAAATGTAAACACCCTCATATAATTTTTAATTCAAAAAAATAACAATGTTAAGGACGTTGAGAGAAAAGAGAGACAATGAGTAAATTACAAACTAGTGTTGTTCCTGGACAAACCTGAGAATCAAGAAACGTACAAGCAGCCTCCAGAGCAACTTCCAGCGCCCTAAACTCGAAAGGCAAATAGTCTGGTGATGTGCTCCCAAACACATTGTCGAAGCTTCTACTTCCCCTCCGTAGGCTCAAGTCAGCAGCATCTGACTGCCAGACCTCACCCACACCACTTGTCGTCAATCGCCGTTGTAGCTCCACCACATATTGCAACACATAACTATCTAGGGAATTCAATAGCAAAACCTCATCGGCAGTGATAATACATCGAATCTGCTCCAAATTTATAACAATAGCCTTCTCTCTACCAAGAATCGTTGAGGGGTAAACAAATAGGGGATCAAGCAGGCGTAAATCACGGGCAGGAAGGTCACAACGCCGCATCATAGTGAATTTGTCAACCTCAATGACTTGTGAATTCCCCGATGCATCAACACGAATCCAAGATCGAAGGCCTTGGCCCCGCTTTTTCAGGCCCAAAACATCCATACCTTGGAAAGGTTGCCGGCCAGGGGCTGAAGATCGATAAGCTGCATCTCTAAGGTTTATAGCTGACTGAGGTTTTGGAGGGAGCAGGCGTTCTTTGAGTTCCGCCATTTACATGAGCTTTAACTGCTGCAACACATGAAAAACAACTGACAAAACAAATGCACCAATTAATTTTACAACTATGGTTACCATTTACAATTTGCAAATATAAGATTAAAAAATCATAGAAAAAGGGTACTTCCTTGCCTTGACTAACAAATATCGATGAATTGGAATATCTAACTTGTGAAACAAATTTTTAGAACAAGCCAATATAATGCCATTGCAGACATTGCCAACATAACTAAACTCAGCAATTCTACATACATTGGGGAGGTGAGAATTGTGTCAAAACCGGTTACCATCTAATTCAACTTAGAAAAAGTAACTCACTTCCCCAAAGTCCACAAAGTTAATAAAACAAAAAAACAAAACAAAAAACAAAAAAAAATGGCAAAGACCAAAACATAGTTAAATTAATATTTCTATTCTCAAATACAAGGCAAAGATTTGTCTAATTCCCAGTTTTTAAGGTTGTTTTCGTGGCATAAATTGAGACCCATATGTGAAAAACCCATTAAACAGCTAAGCATAACGTAATATTGATATACTACATATGATTACAATCTTCTGGAGTTATAAACAACAACATATATAAAAGAAAGAAAGAAAAAAATCTTATATTAAAAGCTTAATACAAAAAGAGAGAAAAAAAAAAATCAGAAAATCAAGAATCAAATTTAATCCATGCTCCATCATCTACAGCAACGTACAAACTGAAATTAAAAATAAAGAGAGAGTAAATACCTGGTGCAAAGAATGAAAGAAGAAATTAGAAAGGGTGTGTTAGTTGAATTACAGACGTTGATGATGTTGCCGATTGATTGATTGTGAAAAATTCTGTAGGAAAAAACATCAAACAAATATTAAGATATAAATATATAGACACAAAAGAAAGGCGTAAATAAGATTTCATTTACCAGAGAGAGAGAGAGATTAATGAAGTGCTGTGAATTTCGTTGGTTTGGCAGTTGGCACCTGGCAGAAAGGAAGGAAAGGAAAGGAAGGAAAGAAGGAAGGAAGAGGAATCAAAAGAATTTTTGCGAATGGGACTCTCCTCTACTCTCTGCTTCAAATGATTTTAATAATATATGAGCCTAATCATCTTTTAAACTTCAAGCAGCAAAACGACCCCAACACCCAAAGCAATATTTATCAACAAATTAAAAAACACCGAAAGCAATCATTTTACAAACATGACCTACTTTTATCTCTTTCTTCTTTTTCTTCTTCTCTTTTTTTTTTTTCTTTTTTTCTTTTCTTTTTTTAATTATTCCATCCATTCGTGTTATAAAGTCTAATTAATATAAAAATGACATAAAATAGTATTTCAACTTATAATGTTCACTTTATAACCTTTGTTCTTTATCATTTGTCTATCAAGTCAATGTATCAAGTTAATTGTTTGCTTTATAATGTTTATTTCACATTGGTTGTATGTGTCTAATATCCGCTATTTATAACTTCAGTCTACAACTACAAATGTTAAGTCATTTTGTAGTTATACTTTATTTATGTAATGTATTATAAATCCGGATTAAAACACTATTATTATTTTCGTGCATGTTCTAATAAGTATTACTATTTACTAAAAAAAAAATCCTTGTATCAAGGCAAAAGCACTATTTTTAACTCACTCACAAAAAATGTCTACGTGACAAACGGTTTGCCCAATTGACAAGCATAATATTAAAATATTAAATAAAATGCTAATATATACATATATAACCGAATTTTCTGAAACCCCACAATTTCCACGTTAGCACAATATTAAAAAATAATAATAATAATAAAACTTTCTTCTATCATACCCACGGTAGCCCCTTTTGTCATCTGCTTCTTTCTTCTATCTTTTAGTCACGCTTCATTTTGCTCCTCTCTCAAACCCTAAAACGCCAACCTTATTTGTCTCCACTTCAGTCATGTATCTTCTCCACTATTTGGGTATTGGTCACGTTTCCCTGCCTCCAGTATTCCCCTCCTAGTTGCTTCTCTGCCTTCTAGCTTTCAATTATTTTGAAAAAACACACAGGTTGAAACTTAGTGTACTATCATTGTATCTGATGCGTTAAATTTGTCACAAACGTTTAAATTTATCATCAGTTTTATATTATATATAGTTTTTGTGATCATACATTGAGTTTACTTGAGTTGCTAATCTTTGTTTGCGTTTGAATAAGTCTTGAGTTTAACTGATCTAATATGTTTTTCATCTTTGAAATTCTAGAATATATTAGGAAACCATAAGAGAATCTGACAAAAGTGGGAGTCCACGTAAGGAAGATGAAGACAAAGCACAGGGTTTCTTCGGAAGTGAATGATAAGGTATCAAGGTTGGGTGTGCATGTGATGGGTTCTGACATATTCGGCTCTTAGAGCTCTGATTGTTTGTGTTTGTGTATGAGTTCCTCTTATATGGTTTGATTATCATTTTATCCACTTTGTTCTCTCTTCGAATTCTCATGTGTGGCTGTCTCTGTGTTGATCTGCACTAGCAAAAACTTTGGCAGCTAGGGACAAACAATATTTTGCAAATAGTCCACAGGCCCCTCTTGGATGCTAACTATGGTGCATGTTCCTCTTAGTAGTTGTTGTATCTTCATTATATTGGTTGAAACTTGGCTATATGATGTTTTTAGAATGACTTGACTATTTAAATTTTATATGACTTTAAAAGGTTTACTTCTCAGTTGAATGCAGTTCAGCTGTTTGATAAAATTCCTCTTTCAAAATATGCACAATACACATCTAATATGAGTGTGTATATATGTGTTTGTTTCTATGCTTTTAAACATGCATCATTGTTTGTAGTGTGAAACCCAGTTGAAATTTTCACCATTTCAATCAATCTTTTTTGTATATAATAAACACACAAGATAGTCTAAAGAATTACGTAAAAATTATTACTTTTTTGTTTGATAAGTTGTGGTATTTTATTAATGGAAACGATTAATATATGCTCAAGATAATGAGCATGAGCACATTGTAACATTAAAAAATTCTGCTTAAAAAGATTGTTTTTTTCAGCTTTATTCTACAATATTTTATATTCTACAATGTTCTGTTGATCAAATTGGTTGCAACCTAATAATCCTAAGTATGTGACATTATCTGCCAATTTAGTAAGCTATTCTTTTTCACATTTTTCCTAAAACTTCTATTTTGCAGAGTGCTTTGATATGCTTATCTAAGCAACATTTTGTGCTAACCTTATATGAATTTTCTAATATGTGTTGGTGTTGTTGGATTTAATTATATTGGTTGAAACTTGGCTATATGATGTTTCCAAAATGACTTTACTATTTAAATTTTATATGTTAATTATCCTTAATTTATTGTTAAGTTGGTGCTAAATGTTATTCAAAATCATATTTTGAGAGGTACTTTTTGGTTTTTTTTTTTGGATTATTCCAATCTTCTATTAAATTTGATTGAAATAGTAAGCTTATAATTTAATCTCCATTACGGTTTCAAATTTAATTTTTCCTACTACCAGTTTGATAGTTATCTTCATTGAAAGTGTCAAAGTTTATAATTTTAGTACAAATTTTGTAGTTTGTTATTGTGATTATCATGTTTAGTTTCTGCGCAAATATAATAATGATGACTATGAAAAGCTTATTTCGTTTTATTATTTTAATTTATGAAGGGATCTAAGAATATACTCCGCTCTCAAAATGGTTTTTTACCCTAGTTGTTTTAGGGGCTCTATATACTTGAGAGACTCTTTGAAGTTTGAAATTTTTGAGTATGCTCTTAGTTTTCGATATTAATTTCTGGTGTCTATGTCAAATTTATGTTTCATCCCCCCTTCTCTCACTTTTTTTTTTTTTTTTTGAGTATGCTCTTATTATTATTATTTATTAATATGTAATTTACATATATATATATATATATATATTTATAATTATAGGTTATTTTTGGTAGTGTAATTGGGATTCGGCCATCTTTATATAGCTGTTGGGTATGATTTTTTTTTTTTTATAAGATTCTATTGATCATTGGCAGAATGCAACGCCTGATCTTCTAAGTTTATGAAAATTATTCTAAAGGAAAAATGTCAACAAAAACTTATTTCTTTCAGTAGGTTAATTACTTACTTTCAACAAAAATAATTGTCAACAACTTGCTTTAAATTATCCCGTGCATTGCACGGATTAGCGACTAGTGTGTATAAATTTTAGTGGTTGACGTGGCCACATCAATGCTTAGATGAAAAAAAAAAAAAAGCCACATCAAATTTTAAGTACATATTTTTCTTTTTTTTACCGATATTTTTTTCCTTTTCTTTATTTCTTCTTTTAATATTCTTACAATTGTTTTATCCATTTAGAATTGCATTTTCAATTTCTCAATATTATTTTTTAATTTCTTGCTAACCAAATAGAATTTCATTCCAATTCATTTCTTGCAATTTCTTGATAACCAAACAATAATCTAGTCCAACAATTCGAGAACCACATATCACATTATTTCTAACCTTCAATTTGGCTTTCAATCACTGTGAATCTTATGCAATCGATCAAGAAAGATAAAATTAATTCCATAAATTTCACCTAAAATCTTAAATGAAAACTAAACCCCAAACCCATATTCCCCATAACCATTCGTCTAGCACTACAAACTGATGAGAATCAACAAACATTCAAATATCCATTGCATGTTCCAGTTAGGCATATACTAAAGCAAAATCCAAGAAGATCAAAGAAGCACTTAATGGGCTGATTCAATAGATTTGGGCTAATTCTAATGGAGGACATGCAAAGCTTGGCCCAAAGGAAGATGAAGGCGTAATAAATTTAATCCAAGCTATTGCTCTAAACTGGCTTAGTTGGGCGTGATTTATAGCGTGGATTAATGGCTGATTGATTTTCTAACTCCATATCAGTTAATAGATATTTTTCTTAGTCTGGAGCATCTAATTTTGGACTAGATCTACCTTAATTTTAGGCTTTTATTATTTAGAACGTTTTTAGCTATTTTTCCTATTTTGGATCTACTAATTTAAGACCAAATCAACTTTTATTTAGGGTTTTATTATTTAGTACGTTTTTTATATTTTTATATTTTCAATCATGTCTTATAAATAGCATGCACTCATTGTTATAGGGAGATTATTGAATAAAAATCAGAAAAGGTGAGGCTTTACTCTTCTTTTGGTTCTTCAAGAACTGTGAACTTATCAGGGATTCTTTCTTGTGGCGTTCAAACTTTATACCTTTGGTTCGTGATTCATTATAATCATTGGGTTAAGGTCTATTACTTATAGCTTTGGTTCACATTTCGCTTATAAACGTTGGGTCAGGATTTTATCAAAAATCTAAATTTTAGCTTTCTTGGGCAAGTATTCCAATATTTTTGTTGCGTCTCAAAGCATGTCAATTGAGGTTCGCATCACAAACCCACCATGGAGCTTGATCCATGGCCACAAATCGACCATGACTCCTTTAACTCGGATCTCTTCATCTCAAGCTCGACCCTAAGAACCTAGCCCCTCATCGCTGCTGCCTTGTCAAGTGTCGATGAGAGACTGGTGGAAGAACATAACTGACACAATGGAGTAACGAGATGCGTGTGATCTAGCCATGAAGAATAGATAACAAAAGATTAGAGAGAGAGAGAGATGAAAGCTTAGAGATTTTTTGGATAACCATATGAAAGCTTAGAAATGAGCTTGAGCAAAAATAAGAAGAAGGCAACTGAAAGCCTAGACTTTTCCTTCTTGTGACACTATGGTGGGTTTCTAAAAAAAAAAATATGAAAATCTAAAGAAAAGGGAAAAAAAAAAAATACATACTTAAAAGTTGAGGTGGCTTTTTTTTTTGTTTTTGCCATCTAAATGCTGATTTGGCCTTATCAACTATTAAAATTTAGACACATCAGTATCTAATTTAATATTTTAATATTAGCTATGCTAACTGCGCAAATCGTTTTGCTATATAGACATTTTCCATTAGTGAGTTAACAGTAGGAACCAAACTGACTGTAAGTTGATAATAGCAATGACCAAATTGACTGCTATCAAAATGTAGGAACCAAATTGACTGTAACTTCAAAATGCAGAGACTAAAATGGTATTTCAGCCATGTATCAATTGATTTTTAGCTTAAGAGAAATAACACTTCACCTATAAATTTATATAAAAATTTATTAACTCCTTAATTTTGAATTGTGATTGGTATTAAAAGCTATGATTGCGTCTAGTAGATATTCCATTTCCACCTAGTTACCATGTGTGCAACGTTTAATAATAGCTTTGTTATTAAGTTTTTAATTTTTTGTCAACAGTTTTTCAATCCACCACTCTTTTGCTCTTATCATTTATTATTATTATTGTTATATTGAGTTGTTCTTTAATAGGTTTTAAATCCATGCATTGAGCAATGTTACATGGAACTTTTGAGCTGGTACCGAAGCTCCCTTTGCATGATTTCACGCTTGATCATAGAGAAGACTTTGTGTTGCAAGAACTTGAGCAATGGTGTAAAGCTCCAAATGTAGATTGGATGGTGGTGGCAAAAAGAAATAATATCTGAAGGGATCTCAATGGCTTACTTAACCAAGAGGAGGTATAATAGCGGTAGAGATCACGAGTGTTGGCTAACTGAGAGATAGAAATAGAAGATATTTTCACGTCTTTGCTTCTCAACAAAGGAGAATTGATGAGATTATACGGCTTCAAGGTCCTCATAAGCAGTGGGTAGGCAGGGGCGGCTTGATGCATTTGGGGGCCTAAGGCGAAAATTGATTATCTTGTTTCATATATAAAATTACTATTAATCAACATGAACCACATAGATTTTTTTTTTTAAATAGTTTATAAACACAAAAAAATTTGACAAAACTTTTTACATTTATTGATGTGGCAGATTGATAGTAGTCGTTAAAAGCATGATGTCAGTGGTGAATCTAGTTGAAAATTAGTAAAAATTTGCTAACTTGACTATTTGTGAAAAATGTTGTGAATTTTTTTATAAATTGCTTTCTTCTTGTTCTTTTTTCTTTTAGAAATGCAACATTCAGAATATTTTTCAAGACAAATCTTAGGTGTTAAGTTGCTTCTTGTTTTCTAGTTGAACCTACCACTAAAATTATTTTTTTGCTGTCAATAACAACCTTTAACAATTTGTTATTAAGATTTTTTGTAAAAATATTGTGAAAAATGTTGTGGATATAACATTTCTCTCTCTTTTTTATTTGTTTTTCATTTGATTAGAAAATATTATTTTATTTAATGGTTAATATTTTGGCTTAATTAATACTATTGGTTAAAATTTAGGGGTCTTTTTTTCACTAGGGGCCTTAGGCGGCCGCATCAATGGCTTATACCATTGAGCCGGCCCTGTGGGTAGGTGATAAGGATGATCTAGAGCCAAGAGTGTGTTGATACCCAAAATTTGAGGGTTCTGCCAGATCAATAAGGAGGTATGTTGATCTATAAAAGTATCCAGAGCAACAAAACATGACAGACCTAGGAATGGGTGAACCTTAAATAGGGAATGCCAAGCCCAAAAATGGGTAAACCTTGAATAAGGGAATGTCATGTCTAAGAATTAGGGGTGTCAATATTCAACTCAACCCACGAATACGATATGGATTTTTATGGGTTAGGGCAAGCCTTAGTGGGTTTTAGGTCATACATGGATCGACAGGAAAGCGGCACGATAAGAAACATGTCATAAATGGGTCAACCTGCATAAACCGCACATGTTTCATACCTCAATTTATTTGTGTCAACCCAAAAAGATCCATTTAATACAGTCAATTTAACTCGTATAACAAATAAAAATTCATTTTATTTTACATTTATTAAAAGCCTTTTATATCCAACTTATATTTTGTTAAGGTCCAAAATGTCACAAGTAATGTGTCGAGGCCCAAAATATTACAAATTTAAGAAAAAGAACCCATTTGGGCCTTCAAAGAAGGGACAAGGCCCAAATCCGTCTATCAAGGTCCACTTAAGATAAGTGAGATGAGGTCCAAACCCATGCATGGGCAAGCTTTGGGCCTTAGAAAATAAAGAAAAAGGAAAAAAAGGAATTTCAACCCAGCCCTTGTGAAGAAAACTTGTTGGAGAGCCCAGAAAGGGACTAGACAAGGATACATGGGGATTCCTAGAAGCCCGAGATCCTCGACATTTGTAGAAAGAAGTCAGCTGGAATTAGGATAGCTCAAGAGAGCGTGCTTATAGATGCAATGAATGAAGGTGGATGTGTCCCATCAGCCACCCATGACCCATGGTTCAGAAAAAAGCTGATGGCTTAGGAAGCAGCATTCCAAAAGAAAAGGCCTAGTACCTTGGGGAATGCAGAAAGGTGGATCATGAAAGAAGGTGGCTGAGGATCTTTCAGCCTGACAGAGAAGAATCTATCCATTTAGAGAAAATGATAAAAGGTGAAACAGCCCAAAAGGTGAATCTGAAAAGTAGCATTTAAGAGCTTTGGAAAAAGGGAATTGAAAGTTAGCCCCTACGACCTCCCAAAAGGGAAAGATTAGCTAGGGACATGTTTTTGGGGGGGGGGGGGGGGACCTCAAAAGGGGAAGTAATGAGAAAATAAGGAAGGGACCAACCACCAATGTTGCTGACACAGTATTAGTTCTGGTACCTAGGACAGCAAATGGAAGGAATCAGTGGTATCCTAAAAACCCTAGGCAGGCATTATAAAAGGGGATGGACTCAACAGCAAAAACTAGTCAACAATAGTGAATTAGAGTGAAAAGATCATTTAGAAAAATCCTTTAGAATTCAAAAAAGGGAAAAAAGATGGAAACCTCCCTGAGGGATCTTGAGACATACACTAGAGGATACACTTGGATTCAAAGAGATTCAAACCTCACAAGTCTTAGAAGCCTCAAAGAACTATTTAAGTCTATGACTTTTGAACTTATTTGGACCTTGTAATACATCCTAGTGGAAAGAGAACCTAATGTATTTAAAAACTCAAGAAATAATGAAGTATAATTTATCATTCTAAGGATCCCTAACATTTTAAATTACCTTTTACTATTCCTTTACTATTCTTTACTATACAATACATATATATTGTGTATGTGTTGTAGGATCCATGTTCTGTGCACAACTTCGTAATCAGCCTAATATAGCTGAGGTGAACCAAGCCTAGTCTGCCAAACCACAAGTATAAGGCCTAGGATCCATATATCTACTCGAGCCTAGGTACTGTAAAAAAAAAATTAAAAAAAAAAAAAAAAAAAAACTCACATTGAAAGGTGACTCTGTTGTGGATTGGGCAAAGAAGATGGAAGAAGCAGTCTTTTCACAGAGCATGGCTCCAAGGCCAAGGAACAGCAAAGGTACCAACATGCCACCCGCGGCATCAAAGCCCATGGGAGAAAACGAAATGGCTTTTAGGCAAAGGAATGAAGAGCCCTTAATAGAACACGAGGTTATCTCAAGGCAGAGGCATGAGGTGCGAGGACCAAGCCCCTTGGCCCAAATGGCTAAAATGGTGAAGGACCTTCAACAAAAGATTCGTCTCCTCAAAGAGGCAAGAATTTAGGAGATTCGAGATAATGCTCCTCTACTGGTTAACTAGGAAAGGGTCTAGCCAGAGGGAGGATCAGCAGTAGAAGGGAGAGCAAACCCCCAATATCTCACCTTAGCAGATGTGAATGCCCTTCTTGAACAAGAAAGAGAGAAGCTCTCGGGGATCCCCAAGCAGTTCTCTCCGGATCCCCCATTCCTAATAGAGCTCCTCGACAAGCCTTACCCCAAAGGATTTGAACCCCTAAAATTCTACCCGTTCGATGAAAGGAATGGGAGTGCTATAGAACACGTGAGCAGATTCATTCACACCATGGGGCCTTATACAGGGGACAAGGAACTATGTTTAAGGGAATTTGCTAAGTCCCTAGTGAATAGAGCATACACTTGGTACACTACCTTGAGACCTGGGTCCATCAAGACCTGGGATGAGATGATCGAGAGATTTTGTGCAAAGTACTACCCAAGTGAAGATAAGGTCACTTTCTAGAGCCTTTAGATGGTGAAGCAAAGGCCTGGGGAGGATCTCGTCCAATTTTTTAAAAGATTTGAAGATGTCTCTCTAGATTGTTATGGAGACCATGAAGAGAAGGAGCTCATGGAGACCTGTACATCCAACATGCTCTTTGATTTGCAAATTTAGTCTAGAGAACTTATGCATAACTCAGTTCGCGGACTTATTGCAAAGAACTAAAAGGACAGCGTTAACCATAAAAACAAAAAGGTACCAGTTTCCCAGGCCATGATAGCTTCAGTAGGAGAAAAAAGAAAGATGACTGAGGAGCCCCCTATGATCCCGTGCACTCTGAAGGAGCTGAATCACGTCCTAGACAAATGGATTGGGGATGGGGTCATCAGACCATTCATTGTGTCCAGACTACCCACTAAAGAAGAAAGAAAGAACCCCCTATTTTGCAAAATTCACAACTATGTCAAGCATTCCACCAAGGATTGTTGGACCCTCCGAAGGCTTTTTCACAAGAAACTCAGAGAGGGGACCCTAAAGCTTACCCAACGGGAACCAGAGGTGCAAAGGAATCTTTTGCCCAATCATAAAGGAAAAGGGGTGTTAGCTATGGTAATTCATGGGAACCTGGCTAACGCAGAGGTGGAGGAGTCAGAAGGATCCTTCCATCCAAACACAATTAGGACCCTTTAGAAGAACCCCCAAGTTCAGGTCATTATTCAACGAATTGGGATTCGGGCTAGAAGCAAGGAGGATTGCGACAGAGTCTCTCATGAGTATAGCAGCAGATTCAGGGGTAGAGTGTCTCACGGCAGAATCTCACACGTGGGATAGGTTAGTTTCAAAAGAATTTATGGTTGTTTCAACGGGTTTTAAGTGCTTGTTATGGGAATCGGTTTACCAAGGAGTTTGGTTTTTAGCTTGAAGTTGAAGATGAAAGCATGTGTGAAAATTTTTTTAGACTTTTTCTCTGGGTTTTATTAAGAAGTTTTTTGAATTTTCAAAGAGAAGCAACAAAGTGAAAGGGTTTTTTGTTTTTTGTGCTTAAAAATTTGCAAATTTAATTTTTGTGATGTGTTTAAAGATTGGTAAATTTTAATTTTTATGGGTTTGTATTCTTGTCATCGAATTTTCTAGGTTTGTGTTATTATGTGTTCATGTTTAAGATCCAAATTCATGTGTATTTTGGTTCTAATTCAGTTTTTTATTTTCTTAAAATGGATAAATTAATTTTTTATAATCAAAGGTATATATGAATGCTGATATGTCTTTTTTAATTATTATTTTATGTTGACGTGGCATTTTTTTAATTTTAATTCCAAGTAGTTTGTTTTTAATATTATTTTATTGGCTACGTCAACATTTTGTCTGGCATGTATGATATTTCTGTTAGTGAAATAACAGTAGATTCCAAAATGGAATGCATTTTTATTTTGGGGACTAAAAGTGAAAAAATATAAAAGAAGGGACTAAAATGGGAATAGGGTCAAAATATAGGGATCAAAAAGGTATTTTCGCCAATAGTTAATTTCATTTTTTTTTTAATTTCAACATGTCCTCACTCCCTCTCACTCTCAAACCCTAAACCACTTGCACCCTCTCATTCAGTTCACCTCTCTCTCTCTCTTTTCGATGTGTTTAAGTATTTGATGTTATTATTAACTTTCAAATTGTATGCTTAATAAGTATTTTGATGCTATGAGTTTGTACTAAATTTGTTGTTAATTAAATTTATAACAATATAAATCAAGTGCTTTTTTTTTTATGCAGTTTAAATGGATTGAATTTGTGTTAACCCAATCTGTTTAATTTTAAGTGGGTTGAAATGTGTCATGTCACATTCATATCAACCCAACACGAACCGTTTATTAAGTGTGTCAAGTGGGTCATGTCCTGTCAACTAACTTTATTAACAGGTTATGTTAGGGTTGAAGAGTCATGACACAATTAATAAATGGGTTAGGTTCGGGTTGAGCCATTTAGCCAAATACCTCTTGTGGATGCCCCAAAAACAAAGAAAGCCTTGTTTAAGGGCTTCTTTTTGGTTTATCGCACATTGGGTCTTTGGTGACGTGTCTCTCTTTGTATGCATGTATTTCTATGGTGAGGTGTATGTGTATGTATGTGCGTGAGTTTATTTTTCATATTTTATTTTTAGAAGTCATGACTAATCCTTGGTTTTGTATTAAGTGTGATGGGTCACCTATTTGTCTAATTCTTTTTAATTACCTAATTAACTAAAACAAATTCAAGGGTTATTAGTTAATTAAGGTAAACCAAAGTCTTGAGCCAAAATTTTGGACTTGGAAATTCGGTTACGGGTAAGGAAGATGTTAGCACACCACCTATCCAAAGGATAATACCCCATTTTAATTTTAATTCTAGTTAACTTTTTAATGAAAAAATTAGATACATGGCATTTGGTTTATGAAAAGATTTTTGTGTATATATATATATATATATATATGCAAGTATTTATTTCAAAAAATTATTTACAAACAAAGCATGTTAAATTATATGTACATAACATGTGAGAATTATTACGTTGCAAAAATAATACATATAACTTAAGATATGATTATTATTTATTACATATTTAGCATGTGAATATATACAACATAAAATAGGGAGAAGGAAAGATGTCACCTTTTACAAATTTATTCTCCATTTTCTTATTCTCATGCACAACATAATGAACCAAAACATTAGCGCAAAAGGGCAGGGGGGAACATGCTAGCTTGAGTGGTGTCTATTGGTTCAATAAAAATGAACCACAAACACAAACCTCTAAAAGAGTACAATTCCAAAGATTCAAAGTAATGTACATGAATGAAAACCCTGAAAACTTACCTTTGAAAAGATGAGCAATTTCTTTTAGGAAAACTCATGACTTTTAGAAAATGTTTATTTAGAAACTAAGGCTTACCTCTTTTTGGGAAAAAGGACTCCTCTTTATTTTACATGAAAAATGGGTTTTCTTGGGTGGGAAAGTGTTGATCTCAAGGAAAGTGAATTTGGAAAAGAAAAGAATTTTTATAAGAAAAGAGTTGGGTTTTTTTTGAGAAAATGGGTTCCATGGTTTTATTGAAAAACAAGGTTTTTCTTCATTTTTTAAGATAGAAAAGATTTGATGAGAGGTTTCCATACCTCGCGGCGGTCGAGCACCTACTGTAGCAACGCTTGCGCCTCTAGTTGGTTACGGAGCTTGGGTGTTGTGAAAGAGAGTTTAAGAAAAGGTTAACCTTTGGTGTGTGACTGAATTGAGTCAAGCGTAATCTATTATTACTAAAGGTAGTGAAGTCGCCACCAGTCGTTGGGTTTTTTTTTTTTTTTTTCTTCTTCTAAGGTGTGATTGGTCACCTAACTCTATTTGATTTTATTACCAATCCTAGGCTAAGAAAAATAGTCATTTTTCCTAATCTAATATGGATGGTAAAAAGTCTTTGTGGGGGAGTTTTTTGCTCTAAGGAAACTCATGAGTACTCCTTAGGCAATTTTAGCTCTTTGTCCCACATTGGAAGGGTTTCCTTCCTCCTAGCACTTTATAAGGCATGAACCAATGGCATTAGTGGTACTCTAATGCCATTGGTTCATGCCTTATAAAGTGCTAGGAGGAAGGAAACCCTTCCAATGTGGGACAAAGAGCTAAAATTGCCTAAGGAGTACTCATGAGTTTCCTTAGAGCAAAAAACTCCCCCACAGTCTTGATTCTTGAGTTCGGAAGTCTAGTTACGTATGGGGAAGGTGTTAGGTACCCCATAATGCTTGTTTGGAAATAGTTCTTTATTTTGGTAAAATCTTAATTTTCAGACATTGGCAGTTAAAAACAAGCTATTGGCATTAGCTTTTAGGGCTTTAAAATAATTGGGGTTTGAGGTTTGATTTTGGAAAGGGGTGTGGCCTTTATCAATGCTTTGCTAGCACATTTGGAATTGTTACCAAATGTCCATGACAAAAATCCGGCGGCATTTTTTCTTATTTTTGTGGTGGAAATTTGGCAGCATTTCAGGTCAAGTGCGTCATAGTACACAAAATACTATTCTCACCAAGCTTTCACTATGAGAATACGGTAAAAAGATGCCCCATTTTCACTACAAAAATCCAACAAAGTTTTGCGTTTGGTGTGATAGGGCACATTGATAGGGTTTCGCGTCTATGTATACAACATGCGTCAGTATGTTTATACTAAGGTAAGCTGAAGCTCACGAAAGCATTAAACACATTGACACATGTTGCATACATGGGGAAACCAATGTCACTAGCTGACATGGATTGAAGGCAATCACACCACGACAACGATGCACACAATGCAGCATGAATATGCATTTATAACAATCGCCTTGAATGCATACCCACACTTTAAGGTCAAGAGCACCCATGATCACGAGAGGGGTACCCTCCTAATCACATGAGTCCATCATATAAAGTGCATGACCATCTTTAAACAAGCAAATATAAATATATATATATATATATATATATATGTATAAAAGATAGGTTCAAGTTACACTTTTTTTAAACCATTGGATTTAAGTAAATCCAACGGTTAAAAAAAGACTATAATTATTACAAATATTCTTATTAGAATCTAATTAATTACCCACATTCGTTACCTTTTAAACCTATCTCTAAACCTAAAAAAGTTTGACTTCTGATTCTCTCTCTCTCATTTAGGTTTTTCTCTCTACATTTCTCTCTCTTTTTCTCCTCCACCACCTCCACAGGTTGTCGGCAGAAAATAAATAAATAAATCCCACTCATTAACAAGTATATAAAGCAAAAAAGGGGTAGATGAATTTTTTTTTTTTTTTTTTTTTTTTTTTTTTTTTTTTTTTTTTTTACATTTTAAAAGGAGGAATTAGCTACAATTAGGTTAGATTGATAGCCGACTGGATTGGAGGAAAAGGGCAAAGATGGTTTCCAACTTGTTGAATAATTAATTGAAAGCCTAAAGTAAAATAATAATAATAATAATAATTCTAGACTTTATCATCAAACAAAACTTGAATCCATATATCACACTAACATGTCTTGTAGTCTCGTGCATTTGGTTTTCCCTACTTCAGTGGAAGAGAAACAGTTCAACTTCAACTTGATGTGGAAATTGTATATTCACAATGGCCGACTACAAGATAATACAAGATAGAAGTTGTAAGGTCCGTTTTTCTAACCCAAAACATATGGGTTCCAAGGCTCAACGAACCCAGAACAATGAATTTGTAGAGAGTGGATCGAAGGTTTAGGCGCTCGCCGGCCTTCACTAAGCATGAACTACTTTTTCTTTATTGAAAGATACTAAGACCAATTTACAACTAGAGGATGCTCCTCGGCTTGTGGCCGAGGAGCTTTTCCCTTCCCAAAACTCTCTTCCCCCCTCTTACACTTTGCTCCCCTTTCTTATATATCCCTCTCTTTCCTTTTCCCCAAAACTCTCATCCTCCTTCTGTTGTTCATCTATTGGCCTCCTCACTGACCGTCTGTCCCATCAAAGGTCATATCCGTGCTCAAGTGGTTCACCCTGATTGATGTTGCCCTATCAAGGGGTTACATCCCCATTAATGCGGCCAAGAGGGTCAGGTGAGCGTGTTCAATGCAAAGGTGACCGTCCGCCTAGGGCTTGCTCCTTCGCCGTGCTTCTGCCGCCGACGCGTGGCACCGGGCCCTTCTCCTCCTCGGATATTCAAGGAGTCCTTTGGTGGGGCGGTCCTCGTGTTTTTCCGAGGTGTCGGATGACTGAAGACAAGATCGTCCTCGGACCCATCATACGTCCTCGGCATGGGCCATTTGGGCATGGTTTGAAGTGGGCTAAGGCTACCCGATTTTCTGGCCCCACAATAGCCCCTCAAAATCTTGCTGCACGCATCCTCGGGCGGGGAGAAGGATTTTGACATCCTTGGCCTTATTCCCCCCCTTCACCCGTCAGTACTGGGGTCTATTCATATACCCAAAGCACGTCGCTGACGTTTCGGAGCACGTAACGTGCCCATCATTAAATTCAGGCGGCTCTATGCTCCCCACGTCTAATGAGGCGTTACCCATCCAACGGTGGGGGTTCGTCTCGCATTTATGGGCGGGAGAAACCCACATGGCTCCTCGATTTGAGGTATAAATACCCGTACGAACCACTTCTTCCTGTTCCTCATTTGTAATCAAGAATTTTCGTGCGCCCCTCCTGAGTTCAGCCACACTCTTATTAGCACCTCCAGCATAAAAAGCCTGTCCGAGGAGCTCCTCCTCTTTCCAGTAAGTCGCTCTGTCTCTCTCTGACCTCTCTTTCTCTTGACCCTTCTTTCTACTTCGCCTATTCTTTCTTAGTTCTTTTAGGCGTCAATTGGGATGGGTAGGTTTAAGAAATACGTCGATACTGAGGAGGCGATGGAGAAATTCATCACCGACTACCGAATTCCTGGCAATGTAGGTTTGAGATATTGTGAGGACGGGGATTGGCGCATACACAGATAGGAGGGCGAGGTGGTAATTCCCATTGTCGCCTTCGTTGAAGGGGGGATGACGATCCCCATGGGGCCGGTGATGAGGGATTACCTCACGCACTTTCGGTTAGCCCCCACCCAGTATGTGATAAACGTCTTAAGGATTCTGGGCTGTGTGGACGCCCTGAACGAGAAGATGGGGCTGAGGTTGACCCACCACGATGTGAACTGGTGTTACAACCTTCAGCTTCTTAAGGGCAAGTCGTATTACCTGAAGAAGAGAGACGACAGGGTGCGACTTATTCAGTGCCTCCCCAAGTCCAGCAGGGGGTTCAACGAGGATTTCCTCATCGTGTCAGGGGAGTGACACGATGGCCTTCACTACCCAACAACAGAGGGAGTACCAGGTGAGGCAGTGGGAAACAGAAGGGGTTTCAAGTTCTCGTCTTTTTCTTCCCCCTTCTTTTTTTTTTTTTTTTTACTAACGCAGTGGTGCTTTCTGTTTGCAGACTCGCACGCTTTTGAGCGTCACTTCCATCTGGTCAACCGGGAAGATTTGTAGAAGGCGCTGAGGGTGCCGGTGTATATAAACAAGGACAACAATCAGGTTAAGGCTGCCCACATAATTTTGGGGTATAAACCTAACCAGAAATTATTCCCGGTTCCGAAGCACATCATCCGAGCCAACGATCCTCGGCTTCAGAGGATTACTGTGACCGAGGATGAATTTTCGTTCCCCAAGGAGCCCTCCAACCAGGAAGCTGTCACACTAGCCGTCCCCTCCTCTTCCCAACCGTTCGCCGAGGTCGCCGAGGAAGCTCTAGAGGGTAAAGGGGACGCGTTTGACGTTTTCGCTCAGCTTGATCAGTGCAAAGACCCTCCCGGGGACTTGGGTGATCCCAATTTGACCGAAGCAGACCTCTTTGCTTCAAAAGCCCCTCATCGGCCGACAATGGGTTACAAGAGGAAGCCCACCACTAACTTGTTGGACTTGATTGAGGGCCAGCCGGGGGAGTCCCAACAGAAACTTCCCACTCCACCTCCGATGACTAGGCTGACTTCCGCTCGGCAGAAGCTCCCTCCTTCTCCTTCTCAGACGCACTCGCCCTCTGGGTCCGTGCCTGCTGGCCTCAAGAAGAAGAAGGATAAGGGTAAAAGGCCTGTGAGGGATAAGACGGTGTCCTCGCAGGAGAAGGACACTACTCTGCGGCCATCCAAGTAGCTTAAAATAGGCGTCAAGAGCCAGGAGAGGCAGGTTGTCAACACCACCTCTTCCGAGGCCCAGGCTTGGGTCCCAACCCCGATGCTCCATGGGGAGCCCTTGAGGGATAACGCCTCCCTCAAGGACTTCAACGAGGGCAAAGGTGCACGCGTAGCCGATGCACTGGAGAGGAGCCTGCTGCTCCCAGCAGATATGGCAGAGCTTAACTCTTTGACGAGTGAGCAAGTCTTCCTCAGCCTCAAGCGATATGTGGGGATGGTAAGGGCTACAACCTCGACTCTTCTCCCACTCTTTTTCTTTTATTGGGCTTATAGCGCATTGGTTATTCTGGCAGGCTGTCCAAGCTATCTTTATGTTGGAGGGGGCAGCAAACAACCAGAAGGAGGCCCTCAAACGAGAGCGTGATTGGCGCTTCCAGGCCACCGGGGCTCTGAAGAATTCCGAGGCTGACCTCGCCAAGGCCCGAGAAGCTTTGAAGGCGGTGACTAGGGAACGGGACAGTGCACTGTCTGGTCTTGAGGGCGCCCAAAACCAGGCCACGGAGCAGACGAGGCGCCGAGGCGAGGCGGAGGAGCAATTGCAGATCGCGAGGGATCTGATCGCTGATCTGTGGGCTGAGGTGACAAAGGCCAAGGGGGCCCAGAGGGAGGCAGAATGGGCCAAAGACCAGGCTTGGCGGGCTAAGGACGAGGCTGACCATGGTAGGGAGATGGCCGAGAGTGCCAAGGAGGAGATTGAGACCGCAGCCTACGCTAATGGGATGGCTGCAGTAGAGGCCTTCTACAAAGCTCAAGTCCCGGGGGTGTGTAGGCGATACTATTCCCAGGTCTGGGTTGAGGCCCTCAAACAAGCTGGGGTGGAGGCCATGTCTGACCTACGGAAGGCAAAGAGCGTGTATTACCCCCCTGCTATCCGCGAGGCCACCCCTGATGGCGCTAAGGCTGGGGAGATTGTTGAAGAGGTGGGGGCTGCTGAACTGGGGGAGCATTCAAGCAAGGAGGTGCCCCAAGAGATAGTGGAGATCCCTTCCGATGATCTAACCCCTACCACCAAGGAAGCAGTTGTTCTCGCCGTACCCTTGCAGGCCGTCCCCTCAGGCCAAGGCTCAGAGGGGTCAGGGGTTGCCCCTGTCCAGCCTGAGCAAAAGAAGTAGACTCCCCGGTGTCTCGGCTCATCCTACTTTCACGTCGTTTCATTTTATTTTGTTGTGTTTCTCTTCCATGTACCGTGGCTCTTGCCATGCAATTTTTACAGACTCAATATTGTAATGCGAATTTACTTTCCCTTTCTGTTGATTTCAATTGCTTATTTGCGTGCACGCTGCCTGCTTTTCCTCTTTTCCTTTGATCTGCACGATTTTAGCTTGAATTGTATGTCGGCCAATTGCGCCAGTAATGATGATAAGGAGAGAGAACGTATGCATGCGCAGCCCTCTTGCGTCTCAAGGGCTAGGTGGGGCTTGATCCTTTCCTAACTTGGGATATTTTGTAGTTAAGTCTCCCTGTAGGCCTGAGTCTGAGGACCATGCAGTGCCCCTATTCTGTCTAGCCCCTAGGTATAGCCGAGCGGTTAGTTTCCCCATAGGCTTGAGTCCAAGGACCATGCAATGCCTTGGTTCTATCTAACGCTTTCATTTCTCTGTAAGTATCTAGTTTCCCTATAGGTTTGAGTCCGAGGACCATGCAATACCTTGGTTTTGTCTAGTACCCAGGTATAGCTGAGCAATCAGTTTCTCCATAGGCTTGAGTCCGAGGACCATGCAATGCCTTGGTTCTGTCTAACACTTTCATTTCTCTGTAAGTATCTAGTTTCCCCATAGGTTTGAATCCGAGGATCATGCAATACCTTGGTTCTGTCTAGTACCTAGGTATAGCTGAGCGGTTAGTTTCCCCATAGGCTTGAGTCCGAGGACCATGCAATACCTTGGTTCTGTCTAACGCTTTCATTTCTCTGTAAGTATTTAGTTTCCCCATAGGTTTGAGTCCAAGGACCATGCAATACCTTGGTTCTGTCTAGTACTCAGGTATAGCTAAGCGGTCAATTTCCCCATAGGCTTAAGTCCGAGGACCATGCAATGCCTTGGTTCTATCTAACGCTTTCATTTCTCTGTAAGTATCTAGTTTCCCCATAGGTTTGAGTCCGAGGACCATGCAATACCTTGGTTCTGTCTAGTACCCAAGTATAGCTGAGCGGTCAGTTTCCCTATAGGCTTGAGTCCGAGGACCACGCAATGCCTTGGTTCTGTCTAACGCTTTCATTTCTCTGTAAGTATCTAGTTTCCCCATAGGTTTGAGTCCGAGGACCATGCAATACCTTGGTTTTGTCTAGTACCTAGGTATAGCTGAGCAGATAGTTTCCCCATAGGCTTGAGTCCGAGGATCATGCAATGCCTTGGTTCTATCTAACACTTTCATTTCTCTGTAAGTATCTAGTTTCCCCATAGGTTTGAGTCCGAGGACCATGCAATACCTTGGTTCTGTCTAGTACCCAAGTATAGCCAAGCGGTTAGTTTCCCCATAGGCTTGAGTCCGAGGACCATGCAATGCCTTGGTTCTGTCTAACGCTTTCATTTCTCTGTAAGTATCTAGTTTCCCCATAGGTTTGAGTCCGAGGACAATGCAATACCTTGGTTCTGTCTAGTACCCAAGTATAGCCGAACGGTTAGTTTCCTCATAGGCTTGAGTCCGAGGACTATGCAATGTCTTGGTTCTGTCTAACGCTTTCATTTCTCTGTAAGTATCTAATTTCCCCATAGGTTTGAGTCCGAGGACCATGCAATACCTTGGTTCTGTCTAGTACCCAGGTATAGCCGAGCGGTTAGTTTCCCCATAGGCTTGAGTCCGAGGACCATGCAATGTCTTGGTTCTGTCTAACGCTTTCATTTCTCTGTAAGTATCTAGTTTCCCCATAGGTTTGAGTCCGAAGACCATGCAATACCTTGGTTCTGTCTAGTACCCAAGTATAGCCGAGCAGTTAGTTTCCCCATAGGCTTGAGTTCGAGGACCATGCAATGCCTTGGTTCTGTCTAACGCTTTCATTTCTCTGTAAGTATCTAGTTTCCCCATAGGTTTGAGTTCGAGGACCATGCAATACCTTGGTTCTGTCTAGTACCCAGGTATAGCCGAACGGTTAGTTTCTCCATAAACTTGAGTCCAAGGACCATGCAATGCCTTGGTTTTGTCTTACGCTTTCATTTCTCTGTAAGTATCTAGTTTTCCCATAGGTTTGAGTCCGAGGAATATGCAATACCTTGGTTCTGTCTAGTACCCAGGTATAGCTGAACGGTCAGTTTCCCCATAAGCTTGAGTCCGAGGATCATGCAATGCCTTGGTTCTGTCTAATGCTTTCATTTCTCTGTAAGTATCTAGTTTCCCCATAGGTTTGAGTCCGAGGACCATGCAATACCTTGGTTCTGTCTAGTACCCGGGTATAGCCGAGTGGTTAGTTTCCCCATAGGCTTGAGTCCGAGGACCGTGCAATGCCTTGGTTTTTTCTAACGCTTTCATTTCTCTGTAAGTATCTAGTTTCCCCATAGGTTTGAGTCCGAGGACCATGCAATACCTTGGTTCTGTCTAATGCTTTCATTTCTCTATAAGTAGGGGTTTGTCTTCGGACCGCTTCATTGGAGACGATTCCTTCTTGGGTCAGACTATGATCTTACACGTGGCGTCAACCTCGCCTCCAGCTCGAGTCCCCCATCTTTTTCATTTACGAGGCGTCCTTTGGCCATTCGTGCTCCACGCTTGACGTTTCGGTGTGTGAGACGGGCCTTCATTAATGTCCTCGTGAATTAGCACAAATCCAGCGGTCTACGGTCCCCTTGGAATTTGGTAGCTCCGTGATTAGCACTGCTGACAATTCTCTTTTTGAATTCTGTGTGGATTAATTCTCACCAAGCTTCATCCTTTATATAAGGCTTTCCGGGGGGAAGGTTTCTCCATATTCCATGAACGTCTCCACACAAACAGAAAACATGCCCTTTCAGCTCCCCAAGCCCCTTTAATAACCCTGCCAGAATTGTGACCGAAGTTGGCAGATATAGGGCTGCTTTAGGCGGGTGTGAGGACATCCGTGCCAAGAGCCGTTGTAACCGCAGCCCCCACTGGGCTTTCGGCGCGGCAGAGTCTAGGCGTAACCCTGACAATGCCATACGCGGTGGCCAGGAGGGATGTCGCTGAAGTACCTAATGTCTCTCCCTAGAGCGCACCCTCGACGAAGGAGACGTGCGAACTCATGCCATGGCTGGAGCCCGAGTGTTGCCGTCTTCGACGGCCATCGCTCGTGAGGATTGGAGAGAATCAAGGGAACATCACGGGGGAGGGCGTCTCGGTGCCCCTGCATCTGCTCCTCGCTTTGTTCAAACTCGGCCGCACCGAGAAAGGAGTTGTTGGTGGCCTTAAAGCATGCCAGCCTCAGCCCCCTTCCCCATCTTATTGTCAAGTTCTTCCATTCTCTTAATGCCAATAAGAGCACGGGTTGACACTTCCCTCCAACTAGTTTTAGGACGGGTCCACCTGGGCCTCTGATTGTAGAATTAATTTGTAAATTTGTTTGTAAAACACGCTTGCTTGAGCCTCTGATTGTATTTTGTACTTTTCTTTTTATGAAATAATATCAAGCTTTCTTCCTTTGCTGTTAAATCTTCTGTCTCGAACTTTTATCTTTTTGCAATGTTTGTTTGGTAGTTCTTTTTTTTTTTTTTTTTTTTTTTTTTTTTTGCATCACCACCGATCTTCTGTAGAATGATTATTTAGAACAATCGTCTGTTGCGCTGGCCAGCACACTAATCCTCCCCACAGATGGCGCCCAATTGTAAGGTCCGTTTTTGTAACCCAAAAAATATGGGTTCCAAGGCCCAACGAACCCAGAAAAATGAATTTGTAGAGAGTGGATCGAAGGTTTAGGCGCTCGCCGGCCTTCACCAAGCATGAACTACTTTTTCTTTATTGAAAGATACTAAGACCAATTTACAACTGGGGGATGCTCCTCGGCCCGTGGCCGAGGAGCTTTTTCCCTTCCCAAAACTCTCCTCACCCCTCTTACACTTTACTCCCCTTTCTTATATATCCCTCTCTTTCCTTTTCCCCAAAACTCTCATCCTCCTCCTGTTGTTCATCTATTGGCCTCCTCACTGACCGTCTGTCCCATCAAAGGTCATATCCGTGCTCAATTGGTTCACCCTGATCGATGTTGCCCTGTCAAGGGGTTACATCCCCATTAATGTGGCCAGGAGGGTCAGGTGAGCGTGTTCAATGCAGAGGTGACTGTCTGCCTAGGGCTTGCTCCTTCGCCGTGCTTCTGCCGTCGACGCATGGCACCGGGCCCTTCTCCTCCTCGGATATTCAAGGAGTCCTTTGGTGGGGCGGTCCTCGTGTTTTTCTGAGGTGTCGGATGACTAAGGACAGGATCGTCCTCGGACCCATCATACGTCCTCGGCGTGGACCATTTGGGCCTGGTTTGAAATGGGCCAAGGCTACCCGATTTTCTGGCCCCACAGAAGTATATCCCTTTCCTCCATCTCCATGCAAAGAGGAGGGCCCCCAAAACAATATTTGTGGACACGACAAAACATTACTCTACTGATATGTAAAGAAAACCTTGAGTGGACGATATTTCATAAATGATTGTCAACGTCCCCATTTCGCTTTGCAAACTTGTTAATGTAAAATGTCCTCATTTTTTTTTTTCTGCCGGCAACCTATGGAGGAGGTGGAGGAGAAAGAGAGAGAGAAACGTAGAGAGAGAAACCTAAATGAGAGAGAAAGAATCAGAAGTCAAACTTTTTTTGGGTTTAGAGATAGGTTTAAAAGGAAATGAATGAGGGTAATTAATTAGATTCTAATAAGAATATTTGTAATAATTATAGTCTTTTTTTAACCGTTGGATTTACTTAAATCCAATGGTTTAAAAAGGTGTAACTCTTTAGAGTTACATTAGGTGTAACTTGAACTTAACTCTCTCTCTCTCTCTCTCTCTCTCTCTCTCTCTCTCTCTCTCTCTCTCTCTCTCTATATATATATATATATCAAGCATGCACAATGCAAGCACACAAAGGAGGAAAATAAACTAGGCCCAAGCATGGTACAAGAAAAGTAAGGATTAGACATTGCCATACCCTAAGTGTAGACACCTCATTTTGTACTTGGTTAATAAGCTTTAGTTCCCGGTCCTAATGATGAGCTAGACTAGTCTACAAAAGGTAATTGAAATTATTTTGATAGTTTGGAAGTAATCACAACTTAAAAGTGCTTAAATCGCTTTGAAAATGATGCTGAAAAATGACCTTTGGTCACTCTTTTGACCATAACTTGGGTTGTGGAAGTATGCATACACATGAATCAAGTGTGTGAGGACACATTCTAAAGATGTGTACGCATGCCAATTTTCTAGGTTTCAAAACTTCAATTTTGGGCCCCCAAAACATCATTCTTTGATGTGAGCCGGCCCCTAAACTCCTAAGAACGTCCAAAACCCTCTAAATTAGTCTGTAAACCCTAGTTTAAACATATAAATACAAGCTTATGCCTCCAAACTCAAACCCTAGCTAGAGAGAGTTGATTTTTCACCTACACTCTTCTAAAACTCTTTCGTTCTCTTAACCTTCTAAATACATAAACATGAGCACATCTTTTAAAACCTCTCTCTAATGTTCATTTAGACAGAAATTTAGGTCCAAAAATTTAAGACATTGGGAGCACATATTTATTTGATCAAATTTTATTTTAGACACAATAACACTCCATTTTCAAAAAAACTTCCTAAATTCATTAGGTTTCGATCACCTACCCCTAGTTGCCTAAAGGAAGTTGACACTGTTGTATTGGAAGACATGGTTGTAGGCGCGCAATGGGGGGGAGTACACCTCGGTTGACTGGATCGAGGTGGAGAAAAATGGAGTTGCCACCTAGTTTTATGATCTAGGAACCATGTATATAGCGCCCTTTTATGGAATGACTGGTCTAGAGTTTAGGTATGAAGATGGGAAGGTGTTAGGCACCCAACCCCACCCAACCCATAAGTCGGCCTCCACTCATTATGTTCCAAATCCTAATCCCATTAAAGGGTCCTCTAACATATTATTTTACACATAGTAACATGCATCTAACATCCAAACATGGCATATGTCTCACACTCATCCATAGCATAAAATCATACCATTCATCTAGCAATATATATCCAAGGGCAGCAAGCACATCACAAAACAAAAACATCGACAAGGCATTAATCATCAAGCATATTCATCATGTTCATCAATCAAGAAATCTCATCATATTCACCAACCAAATCAAATGCATGTTCATGTAATTATGCATGATTTACCTCACTTACTTTATAGCACCACAACACCTATGCATCAATGCATGTTCATGTGATTTATCAAGGTTATAAACCCTAATAATCAATTCAATAAAGCATGTGAAACATGTTATTCTACTAACCCTAATGCTAAACATGTGAAAACTAGATTCAACAAGACCTAAACATATGATTTAAACAAAACAAAACAAATAAAAAATTCAAGAACCCTAAATTTACGTTTCTGGGGACGAGTATGCATGTGCATACATGAAGTATGCATATGCATGCTTGAGTATGCGTATGCATGCTTGAGTATGCGTACGCAGGCGTCAAGTATGCATACGTAGGCATGAAGCACGTGCACGCATACATGCCCAAAAACACAGCTTTAGAACAGCAAACAAAACGACAATTTAACAAACCTTATCATACTTCTAATACAAAAACTAAACTATCCTAAACTAACAACAGAGATATCAAAGATAAACAAAACAAAACCTGTTCCTAAACTTGTATTTGATCTAACAACAAACAAGAACAACACTTAACACATTAAAACATGTTCAACAACATATCCAATCGTTCAACTCTCTAATCAAAACATAATAAGACACAACAAAACAAAATTAAAAAAAGAAAAACATATTTCTAAGCATATATAACATGTAAATCAAATTAAAAACAATAAGAACACAAGTTATAAAAACCCATAAATTAAGGAAGAGTCATGGAGAAAGACTCACCTTGCTTATAGAACACAACTTATTTGATATTTAACTGGCCCCTCACATTTATCTCACCTTGCGTAGACTTGTTCCTATATATCTCCTCACATTTATTTTTGTGTCAAAAAAATTTACAAATATCAATCTCTAAAAAGAGAAAGAGCTAAAAAAGCCTTACTTCAAAAAATAGTTTGACTAGAAAAAGGTGGAGCAAAATGTATTCAAAATGTATGATGCCAAAGCCAAAGGCTCCTCAAAGAAATATAAAAAAAATTCATGGCATCGTCACTCAAAAATTGAGTTGTATTGATCAAAAGGTATGAAAAATGGAAGTCAAATGAAAAGCTTTCAATCAATGTAAACACTTTGGTGGGGGGTCATATATGTTCATTTCTACTAGTGATATAGGTCATTTGACTTCGTGCTATTTATATATGACTTGATTGAATTGATCATTGAAGCTTCATACTAGACTATGGACTAGTTCATACTTGATTCACACACAACACACAAGTCTAATGTTCAATGAATGCTTATTTTATTTGTGTGATTGTACATGTTTAAATGTGACGTGTGTGTGCTCAACCATATGTAAATCAAATCAAAAAGATCTTTGTTCATTTTATTTTCTTTTGGAAGTGATTTGTATCACCCATGTTTTTCAAAGTTTTTCAAGTTGATTTTGTGTGAAAAACATGTTTTTTGGGTGTTTTCGTGACTTATTTTACGAGTAAGCTCAGTCGCGAGTTTAAATGGTCCAATTCTTATGTTTTTCAATTTTGGATAGAGAGTTTCATGAGTGGTTTGCGACTTATATCTGACCTAGGAATTCATAAGTAATTTCACAGGTTACTAAGTTGCCAAATTTTTTGCGACTGATTTGCGAGTCAACGACTCATGAAATGCCTAAAATTAACTTTTTAAAGGGCAATTAGTGGGACATTTGTTTTAAACTTCTCTTATCTTCTCCAAAACCCTTATTTCAATGTTTCTACATCAAAACCTAACTAAATTCAATTGTTTTTCATTCCATTAACATGTCACACAAGGTCAAGCCCGTGAACGGCATCAAGCATAGCAAAGCTTAGAACAAGAGAGGTTAACATAAGCATAAAGCATAGAAGCAAACAAGCATAGACATGCAAATAGGAATGATCCAAACCCTTTTGATGTGGCCTTGGTGTATAAACGATGACAAAAACCATAGGGTCTAGATTGGGTCCTAACCATTAGGCCAAAACACAAGAAAATGGAATAAAAGGAACAAAAGGGCTACAATAGCACATGACATGTCAAACATAGCCTAGGTCTAGGCACATAAACATGACCACCTACAGTGGTGACTCCCATGCACGCGCGAGGCCCCATTGGAGGCCTTTCTCGAATGATGAGTGTATGTAGTGTGTGTGTGTGTGTGTGTGTGTGTGTGTAACAGTGTGTGGCATGGTTTGCGTGGGGCTTCGGGTGCTCTCTCTCTTAGTGGAGGAAGGTAGGTCTACCTTTGGCAATATGGCAGGAATCTAGGCCAAATTTTAAGGGATTACTAAAGGTAAGTGGGGTTGTCATCAATCATTAGGTTTTTCTAAGCTGTGATTGGTCACCTGTTTCTAGTTTATTTTATTACCAATCCTAGGCCAAGAAAAATGGAATTTTTCCCAATTTAATGTGGATGACAAAAAATCTTGATTCTTAGGTTTAGAAGTTTGGTTACGTGTGGGGATGGTGTTAGACACCCCACAACACCTGTCCAAGGACAGTACTTTGTTTTGATAAAACCTTAATTTTCGAAGATTGGCAGCAAAAAACATGGTTTTGGAATTGGCTCTCGGGGCTTTGCATGCATAGGGCTTTGAGGTTGGGATTTTGAATGGGGTGGGTCCCAATCTATGCTTACCTAAGTTGTTCAGGTGAAATACCAGATTTCCATGGCGAAAATCCCGCAACATGTCACCTTACTTTCGCAGTGGAAATTAAGCATCAATTTGCCTTAGGTGACACGGACTGTGACAATCACACTAGGAGGGGCGAACTGGTATATATATACATACATCATGCACATTGCAAGCACACAGAGCAGGAAAGTTAATACCTACATCCCTAGACCATGGCCCAAAATATAAGTGTAGGAAAATAAACAGGGGTCACCACACTCTAGAGATGAGGATGAATGGTACACAGCATGATATATCTAATACAAACCATCTAAGAGGGAAGGAAGGGTGGAAGGAATGAGTTTTAAAAGGGTATATAACCAAATGGGAGAGCCTAGACCCCTAAAACTATGAACACAGTAGCTTGGCTAGTAGCTAAAAAGCTACATCCACACTTCTAAACCCCAAATCCCAAAGTGCAGAACCAAGGAGAAGAAAATTGGGTATAAGAACAATACCTTGTGTTTTTAGTGAAGAGAAGAATCAAGAAGATTTGATTTTTTTTTTTTTTTTTTTTTGTGTTTTTTTGTGCTTGGAAGAGAGGAAAAATGTGTAGAAAACATTCAGGCAGAAAGCAAAACCAAGGGAGACCTTCTTTTTTTGGTCTAGAGGGTGCTTGAGGCTTTTTATAGCTCCAACACGATTTTCAAGGGCTGCCACCTTTAAACCTCCTCGGATGGATTTGATCTTGAATTATCTGAAAGATCTTGACTTCCTATTTCTGAAAAGGTATGGATCTTGAAAATCCAACGGTTGGATCGAAAGTTATGACTCTCGAAATTTAGTGGTGCATCGATTGGTGCGTTATCTCAATTTTTGTGATATCTCAGCCGTTCTAACTCCAATTTCGACCCATGAATAGTTGTTGAAATGAGAATTTTATAATCTTTGCAATGATTGGCTTCAACCCACTCTGCCGATCGAATCAAAATTAGGGTTTTTGGGCCCACCCAAAATCAACCTCGAGTCAAACTTGGTCAAACTTCGTCAAAGTGGCCAAAAATCTCCAAGAAGCTCGGGTTTGGTGAAAAACCATGAAAAGTGTTGTTTTGTGAGAATTTTGACCTTGTTTAACCTTCAGTCAACCCTAGGTTAACTAGGGGCATTTTGGTCATTTTATCTGAAAAATGCACTTTGGGTGATCTAGTGTCCAAACAGGTTGTGCCACATCATTCTATATGTTTTCGCGGCCCTATGGAGAGAAAATAATATTTTTGGAGTTTTCGGGGTTTGGCACGCAAATCGATGTGAACAAAATACGATATCAATAGTTGTCCTTTCTTTATCTGACATCTTAAGTGCAATGAGAGATGTTGGATAAAGAATGTGATTTCAAATTTTGTTGCCCCCAAATTTGCATGTAGAGACTATTCATGGATCGAGACCGGACTTTACCTAACTAGATTGATCTGCTACAACTACTTTTGAAATATTTTTTGTACACATCTCTAAACTCTAGGAGAGGAAAAGGGTTTTTCTTTTTTTTGTTAGGGTTTGACTGGGTCAATGTTGACTTGGTCAATGCTGCCCGCACAGCCCTTGAAGGTGCGCCGGGCTGACCCGGCGGCCCAACAAGGTGCGCTAGGCGGCCAGGCCACCCTAAAGGCCTATAAAAGCCTCCTCTTACTCATATTGCACTCACATCTCACTTTGTTTTAACTTCCCACTTCTAAAAATTCTCTAGAGCGATCTCGAGCTTAGCAGGTCTGTCTTTCAGCTTTAGTTTGCTGTTTTAGTCTTTTTATCACTTGAGGTCAGTATCTAAATTTTCATAAGCATATATTTTTTGTCATGATTTATGCCATGCTATCTTGGGAAAATGCACACACACACACACATATATATTGTTATATGAGTGCGTAAATATGTGGTAATCTAAATGCTAAAACTAAAATGCGAGATATGGGTAAAGGGACTTACCGGGTAGTCGGGAATAGTGGAAATGTAAGCCTAGGGTGCGGCTACTAGTTTACCCACTGTAGATCGGAAATCTTGAAAACTCTTTAGTGAATGTGAGCCTAGGGGGCGGCTGCCAGTTTACCTGCTGTAGAATATGAACATAGGATGCGGGCGCTAGTTTACCCACTGTAGATCAAGAGCTTGAACTTTTAAGTGAATGTGAGCTTGGGGCGTGGCCACCAGTTTACCCACTATAGAATGTGAGCCCAAGGCATGGCCACCGGTTTACCCACTATAGATTAGGAACTGGACTTTTGAGTGAATGTGAGCCTATGGCACAACCACTAGTTTACCCACTGTAGAATGTGAGCCCAGAGTGTGGCTGCTGGTTTACTCGCTATAGAATATGAGCTTAGGATGCGGTCACTATTTTATCCACTGTAGATCAGGAACTTGACTTTTAAGTGAATGTGAGCCTAGGGTGTGGCCGCCAGTTTACCCATTGCAGAATGTGGGCCCAGAGCGCGGCTGCTAGTTTACTCCCTGTAAAATGTGAACCTAGGACACGGTCGCTATTTACCTACTATAGAATGTAAGCCCAGAGCGTGGCTGCTAGTTTACTCACTGTACAATGTGAGCCTAGGATGCGGTGCTAGTTTACCCACTACAAAATGTGAGCCCAGAGCGTAGCTACCGATTTACCCACCGTAGAATGTGAGCCCAGGATGTGGTCGCTAGATTACTTATTATAGAATGTGAGCTTAGGACGTGGTCGCTAGTTTACGTACTGTAGAATGTGAGCCCGGAGCACGACTGCTGGTTTACCCATTGTAGAATGTTTATAAGAATCTACTTTCTTGTGAGATTATAAGCTTGACATAGACTTGCATAACATGTTTAGGAAAAAGTGTTAGTTCATCTGTAATGCTACTTTACTTATGGGCTTACCAATTGTGTCTAAATTACTTGCTGTTTTGTAGATCATGTCTCAGAAGTCTAGTTCCATGGGAGACTGGGGGAAGGCCCTCATGTACGTTACATCCTATGGGGACTCTTCATCTGATGATGAGACCACTTCAAGTGGCGAGCAAGTGGCTCGAGTTCTGCAGACCCATTTCGACCGTGGAGGTAATGACACTAGGCTGGCCAACAGTATCCCTACGAAGACTTAATCTAGGAGGTGGTGTTCAGTTGAGACTGCTAGCGTCTCCTCTGAGTCCCGTACTATTTCCAATTGGGCTTCCTCATGATGCAGGCTGACTACAGGGAAAGAGGCCTCTAGGGGAGTGATGCGAGCTAAAGATCTCCTCATTGACATAGCGGATGATTTTTCTGGGGATGAGGTTTTGCCAAACTTGGGTGCTCAGAGGCATAGTTTGAGACCAAGGTTCCTGCCACGTCAGGCCGGGGCAGATGCTCGCACTAGAGCTGTAGACGGCGACATCAAAGACACTCACTTTCAGCATGGGCTAAAGGATCATCCTTCCACTCAGGCGCGGAAGGGAGAGGTATGCTGCATTTCTTCCTTTGTCATTTAGATTTCTGTTATATGTATGTGCTAACAAATAGCTTCTAATTTTGAATGTAAGGGGCTGACAAGATCCAAGGTCGGGGTGCTTGGTCCACCTTTCTTCGGCTACTGTTTGCTCCTAGGACCTACCGGTGGTATGCAAATTTTTTAAGAGAGTAGGGATTAAAGGATTTCCTGCGGATCCTCATATACACCATGAGGCACAGGATTGGAAAGGCTTTGGTATGGTAGTTTCATGCCAAGATAGACACCTTTCACTTGAGCTATAAGATGTATGCGGTCCTCCTTTTCGATTGGACGGCTATCATGGGTATCAGATTTGGCAGATACTCGATTCCAACCGATGACATGAGCTTTAAGATGGCATGCGAGATCTTGGGATCCTTCTCCCATTGACTACAAACATAAGAGGATATCTTGGGCCAACTACGTCGCCACAGATCTGCTCTAAATGACTACAAAGTAGCATCCCCTAGGGTTTGGCACCTACTGATTTTCATCTTCGGTGGTTCTTCTTGTGTTTTCTCGGTAGTTGGTTCTTTGGCAACAACTGATCGATATTATCCTGCCAGCTGCTATAGGCCATGAGAGCAGTCTCTGACATCGAGAGATATGACTAGGGATTTGTTACTTACGGCTTTTTCATTACTTTCCTAAAGCGAGCTTCCCAGTGGGATTTCAGGAGTTTGGAGGGGTGTTGGAAAATTTTGACGTGGTGGGCATATGAGTACATCCTAGCTTTGCGACCACGGTTCACAGGTTTGTCAGAGATAGTGTATCCTTAAGCATATGCTTGGGCTTTTTCTACAATCACTAGGGTTGTCCTGGTGTAGCCGATCACTATCTCCGCGGCTTTAGATTGCATCACCTGGGGTGAGATAGTTTTTCGCCCTTATGACAGCTCACTACTAGGGAGGTCAGAGCTCACTATTGCTATAGGCCAGTCAAGGATTCGATGCTGGTTTTGGGCCCTGTTGAGTTGGGAGTTTTTTCTGGCTGAGAGGACCTTCCACAAGGTTATGCTGGTTTTCAAGGTACCTAAAGATCCACCTCCTCTTGGCTTGTCATTCGAGTCCATTGTCTTGAATGACCTGGCTTATACGACGAGTTCTTTTAATGCCTATGTGGATACCAGTAGGGATTGTGCCACTTGGTTCATAAAGTCCTTTACGGGCCTATCATTGGAGATGTACCTGTGAGTGGGGGTAGAGTGCTGGGAGGCATTGTTTGTGTTCAGGTGGTCTTCAGAGCAGAATGGAGAGTGCTTGCAGAGGCTTTGTAGGCTAGAATGACAGAGCTCAAGACTATTGCGACCACTAGGGAGGTGTACATGTCGGAAGAGATTGCTTGAACATTAGCTTAGGAGAGGGAGCTCTGGCAAAGAGGTAGGGATGCCCGAGCTACCATGGCAGAGATGAAGCAAAGCCAGCTTCAAAGTGAGCTAGCCATGCTTCATTGCTATACCATGATTTTGATGGAAGAGTTATAAGCGGCTCGTATTCCTGTTCTACCTTCGCCTTATATTCTAGGTCGTGGGCCCATTGTTCCTCCATACAAGTCCGGGTATATGCCAGCTTCTTTAGGTCCGTCGGGCAGTTAGGACTCTTTTGGTCAAATTGAGGGGCCTCTTTAGGACCAGGGTACACTCAATGCACTTTAGGCAGTGTGGGTCCCTCTACCGGCCCTTTCATCATTGACGATGACGACGACGACGATGATGATAATGATATCATCCAGTATATCAGGGATGGCGATTCTCAGTAGGGTTGGCCTTTGTTGTAGCATGATGTAGCCCCTGCATGGGCATGTATGTATTCTTCATGTATCTTGTAGACATTGCCCCATAATGGGTCAATTATGTATGTATATTAAGTATTACCTCTTGGTACGCCTAGACATGTGGAGGAAAACTAGGGGTGGCAAAATCAACCCAAACCCATTTACCCACCCAAACCCACCCACTTAAAATAAACCCAAACTCACCCAATTATTAGTTGGGTTAAATGGGTATTAACCCAATTAAACCCAATTAACACAAATGTTTATTGGGTTTTAATTGGGTACCCAATTACCCAACCCCAAAACTACTAAAATTACCAAAATACCCCCTCAACCTAAAAAATGACCAAAATAACACCTAAACCCAAAAAATGATCAAAATACCCCTGAAACAAAAAAAAAAAGACCAAAATACCCCCCGAAACCTAAAAATGACCAAAATACTCCTAAAAACCCAAAAAATGACCAAAATACCCCTAAAACCCAAAAAATGACCAAAATACCCCTGAAATCCAAAAAATGACCAAAATACCCCCTAAAACCTAAAAAAGACCAAAATACCCCTGAAACCTAAAAATGACCAAAATACCCCTAAAATCCAAAAAATGACCAAAATACCCCCGAAACCCAAAAATAACCAAAATACCTCCAAAACCTAAAAATGACCAAAATACCCCTAAAACCCAAAAAATAACCAAAATACCCCTAAAACCCAAAAAATGACCAAAATACCCCCAAAACCTAAAAATGACCAAAATACTCCTAAAAACCCAAAAAATGACCAAAATACCCCTAAAATCCAAAAAATGACCAAAATACCCCCGAAACCCAAAAAAAGACCAGAATACCCCCGAAACCTAAAAATGACCAAAATACCCCTGAAATCCAAAAAATAACCAAAATACCCCCGAAACCCAAAAATAACCAAAATACCTCCAAAACCTAAAAATGACCAAAATACCCCTGAAACCCAAAAAAAGACCAAAATACCCCTAAAACCCAAAAAATGACCAAAATACTCCTAAAACCCAAAAAATGATTTTTGAAGTTTCGGGAGTATTTTGGTCATTTTTAGTTTTCAAGGTTATTTTGGTCAATTTTTAGGCTTCGAGGTTATTTTGGACATTTTTTAGGTTTCAGAGGTATTTTAGTAATTTTTTAGGTTTTGGAGGTATTTTGGACATTTTTTTTGGGTTTAGGGGGTATTTTGGTCATTTTTAGGTTTCTATGTTATTTTTGTCAATTTATGGGTTTTGGGGGTATTTTGATCATTTTTAGGTTTCATGGGTATTTTGGTCATTTTTTGGATTCCAGTGATATTTTAGTAATTTTTAGGTTTCAGGGGTATATTCGTCATTTTTTGGTTTTAGGGATATTTTGGTAATTTTATGGGTTTTGGGGGTATTTTGGTAATTTTTAGGTTTCAAGAGTATTTTGGCCCTTTTTTGGGTTCTAGGGGTATTTTGGTCATTTTTTAGGTTCTCGGGGGTATTTTGGTCATTTTCTGGGTTTCAGGGATATTTTGGTCATTTTTTAGGTTCTAGGGGGTATTTTGGTAATTTTTGGCTTTCAGGGGTACTTTGGTCATTTTTTGGGTTTTTGGGGTATTTTGGTCATTTTCTGGATTTTGAAGGTATTTTGGTCATTTTTTGGGTTTTGAGGGTATTTTGGTAATTTTTAGGTTTTGGGGGCATTTTGGTCATTTTTGAAGATTTTAGAGTACCTTGGTCATTTTCACTTTAGTGGCATTTTGGTAATTTTGATAATTGGGTAATTGGGTGGGTTGGGGTTTACCCATAATAATTGGGTTGGGTTGGATTTGGGTTATAAAGAATTAGTTAAATGGGTTTTAAATGGGTAAATGAGTTTTATATACCCAACCCAATTATGCCCACCCCAAACCCACCCAAACCCGCCCATTTGCCACCCCTAAGGAAAACCAGAGGTAATGTGTAGATGATTATGGGTATAACAATCTCTAACTCTCAAATGTATTTGCTAGGGTTTTCTCTATGAAAAAGCATTCTTTACAATTTGTGAGTAATGAGGGTATATATAGTGTGGGTAAAGAATTTGGCAAAGCAACTTAACTTTTTGCCAAATAGGATGTTTCGCGGGTACCTTTCGAGATGACCTTTCTTGCAAAGTACTCACCAAATGACAAGCTGGAATGACTTTTCAGCTTCTAGTCATGTGTTTCACACGTGGCCTTTTCGCAAGTTGCTTTCTCGCGACCTTCTTGCAAGCTAGTCGCAAACTGCACTGATTTATCTTTTGAAGCTTGATTCTTCACCAATCTCTCACACTCATCTCTTACAAATAAATCCACATAAATACAAGAAAATTATTGAAGAAATTACAATCAAATTTGGCACAGAATTAAAGCCAACGAAGGCTAGTTGGAAATCACAACTTTACATAATGAAATTAGATTTCTTAAATATGAATAACTAAAATATTAAACCGAGACTCAAGGGATAAAATAATTGTTTACAAAATGACAGTTCATTATGACTTTGTTTAATATGGATATTTCATGGAAGGGTCAAATTATATCATATTAAAGTCTTGGGATATAATTTATTAATAAGGTCTAGAGTGCAATTATATTTCCATAGCGGTACTTGTTATATAATTAATGACAATTTTGGGCTTGTTAAGAGTTGATAATTAAGCCCGAAGCTCGTTGGAGCTAGAGCCTTATTTGTCCTTTTGGTCCCATCCCAAGCCATGCACTAAACTCCAATTAGGCTGGCCCAAAAGGTGAACCCAATTAGATAATCAGTTATTTATTTAATAAGAGTTATTAAATAAAGTAACTGCCAAGTCAGTTAAAACATACGTATGATTAAAAGAAGAAAAAAAAACAGTTTTTCTTTGTAGTATCTTTGAACACACTTTTACAAAAGGAAAACCAAAGTACTTAATAACTAGTTGAGAGACCACCCATCTTGAACATCATGTGGAATTGGAATGAAAATTGAAGGTTTTCTCAAGTCTTATTTTCAAATTTTACTACATCAAGGTATGCTTTCTCTTCTTTGTTCTAGAATTCAAGGTTATACGTTATCTCTCATGAATGAAGTAGATCCTTGTATTGCTTCCGATTTGGGTTTTGTATGAGATGTAAAACCAATTTTACGAACAGTAAAGTCACCAGCAGGATGGTACTCCCTTGTCATATTACAAACATACCCTCCATTTGAAGAGTTTTCAAACCTAACCTCATATGCAATAGACTTCTTTGTTCTAGAATTTAGGGTTACATGTTATCTCTCATGAATAAAGTAGATCCTTGTGTTGCTTTTGTTGCATGTTTTGTATGAGATGCAAAACCAGTTTTTCCAACACTGCTTTGTGTGAGGTTTGTTTTGGGCAAGGTTTTTGAGTTTCCTTCGTGGGACCTCTTTTCCTTGTTTCCTATGATTTGTGGTAATGAAATTTTCCGAAACAATCTTGCTGAATGCAAACACACTCACAAAGAGCCTATTTAGACATTTTCTCAAACACTTCGTATGCACTTAGTACTAGGGGTGTCAATTCGTGTTCGCGGGTCGGGTTCGTGTCGTGTAGAGCCATAAGTACTCTGCTATATGAGTTGACCCGAACCCGACCTGTTTATTAAACAGGTTGACTCAACCCGACACGTTTAACATGTTTAATTAATAAGTCATATAAAAATTAATACTAATAACCTGTTTGATTAATAGGTCATACATGATCTAAATAATCTATTATTAATTTATATATATCTAAAATTAAAATACAATTACAACCATAAATATAATAATAAACATATAATTACAACAACAAAAATTAAGCAATAATAACAAAATTTAATACCTTTATTACCTAAACGAGTCAAACAGGTCAAACGGGTTCACATGTTAAACACGAACACGACCCGTTTATTAAACGGGTCAGCCATGTCGACCTGAATATGACCCGAACCCATTTAGCCTCAACCCATGACCTGTTTATAAATAGGTTAGTCGTGTCGGGTTCGCGGGTCGTGTCAAATTTTGCCACCCCTACTTAGTACTTGAAATTTCATATCATAGCCACTTCATACACTTTAAAAATCATGGTATTCATTTAAAGTTACAATAGCTGTTTCTAAGCATATTTCTTATTCATATATGTGTAAGACAGATTCATACCTTTAGATAATTGAGAAATTTTAATCATTCGTAATGTTTGTTACCTTGTAGTTTCTTTGATATTTGGATGTAATCAAATTGGGGCAATTTCAATTCAAAAAGCAAGCAAGTACGGTTTGGATTTTTAAAATATTCAAAAAATGTGCATCCATATATTGGCTGTATGTACAACTATATAATCTTCATTGGCCTTTTTGAGCTTTGAATTCTGGATATGGGCGTGCTAGTGAGGGTCTCACATGGGTTCTGAATCAATTCTGATACCTTTTTTTCTTTATTGTATACTTTAAGCTATTCTCAACACTTTATTTATAATTTCCTGCACTAAAGTAGGTGTAATATTTTCTTTTGGTCCAATGAAATCTAGCCCAAATAACACCTCCTCCCCTTGTAAGATCATGATTCATGAAGGAGGGTAAGGTTGTGGGTTTAAGAGTGTAATGTATTTTTTTGCTCCATTTTCTGCATGTCTATGTAATTTTTTTTCTTTTATTTTTTTTTTATTAATTGATTTATTTTGTGTAGTACTAGGTCATGGATTAATGGAAGCTACTCAACCTGATTCAAATGAGCTTTCACAACCCATTGCTGCCAGTGCAAGACCTGATGTCACTGCACTTGTTGATATATGAGTTCATGAGTAATGGGAGCATGGCAAACCTTTTTTACGGTAAGCTTAGAACCCTCTTTAATATCCATATCAAGATTTCTTATTAGTCTCAAACTGTGATGAGTATTAAGTGTTATGAAAAGGTTATTTTCTTTTTTTTTTTTTTTTTTTTTGGAAAATTCAGTTAAGGTGATCAAATTAAATGGGAGAAGAGTTTATGAACATTACATGTTTTTCGGTAACTTCACAATAATTTGTATGATATGTAGATAAACAACAATCGGATTCTGCATAAAGTAGCTATATGATAGTAACTAATTATGTGCTAAAGGTTATAGTACTAGTTATTAGTCTTTTCATTCCCATTTTTTTTTTTTTCATTTCAATCATCTGTCTGAAGCTGATAAATGAGCTCTTGAAGCATCTGTTTTAGGTGCTGCCCTGAAAATTCCTTTAGTGGGATGGGCAGGAAATGAGCATCAGTAACAAATTGCTTTTCCCTTGTTGTGCAGATCATTAGGAACCTACTTTCCATGTCACTTTGACTTTTATAATTTTATTTGTGGGCGACTTATATTTCTGATTGCATTCTTTGTATTTGAAGAGTTATTTGTGGATGAGTCTAGCAGCAGCAGGAGCAGAGAAGAACCATTCAATTGCTTCACTGCTGCTGCTTTGTTTTATGGGGTCAGGGAAATTAAGTGGGCAGTGAAGAAGCTGAAAGCTAGTTAGGTAAGCTCTCTATCTCTCTCTAGATTTTCTCCTTTTCTAAACACTACCTCACACAGACACACACACACACTCTCTCTCTCCCCTTTGAAAGTATAAAATCAAAAGACTGGTGAGAGTGGCAGTGAGTGAGAGAAGTGTTTGTGTGTTGTGATGTATTGTGTATATAGTACTGTGTCTATGTTGTTTAGTTTAAGAGTTGAGTTGGGTTTGGTGCTTTAAGTGGATCCAGATCTCTGCTTCAAATACTGCACATTCATTTAACCTCAACCACTGACACTCTTATTTAAAAAACTCAATACCATGCATTTTTTTTTTCTTCTTTCTTTTCCCAGGCCAATTTGTAAGAAAATTCCTCTCTTTTTTTTTTTTTTTTTGAAGAAAATGAGATATCATAACTCAACGAAAAGGAATACAATAGAGTTGAAACAATACAACCATCAGCTAGAGCCTGACTGAAGCAGGAATTCTAAAAACAACAGAAATCGTCTTTCCAAACATGACTAGCATTATTCCATTTTGCAAACTGGGCGAGCTCATGAGCAGCCCTGTTATAAGCCCTTTTCACGAGTCTGAAATAGCAGCTAGCGAAAGAAGATTTTGCTCTCTGAATTCCCTGAATTAAATGGCTAGCTTCACCACCACAAAGATCTTGCGAAATAGCTTGACTCACAGGAGCAGCATCTGATTCAAAAATAACGTTGGAAATGGCCAACTGTTGAGCCAAAAAGACGCCTTGCTCCAAAGCAAAGAGCTTGGCCCACTCTATTGGGTTACATGAAGGCAGAGCCTTGCACAGCGCTACAACAACCTTGCCTCCATCATTACGAACAATTGCACCAACCTCGGAGATGCCTTTGCCATCTAAAGGCGATACGCCATCCACATTCACCTTGAAATACCCAGGCGGAGGGGCCATCCAACCATCATTCGAATCTTGCTTCACAAAACAGAGCACATCGTTGGCTTTATGAAAATCCTCTAAAACACTTCTCACCAAATCCCAAACTTGCAGAGGAGAGAGGCCCTTATCATTATGCATTAACAGATTCCGATTATGCCAAATTGCCCAAGCAATTGCAAAAAAATATTCTAAGTGCACAACATTGGGGCTTGAATAGAATTTATACACGACATCAATGAAATCTGTAGCATTCACAAGCAAATTCAGGGGCAGTCTTGCCAAAGAGACCATACAGAAAGAGCAAAATCACACAAAATTAACGCATGAGTAAGGCTCTTAGTTTCTTCCCCACGGGCAGGACAGTCACAACCCAAATGAATTCCTCTTTCCGCCATTTTCACATACACAGGGAGGCCATTTACACAAGCTCTCCAAGAGAAAATCTTGACCTTTGGAGGGAGCTTCAATTTCCACAGTTTCTTCCAAATGATACTATTTGAGTCCCCCGAAGAGCTTTCCCCCAAATCCTTATCAGTCTGAAGCTTAGCAACAATGAAGTACACACTTTTGACAATTCACACCCCTCTTTTGTTCCCAATCCAAATAAGAGAATCCACCGGCAAACTTTGACTTAGGGGGATTTTTAGTATAGTGTCCACTTCAAAAGGCAAGAAGAGCGTCCTTACCACATTGGGCTTCCACCACTTAGTCTCTTAGTCAATAAGAGAGGAAACCATGGGGAAATCCCCAAATTCTCTAGGAGGGGAGATAACTTTGAATGTGGAAGGAGTAGGGAGCCACTTGTCCTCCCAAATGTGAATTAAACGTCCATTTCCAACTCTCCAACAGGTTCCGCTCTTAATGACTTCAAAACTTTGAAAAATACTTCGCCAAGTATACAAGGGACTGCTGCCAAGGCTTGCATTCAAAATGTCCTCATATGGGAAATACTTTTCCTTTAAAATATAGGCTGCTAAGGAGCATGGGTTTGTAAGAATCCACCAAGCCTGTTTTGCAAGCAAGACTAAATTAAACGCATGCAAGTTGCGGAAACCCATACCACCAAGGGATTTAGGCTAGCACATTTTCTTCCAACTGACCCAAGCAATCTTAGATTCCTGCTGCTTCTGACCCCACCAAAAGCTTCTCATATCCCTTTCAAGGTCTTCACATAGGCTCATTGGGAGAAGGAAACAACTCATAGTGTAAGAGGGAATGGCTTGAGCCATCACTATGATTAGAATTTCCTTGCCTCCCAATGAGAGAAGCTTACCTTTCCAGCCAACTAACTTCTTACCAACCTTCTATCTCCGCAAAGATTTGCTTTTTTGATCGACCAATTATGGAAGGGAGACCAAGATACTTTGTATGCCGAGATTCATTCATAGGCCCCATAATGCCAAGGATTTCATCCTTACACTCTTAAGAAGTGTTTGGGCTAAAAAATATTGAGGACTTCTCGGTGTTGATCTTTTGCCCCAAAGCAGATTCATAGATTCTTAGAATTTCCTTCAACTTATTGCATTCAGCACCATTGGCATTACAAAAAAGGAGGCTGTCATCGGCAAAGAAAAGGTGGCTGATTTTTGGAGCTCCCCTACTAATGGATATACCATTCAACTACTAGCATCTTGTCGCTTCATTAATAAGAGCTAAGAAGCCTTCAGCACAAAGCAGGAACAAATAAGGAGACAGAGGGTCGCCTTGTCTGAGACCCCTATAGGCACAATGCATCCATAAACCGAACCATTTATAATGATTGAGTAGGTTACCGAGGTTATGCACTTCATCACCAAGCCAATCCAAGACTCATTAAAGCCCATCCTCCTCATTACCTTATCAATAAAGGACCATTCCACCCTATCGAATGCTTTGCTCATATCCAACTTTGCAGCCATAAAGCTATCGATCCCACCTCTTTTGTGTTTTATATAGTGCATAATCTCATAGGCCACCAACACATTGTCAGTGATGAGTCTGTTAGCCACAAAAGCACTTTGATTCTCTGAAATGATATATGGAAGAATAGCTTTAAGACAGTTAGCCAAAATTTTAGAAATAAGCTTATAAACAACATTACATAGGCTGATAGGTCTAAAATCAATTATTCTCTAAGGATTCTTGTTTTTTGGCACAAGGGCTATATTAGTTTTATTGATATCAGCCATAGACATACCAAAATTAAGTACATTCAGAACTAAATTAGTTACATTATTGCCTACAATGCTCCAATATATTTGGAAGAAAAGTGCAGACATACCATCAGGGCCTGGACGCTTAGTAGGGTGAAGCTGCTTAAGAGCTGCAAGAACTTCTTCTTTGGTGAAGCTTTTGGTTAACTCCCTGTTCATTCTTTTCATTACCTGAACCGAGATGAGATCGGTTACTTCCTCAATCTGATTCGGCTAAGAAGTAGTGTAGATTTCCTCAAAATAGGATACAGTAGCCCTAGCAATACTATCTTGATCACCACACCAACTATCAAATTTATCCCATAGACCCAAGATAGTACTTTGCTTCCTTCTTTCCGAAGCCCGAGCATGGAAAAACTTCGTATTCCTATCTCCCTCCCGGACCCAATGAGCTTTCGACCGTCGACACCAATAGATTTCTTTACTATCTATCAGATCATTGATGTCTTTCCTCACCTGATTTATTTCCTCGCCCAATTAGCCATCCCTATTGAACTGTACTAGATTGCTAAGCCTTTTCCTTTTCTCTTGTATTTTCTTTGGGATTTGCCCGAAAGTGGCAGAGCTCCAAGCCTTTAGATCCATGGCACAGGCCTTCAAGGCAGCAGCCATACCTTCTACTGTATTCACATTGCCTGCAGTGCTCCAAGCAGCCTCAATAATGTTTCTACATTCGTCACTTTTAGCCCACATAGCCTTAAAGTGAAAGCGGCGAGTACGGGGCTATTTAGGGGCTTTAGAATCCGCTACCGGCCCCAAGTATCCCAAGTCTCTAAAACCACAAGCATTAACCACATCTCAGAATTTATCCATCTAACTCTGTGACCTTACAGCCCCACCTGATTTTTCATCCATTGATAAAACCTCATTAAAATATCCAAAACAAAACCAAGGGAGTTGAGATTGATTCTTTAAGAACTCCAACAAATCCCAAGACTGCTACCTCATGTGAGGTTGGGGGTGACCGTAAAAGCCAATGAATTGCTATTTAAAATTCAAGGTCTCCTCTGTAATAACAGCATCAATGTGGTGGCTGCCAAAACTTTTGATCTCCAAGTTAATTTCTCTTGTCCACAGGAGAGCCAACCCCTAACTATGACCTTGACAAGGAACAAAGAGCCCATTTGCAAACCCAACTCTTTCCTTAATTCTCTCCATTCATTTTTTCATTACCTTAGTCTTTGAGGGGAAGACTATTTTAGGATCCCAGCACCGCACCAGATTATGCAATGCTCGAACTGGCCGGGGGTTCCTAAGCCTCCGGCAGTTCCAACCTAAGGAATTCATGGCTCCTGGCAGTGCTACATTGTAGCCACCGCCGATATATCAGATTCATCATGAATACCGTGAGTAACACTATGAACACCAAGAGTAACACCATTCTGAATAGCATTAGCATCATCATTATTAACACCATGAGCAATACCATTATGAATACCATGAGCAACACTAGTAATAACACTACCATGAACACCATGATCAATGCAAGCAAAACCCTCACATTTTCTTTTCTTGGCTGAATTATATAAATTTTCTACTTCCCTTTCTGTAAATAGCAAAGCAATTTGACATTTTGTACTTGAGTTTGGGCCGAGAGCTTGCTTCTCCTTTCTTTGTGTTTGGCCTTTCTCCTGTGCTATTTTTTTGATTTGACCCTTTCCTTTTTGGTTTTTAGTGACTTCTTGGGCTGTTGTGTGATCTGCTTTTGCTTCTTGCATTTGGGTCCAATACCGTGGCTTTTGTGGGCTTGTGGCTTCAACATTACTTTCCACGTTCAGAGTTGACTGGCAACTACTTTGTAACGTGCTTCTCTCTCCAATCCTTGTGACTAGATTAGGCGCATCTAGTTGAACGGGAATGGGGCTCTCTGCACATGCCTCAACTTTTTGACTTATATCCCACACTTCATTTTTCTTTATGTCTCCTTTAGACCTGACTTCCGCCGCCTACCAACCTTGAGTACTTGACACGCCACAGCTATGACTTTGAGCTGACTTGTCTACTATTTTTGAATTTTGAAAACACCCACCATTGGCGCTTCCTTCTCTACAACCCGTTGGTGTAACATGCAGAAAATTTTCAGCAGCAATCTAACCTTCACCGCCATTAACATCATTCCTTGCACTGAAGTTTTTGCTGTTGGAGTTCATTTGCTCCGCACTTCCGCCATTGAAAGCTCCATTTGCTTTTAACCACTCCCCATATTGCTTTGGAGTGTTTTGCTAATCTGCATGAACCCTACAGTGTTTGTCATCATGGCAAAGCAAACCACACAAATAGCAGAAAGTGGGAAACCTTTCGTATCTAAAATTAATCCAAAACTTTTCACCACTCTTGTTTACTACATGCCCACCTCTTCGGAGTGGCTTTTCTATTGGGAGATCCACTCTAATGCATAAGAATTTGGCTTGATCCGATTGACTGGCCATTTTATCAACCTCTATCAAACACCCCAAACTCCTTCCAATATCCTGTCCAACTTCCTCTGACACGAGCTCAAATGGTAAGCCCCATAACTGAACCCAAAAGGAAGAGTGAATGAAAACAATATTTGCAACAGTGAGGCCTTTCTTCCACCTACAAAGAAGAAGAAAATTGTTCTCAAAATTCCATGGCCCACTGTTTTCAACCCAATCACACTGATAATTGGAGCCAAATTTAAATTGCAAAGTATTGTTCCCAACATCTATGATTCTCAGCTCTGATCCCATCTTCCATGCTGCCCTCAATGTGTTTTTCAGAGCTCTCATGTTTTGCTGTCTATCTGAAAGTAGTCGTCCAAACAAGCTTAATGAGCATTCTTCCAAAAGGTCATCCCGACTTTGCGTAGAAATTAGAATATCCTCTTCCTCCTCCTTAGTCAGACAAAGGTGCTGCAGCTCCTCAATGATTTCTTGCTCCATTGAAAAACGAGTGTATTGAGAGGGTAGGAAAACCCCAATCAAGGGAGCTAAGTTCTCTACCAAAGGGAGAGAAGAAAAGTTCTCTTACAGGGTGAGAGAGAGAGAGAGACTCCTACACAAGAGAGAAACTAGAAAATTCCACACTCTCAATCATGTGTTTCTTTATATACATGTTTGTGATAAAGTTGACATTTTTTTTGTAGTAAACTATGCAATATTGTCTCAAGAACTATGATATGTACTAAATATTTGAGTAGCTAAGGTTGCAGGAGAGAATGCATATAAACGTTTGTTAATGTTTGTATTTTGTTGCATGTCTTGTTCATTGTTTAGTGCTATGGGATGTTTGGATATTTTTTTGGTTTTCTTTTTTCTTTTCTTTTTCTTTTTTTTTTTTTTTTTTTTTTTTTTTTTATCGTTTAGTGCTATGGGATGTTTGGAACCGTGTGCTTCTAGTGCCATGGGATGAGAATAGGTAGATCTTTTAGATAAGAATCTTTATGACTTTGAGATTATTATTGTAGGGTCTCTTTTTTTTAGCCCGAATTCCCCAACAATACATTTTTAGAGAGTGGATTAAAGGTTTAGGCGCTCACCGGCTTACAATGGAATATAAACCACTTTTCTTTTATTGAAGGGTAATAAGCCCAATTTACAACTTAGGGTAGCTCCTCGGCCCATGGCCGAGGAGGTTTTCCCTCCTCAAACTGGCATCGCCTAGAAGCCATTCTATGCCCTTCTCTCCCTCCTCTTTACTCTTTGCTCACTTTTCTTATATATATCTCTCTTCCTCCTATCCCCTTCTTCCTTTTGTTGATCATCTATTGGCCTCTCTTCTGACCGTCCGTCCCATCAGAGGTCTTATCCGTGCTCAAGTGGCTTACCCTGATCGATGTTGCCCTGTCAAGGGGTTACATCCCCATTAATGCTTCCAGGAAGGTTAGGTGAGCGTATTCAATGCAGAGGTGACAGTTCACCCAGGGCTTACCCCTTCGCCGTGCTCCTGTCGTCGACGCGTGGCACTGGGCCCTCTCCTCCTCGGACAACCAAGGAGTCTCCTTTGGTGGGGTGGTCCTTGTGTTCTCCCGAGGTCTCGGACGCCCGAGGGCGAGCCCTCCTCGAATATGTTCCTCAGGGGTCGGTCCTCGCTCTTTCATCCTCGGACACCTCCCGTATCCTCGACGTGGGCCCTTAGGCATGGCTTGAAGTGGGTTAAGGCTACCTGATTTTCTGGCCCCACAATAGTCCCTCAAAATCTTGCTGCACGCATCCTCGGGCGGGGAGAAAGATTTTGACATCCTCGAGCCTGTTCCATGCCCAGTCGAGCCTTACTCCTGGTCAGCACGGGGGTCTATTCATCTGCCCAAGGTACGTTGCTGACGTTTTGGAGTGCGTAACGTGCCCATCATTAAATTCAGGTGGCTCTGTGTTCCCCACGTCTAACGAAGCGTTACCAATCCAACGGTGGAGGTTTGTTTCGCATTTATGGGCGGGAAAACTCGCACGGCTCTTCGATTTAGGGTATAAATACCCATACGAACTGCTTCTTCCTGTTCCTTATTTGCAATCAATAATTCTCACGCGTCCTTCCTGAGTTCAGATACACTCACATCTCTAGCACCGAAAAAAGCCTGTCCGAAAAGCTCCTCCTCTTCCCAGTAAGTCGTTTTACCCCTCTCTGAGCTTTCTTCCCCTTTACTCCTTCTCCTTCACTTGTTCTTTCTTAGTTCCTTTAGGCGTCAACTGGGATGGGTAGGTTTAAGAAATATGTCCACACTGAGGAGGCGATGGAGAAATTCATTGCCGACTACAGAATTCCCGGCAATGTAGGTCTGAGATATAGTGAGGACGGGGATTGGCACTTATATAGGCAGGAGGGCGAAGTGGTAATTCCCATTGTCGCCTTTCTCGAAGGGGGGATGATGATCCCCATGGGGCCGGTGATGAGGGACTACCTCACGCACTTCCGGTTGGCCCCTACCTAGTGTGGGATAAACGTCTTTAGGATTTTGGGCTGTGTGGATGCCCTGAACGAGAAGATGGGGCTAAGGTTGACCCACCACGATGTGAACTGGTGCTACAACCTTCAGCTTCTTAAGGGCAAGTCTTATTACCTGAAGACGAGGGATGACAGGGTGCGGCTCATCCAGTGCCTCCCTGAGTCCAGCAAGGGGCTGAACGAGGAATTCCTCATCGTGTCAGAGGAGTGGCACGATGGCCTTCACTGCCCAACAATGGAAGGGATACCAGGTGGGGCAGTAGGAGTAGGAGGGGTTTTAAGTTCTTTTGCCCTTTTTTCTTCCCTTTTTCCTTTTGCTAACATGGTGGTGTTTTCCCCCTGCAAACCCGCACGCTTTTGAGCGCCACTTCCATTTGGTCAACCGGAAAGATTTGCAGAAGGCGCTAAGGGCGTCAGTTTATATAAACGAGGACGACAATCAAGTTAGGGCCGCCCACATAATCTTGGGGTATAAACCTGTCCAGAAATCGTTCCCGGTTCCAAAGCACGTCATCCGAGCCAACGATCCTCGGCTTTAGAGGATTACTGTGACCGAGGACGGATTTTCATTCCCCAAGGAGCCCTCTAATCAAGAAGCTACCCCGCTAGCCGTCCCCTCTTCTTCCCAAGTATTCGCCGAGGCCGCCGAGGAGGATCTAGAGAGGGAAGAGGACGCGTTTGACGCTTTCGCTCAACTTGATCAGTCCGAGGACCCTCCCGGGGACTTGGGTGATCCTAATTTGACCGAAGCAGACCTCCTTGCTTCAGAAGCCCCTCCTCCGCCAACAATGGGTTACAAGAGGAAGCCTACCACCAACTTATTGGACCTGATTGAGGGCCAGCCGGGGAAGTCCCAACAGAAGCTTCCCCCTTCTCCTCCGAAGACTAGGTCGACTTCCGCTCAGCAGAAGCTCCCTCCTCCTCCTTCCCAAACGAGCCCGCCCCCTGGGTCCGTGCCTGCCGACCCCAAGAAGAAGAAGGATAAGGGCAAAAGGCCTATGGAGGATAAGACAGTGTCCTCGTAGGAGGAGGACAATACTCTGCGGCCGTCCAAGCAGCTTAAAATAGGCGATAAGAGTCAGGACAAGCAAGTCGTCGACACCACCTCATCCGAGGCTCAGGCTTGGCTCCTAGCTCCGATGCTCCATGGGGAGCCCTTGAGGGATAACGCCTCCCTCAGGGACTTCAATGAGGGTGAAGGTACGGGCGTGGCCGATGCGCTGGAGAGGAGCCTGCTGCTCCCGGCGGACATGGCCAAGCTTAACTCTTTGACGAGCGAGCAGGTCTTCCTCAGCCTTAAGCGATAGATAGGGATGGTAAGGGCTATAATTTAGACTCTCCTCCCATTCTTTTTCTTTTGTTGGGCTTATAGCGCATTGGTTATTCTGGCAGGCTGTCCAAGCCATCTATAGGTTGGAGGGGGCGGCGAATGACTAGAGGAAGGCCTTCAACCAGGAGCATGATTGGCGCTTTCATGCTACCCGGGCTCTGAAGAACTCCGAGGCTGACCTCGCCAAAGCCCGAGAGGACTTGAAGGCAGTGACCAGGGCTCGGGACAGTGCAGTGTCTGGTCTTGAGGGCGCCCAGAATCAGGCCAAGGAGCAGACAAAGCGCCTGGGCGAGGCGGAGGAGCAGCTGCAGATCGCGAGAGATCTGATCGCAGATCTGTAGGCTAAGGTGATAGCGGCCAAGGGGGCCCAGAGGGAGGCAGAATGGGCCAGAGACCAGGCTCAGCGAGCTAAGGATGAGGCAGATTTTGGCAAGGAGATGGCCCTGACTGCCAAGGAGGAGGCTGAGACCGCCGCCTACGCTGATGGGGTGGCTACGGTAGAGGCCCTCTATAAAGCTCAAGTTCCGGGGTATGTAGGCGATACTGCTCCCAGGTTTAGACTGAGGCTCTCAAACAAGCTGGGGTGGAGGCCACGTCCGACCTGTGGAAGGCGGAGAGCGTGTACTACCCCCCGGCTATCCGCGAGGTTGCCCCTGATGGCGCCAAGGCTGGGGAGATTGTTGAGAAGGTGGAGGCTGTTAAACTAAAGGAGCATTCGAGCAAAGAGGTGCCCCAAGAGATAGTGGAGATCCCTTCCGATGCTCAAATTCAAGCTTGCAATATCTACTTTCTAATACATTAATCTCGCGTCTAGGAATTCCTTACTGTTCAAATTTATTGGCAAAACAGTGACAGAAGGTCACTTTTCAACACATTTTCTAAGCGAATAAGGTTGGTGAATAACTAGCCATAAACGCCTTATCTGTCCAAACTTTGATTTTGAGATGATTGATCTCGTGATAAAAGAAAAATATTTCATCCCCATAATGCTATCAATGTCTTCATGTCGCATGACCTCTTAACATTACACCATTGAATCCCCAATCCTTTGCTTGCTGTGCAGTGACAGTACCAATATCCACTAATCGTTGTTTCTAGTACGGTTGCCGGTTGACATCTCTTCTAATTCGTTGATAGGAGAAGCAAATTGTTGTGTGAAGGAATCAATATCTCGACATAAGCCAAGAGGTAGATCTTGTGCCACTCCACCTGGACTATATTGGTCATAGTTCCCTGCTGTTATGGCCGGTGCTTGTTTGCGCGCGCGTGAACCAACCCAACAAACAAGGAAAGGGTGCCTCTCAGGGCATCTGAGAATGATTCGAGCCGTAAAATATAATGTTTCAAATTCAAACAGCAACAACTATCTTGATTTTTTTCGAAAGATTTCAAAATTTTGTTGTAAAATTCAACCCCATAATGTGTACTTTCTAAAACATGTGGACTATTCTCAATGTATTTGTCTAATATTTTGGAACCCATTTTGAGTACAAAACCTTACACATCCATTTTTATGCCCCTCCACCGGCATGTAATTGTACGCCGAATTTCGGGTAAAACTCGACGTTCCAAATTCTGACCTAGGGACATTTTCGTACAAAATTGATACGAGTTTTTTTCTTTTCTTTTCTTTCTACAGAATTTTCCATTTGTTTCTTGGACCACTTAATGTGCTATATTGATAATTTCATGCACACACTTCGATACTGGATTCATGTCCGAATTTCTGGCCTGTCTGACGTAAGGGTATTTTCGTGCAAAATTAATACTAGTTTTTTTTTTTTTTCTAAATAATTTTGCAGTTGTTTCTTGGACCTCTTCCTGTGCTATATTCATGTTTTCATGCACACACTCCGATACTAAATTCATGTCCGAATTCTTGACTTGTGAGGCCAAGGCGAATTTCCGTACAAAATTGTATGAGATTTTTTCCTCTTGGCGATTTGATCCCCCTCTCTCTCTGTCTCTCTCTCTTTCTCTTGCTATCTATATAATGATAAGTTTATGGATATTAATAATTAAAGTTTAAGACATAATTTAAGGGATAATCTCTTAAATTAAAATTTTAATAAACAATTAAAACCTGGGAAAATTTTGTAGATTAAAAAAATACGATCATCATTAACAAAAAGTCGATTAAGAAAAGTGTAGAAAATAAGAAAGGAAAATTATAGAAAGAATTAAGATAAGAAAGAGTAATAAATTAATATTTTAATAAATAGCTTTCTTATTTTGTATTTGGGATTTATTTTTGTGCATTGTTTTGTATTAGGGTTTAGGGTTTAGGGTTTATGGTTTAGTGTTTAGCTTTAGGGTTTAGATTTTAGGGTTTAGGGTCAACATTGTTTGTTTCAATGTTTTAGAAAAGCAGTAGGGAATACCTATCAATAAAATAAAAAAAGCGGTAGGGAATCTATATAAACTTCTCAATAAAAACTATTGAGGGGAGATTTCAATATTGAATTGTGAGTCACAATAATTTGTTTTGAAATTCATGCCCATAATCTTTAATATCTAAAACATGGAGCGCACGCCTAGAAATTCCTTACGGTTTCATGGTTTTTGTTAAAACCATACGCAAAGGACACTTTTCGGCATAATTTCAAGGCGATTAAGTTTAGTGAATAACTAGTCACCAAAGTGTTTTTTTCCCAAAACTTGATTTTGTGTGGATCGTTGTCCAAAAAACAAATGGAAAATTATTTTGCAAAAAAAAAAGAAAAAAAGAAAAAAAACTCGCATCAATTTCGTACGAAATGCCCCTCGGACGGATTGGTCATGAATTTTAACCAGAATTAGATATCGGTGGTTTTGCTTCAATACATATAAATAGCATATATAGATGTCCGGAATCCACTATCAATTGTTTTGCTAGAACACTTGTAAATAGCATATATCGATTTCCACCAAACAAATAGAAAATTATTCAGCAAAAAAAAAAAATCCCATAGTTTTGCACGAAAATACCCCTAAGTCCGATTGGTCAAGAATTTTGACTCCAACGAAATGTCGGCGTGTGGGCATTAAAATTATAAGAAAAATTAAGGGAAGCCGACGACTAGAAGTACAAAGACTAACGAATAGGTCAAGGAACTTACGGTGACGGGCAAACTCTTCCAATCTACGAGCTTCAGGCGTCGGTTCGGGACCCCCACAGTACATATGAAGAAGTTATTGAGAAAATAGTGACCAAAGGTCACTTTTCTACACATTTACTAAGCAATTAGGGCTTTTTACCGGAATGCACTATTGGCGGTTTTGCACGAATTTTTGTAAATGGCATCTATAGATGTCCAAGAAACAAATTGAAAATTATTTAGCAAAAAAAAAAAAAATTTGCATAGTTTTTGAACGAAAATACCCCTAGGTCCGATCGGTCAAGAATTTTGTCGAATATTACACCAAATCCGGGAAAAAAAACCTTACACATCCGCTTTCTTGACCTTCTATGCGCACGTAATTGTACTCCAAATTTCAGATAAAACTCGAAGCTCCAAATTCAAACAACAATAACTCTCTTGATTTTTGTGGAAAGAATTCAAAATTTGTTTTCACATTCAAGCCCATAACTCTCTTGATTTTTCTCGAAAGAATTCAATTTTTGTATTCAAATTCAAGCCCATAATGTGCACTTTCTACAACATGCGGCCCACGTCAGAAAATTCCTTACGGTTCAGTGGTTATTGTCGAAACTACTTTTATGTCATTTTATTTTATTTTGTTGTGCTTCTCCTCTATGTACTGTGGCTCTTGCCACGCAACCTTTATGGACTCATTATTGTAATGGGAGTTAATTTCCCTTCTTATCTATTTTAGGTTGTTTATTTGTTTACATGCTCTCTGCTTCCTCTCTTTTCTTTTTATTTGCATGAGTTGTATCTCGGCCAATTATGCCAGGAACCATGATAATGGGGAAAGAATGTATGCGTTGGCAGTCCCCTTGTGTCCCAAGGGTCAGGTAGGATTTTGGTCCTTTCCTAACTTAGGGTATTTTGAAGTAGTTAGTTTCCCCATAGGCTTGAGTCCGGGGACCATGCAATACCTTGGTTCTGTCTAACATTTCCATTCTTCTGTAAGTATCTAGTTTCCCCATAGGTTTGAGTCCAAGGACCATGCAATACCTTGGTTCTGTCTAGTACCCAGGTATAGCTGAGTGGTTAGTTTCCCTATAGGCTTGAGTCCGAGGACCATGCAATGCCTTAGTTCTGTCCAACACTTCCATTCTTCTGTAAGTATCTAGTTTCCCCATAGGTTTGAGTCCGAGGACCATGCAATACCTTGGTTCTGTCTAGTACCTAGGTATAGCTGAATGGTTAGTTTCCCCATAGGCTTGAGTCCGAGGACCATGCAATGCCTTGGTTCTGTCTAACACTTCCATTTTTCTGTAAGTATCTAGTTTTTCCATAGGTCTGAGTCCGAGGACCATGCAATACCTTGGTTCTGTCTAGTACCCAGGTATAGCTGAGTGGTTAGTTTCCCCATAGGCTTAAGTCCGAGGACCATGCAATGCCTTGGTTCTGTCTAACACTTCCATTTTTCTGTAAGTATCTAGTTTCCCCATAGGTTTGAGTCCAAGGACCATGCAATACCTTGGTTCTGTCTAGTACCCAGGTATAACTGAGTGGTTAGTTTCCCCATAGGCTTGAGTTCGAGGACCATGCAATGCCTTGGTTCTGTCCAACACTTCCATTCTTCTGTAAGTATCTAGTTTTCCCATAGGTTTGAGTCTGAGGACCATGCAATACCTTGGTTCTGTCTAGTACCCAGGTATAGCTGAGTGGTTAGTTTCCCCATAGGCTTGAGTCCGAGGACCATGTAATGCCTTGGTTCTATCTAACACTTTCATTTTTCTGTAAGTATCTAGTTTCCCCAAAGGTTTGAGTCCGAGAACCATGGAATATCTTGGTTCTGTCTAGTACCCAAGTATAGCTGAGTGGTTAGTTGTCCCATAGGCTTAAATTCAAGGACCATGCAATGCCTTGGTTCTGTCTAACACTTCCATTTTTCTATAAGTATCTAGTTTCCCCATAGGTTTGAGTCCGAGGACCATGCAATACCTTGGTTTTGTCTAGTACCCAGGTATAGCTGAGTGGTTAGTTTCCCCATAGGCTTGAGTCCGAGGACCATGTAATGCCTTGGTTCTGTCTAACACTTCCATTTTTCTGTAAGTATCTAGTTTCCCCATAGGTTTGAGTCCGAGGGCCATGCAATACCTTGGTTCTGTCTAGTACCCAGGTATAGCTGAGTGGTTAGTTTCCCCATAGGCTTGAGTCCGAGGACCATGCAATGCTTTGGTTCTGTCCAACACTTCCATTCTTCTATAAGTATCTAGTTTTCCCATAGGTTTGAGTCCGAGGACCATACAATTGGTTCTGTCTAGTACCCAGGTATAGCTGAGTGGTTAGTTTCCCCATAGGCTTGAGTCTGAGGACCATGCAATACCTTGGTTCTGTCTAACACTTCCATTTTTCTATAAGGAGGGGTTTGTCCTCAGACCGCTACACTGGGGACGATTCCTCCTCGGGTCGGACGGTCAACCCTGCGGCACTTTGGGGCAGGGATTGTTTGGACTCGGGTCTTACGTGTAGCATTGATCTCACCTTCACTTCAAGTTCCCATCTTCCTCATTTACGAGGCGCCCCTTGGCCGTTCACGCTCCGCGCCTGACGGTTCGAAGCCCGAGACACGCCTTCATTAATATCCTCGTGAATTGCTACAAATCACGCGGTCTGTGATCTCCTTGGGACTTGGCACCCTCGTGATTAGTACTGCTGATAGTTCTCTTTTCGAACTTTGTGTGGATTAATTCTCACCAGTCTTCAGCCTCTTTATATAAGGCTTTCTGGGGGAAATGTTTCTCCGCACTCCATGAACTTCCCAACACAACCAGAAACATGCCCTTTCAGCTCCCCAAGCCCCTTCAATAACCCTGCCAGGATTGTGACCGGAGTTGGAAGATATGGGGCGGCTTTGGGCGGGTGTGAGGACATCCGGGCCAAGAGCCGTTGTGACCGCAGCCCCCATTAGGTTTCCGGCGCGGTAGAGTCTAGGCATAACCCCGATTGTGCCCTACGTGGTGGCTAGAAGGGATGTCTTTGAAGTACCTAACGTTCCTTCCTAGAGCGCACCCCCGCCGGAGGAGACGCGCAAGATCACGTCATGGCTGGTGCCCGAGTGTCGCTGCCTCCAACGGCCAACACTCGTGAGGATTGGAGAGAATCAAGGGAACATCATAAGAGAGGGCGTCCCGGTGCCCCTGTGTCTGCTCCTCTCTTTGCTCCAGCTCCGCCACACCGGACAAGGAGTTGTTGGTGGCCTTGGAGCATACTGGCCTCAGCCCCATTCCCTCTAACTAGTTTTAGAACAGGCCCACCTGGGCCTCTGTTTGTAGAATTAGCTTGTAAAAGTAGTTTTAAAACACGCCTGTCTGAGCCTCTGTTTGTATATTGTACCTTTCTGTTTAATAAAGTAATATGCAGTTCCTTTTCGTTTCTGTTGAATCTTCTATTTTGGACCTTTTACTTTGCTACAATGTTTGTTTGGTAGTTTTTTTTTTGGTTTGATGCGTCACCACCAACCTTCCATAGAATGACTATTTAGAACAATCGTTTGTTGCGCCTGCTAGCGCACTAATCCTTCCCACAGACGACGCCAATTGTAGGGTCTCTTTTTTTGTAGCCCAAATTCCCCAACAATATATTTTTAGAGAGTGGATCAAAGGTTTAGGCGCTTATCGGCTTACAACAAAACACAAACCACTTTTCTTTTATTGAAGGGTAATAAGCCCAATTTACAACTTAGGGTAGCTCCTCGGCCCATGGCCGAGGAGGTTTTCCCTCCTCAAACTGGCATCGCCTAGTATCTATTCTATGCCCTTCTCTCCCTCCTCTTTACTCTTTGCTCACTTTTCTTATATATATCTCTCTTCCTCCTATCCCCTTCTTCCTTCTATTGATCATCTATTGGCCTCTCTTCTTACCGTCCGTCCCATCAGAGGTCTTATCCGTGATCAAGTGGCTCACCCTGATCGATGTTGCCCAAATTCCCCAACAATATATTTTTAGAGAGTGGATCAAAGGTTTAGGCGCTTATCGGCTTACAACAAAACACAAACCACTTTTCTTTTATTGAAGGGTAATAAGCCCAATTTACAACTTAGGGTAGCTCCTCGGCCCATGGCCGAGGAGGTTTTCCCTCCTCAAACTGGCATCGCCTAGTATCTATTCTATGCCCTTCTCTCCCTCCTCTTTACTCTTTGCTCACTTTTCTTATATATATCTCTCTTCCTCCTATCCCCTTCTTCCTTCTATTGATCATCTATTGGCCTCTCTTCTTACCGTCCGTCCCATCAGAGGTCTTATCCGTGATCAAGTGGCTCACCCTGATTGATGTTGCCCTGTCAAGGGGTTACATCCCCATTAATGCGGCCAGGAGGGTTAGGTGAGCGCATTCAATGCAAAGGTGACAGTTCGTCCAAGGCTTGCCCCTTCGCCGTGCTTCTGTCGCCGACACGTGGCACTGGGCCCTCTCCTTCTCGGACAACCAAGGAGTCTCCTTTGGTGGGGTGGTCCTTGTGTTCTCCCGAGGTCTCGGACGCCCGAGGGCGGGCCCTCCTCGGATATGTTCCTCGGGGGTCGGTGCTCGCTCTTTCATCCTCGGACACCTCCCGTATCTTCAGCGTGGGCCCTTGGGCCTGGCTTGGAGTAGGCCGAGGCTACCTGATTTTCTGGCCCCACAATTATGATGTAAAATATCTTTCAAAATTGAAGTTTACATAATTAGCCTTCCTTCGGTAGACTTTGATTCCAAATTTGAATTCCATTTTGAATTTAAACTTTGCTTTGGAAGGAAATAAATTAAGAGGGTGGAATAAATTCTGGTTACGTTTCCTAAATAAGTTGGGTCATTATCATTAATGAATTTAATGCCAAACGATTTTCTCTTAAAAGTTAAATTTTAAATTGAATAAAATTTGGCAAGTGATAAAGTGTCATAAATATTGAGATTTGTTCGAGTTTCTAAATTGAAAAGACATTTGGTGATTTGGTCAAGTTTTCAAATTGGAAAGATATTTGGTAATAATGCCAATGTTATGGAAAATAATCCAAAAATAGCAAAAGATTCAATAGCGAGCGAAAAAAGTAAAATAAAATAAAATAAAGGCAAAAAAAATATCATTGTAGTTCTTATATTTTAAGATCTCAGTCAATTTAGTTTTTACATTTTGTTAGTAATCAATTTGGTCTTTATTATTGTCAATTTGCAGTCAATTTGATCTATACCATTAACTCACTAACAAAAAATACTTACATGACAAACAGTGTGCACAATTGACAGAGTTGATGCTGAAGTGGATAATAAATTAATATTAAAAAGTTTTAATCAACATTAAAAAATACAACCTAGCTATCTTCTTCTTCTTCTTCTTTTTTTTATTTTAGCCACTGGACCATGTAATTAAATAATTTTTTTTAAGCTACTAGACCATGTAATTAAATAACATAAAAAAAGAGTTTAAAAGATTAAAATAATTCCTTGAAAAATTCAACTTCTCATTTTCCATTTATTTTTCTTAGAAACAATCACAAACAAGCCTAGAACATCATTTCCTCAAAAACTGGAATCTTTTATTTCCCCTCATCAAAATCACACCCTAAAAATACCATCAAGCCCAAGTGCCCGACAAATACCCAACCCTCTGTGTCAAAAATAAACTTAGCAGTCAACACAACTGGTCGCTGAGGCCCTATGCTTATCCAATCCTCCCATCAATATTGGTGTTGTTAGAGGATAAACCAAATTAAAATAAAAAAATTAGAGCAAAATCTCAGACTAGAAAGTTCAAAAATGAAAAAGCTTTTGCTAAATAGGCTTCTCGGCGATTTCATAAATGGCAAAGAGAGATTTGGAACTGAGGAAAACTCTTAAAGTCGAATGGACTTCCTTGAGCGAGAGAGTGGGCCTATGCAAAACATAGAGAGAGAAAAATGATTTGAGTTGAGAGAGAGAGTGGGTATGAGCAAAGCCGATCGAGAAAGAGGGTTTGACATGTGCGAAACAGTGAGAAGGCTTGAGATCCAGCCATGGAAGCCTGGTGGTGGCAGGAAAGCTCTTTGAGCTTGTTCATGGAGAATGCGAAGAGACTAGAGAGACAGATAGAGAGAGAAGGTGAGAAAGTTAAATGGGGAATTATTATGCACACCGTTTCTAAGGGTACAAGGCTGCTATCAAGTTGATTTGGTTGTTTTGGTTTTGCCTTTGGGTTTTATTTTCTAGGTTTATGCGTATTTGATTCCGCGTTTGTTTAGCAAGAAAAGAAAACAAATAGAAAATTAAAAGAATCTTGTAATTTTTTTTTTCAAACTATTTTTTTTTATGTTATTTAATTACATGGTCTAGTGGCTTTTAAAAAAATAATAATAAAATGCTGAGGTGTTATTTTTTTTAATGTTAATTAAAACTTTTTAATATTAATTTATTAGCCATGTAGCATCAATTGTGCCAACTTGCACACCATTTGCTATATAAGTATTTTTTGTTAGCGAGTTAATGGTAAATGCCAAATTAACTGTAAATTGAAAATAAAAGAGACCAAATTGATTAATACAAAATGTATAAATCAAATTAAAATATGATCCCAAAATGTATGAACTAAAATAATGTTTTCGCAAAAAAAAAAAAAATATAACAAAAAAAGAAGCCAACTCGACCCGAGACCTAAAAAACTTACCCAAATTTCATCAACATTTTGGGCGGGTTAGTTAACCATGCGGCCGAGTTTGATTTTTATTGGGTTGGGATGCGGGTGACCCCAAACTCGACCCAACCCAATATTTGCTCAGCCCTAACTTAAGGGATGGCATTAGGCTCTATTTTTCTCTATGTCTCTCAGCTACGAAGATAAAGACGAATACTAAAATAGTTGTAGATTGGATGACATATTTTCTTGTGCTAGCGTTTCTCTTCCATCTCTTATTTCAAAAAGCAAGGATTTGGTGAGGCAAATTCCAAGTGTGAAAATCAATAACTGCTTTAGGAAGCTAATTAAGGTGCTAATTGGTTGGCAAAGTCAGGTTCTACTTTACAAAAATATTTAGTGATTTATAATACTCCTCCCATAGATATCAATTTGTTTTTTCTATATGATTATGTTGGTTTGTATTATGAGAGGTTATCCTTACTTTGTTCCTTTATCTATAAATACTATATTACCAAAGCCTTTGACTTTTTTTTGCCGCATCAACTTTGAAGCTCTCACAATTTTTCATGTTAGCTAATTATTTTATAAATTTTTTAATACCTATTTTCAATACCGTTCCCCCCCCCCCCCCCCCCCCGAGATACTTTTTCTCATTTTGTGTCTCTCAGATGCTCTCATAGTCGAAGGCTTGCAGCCATCTTCATTTGTCACTCTTTCTCTCATTTTCTCCTCAGTGTAGTACAATGCCTTTCTCTCAAACTTGGTCTGAAGTCGCTTACTCCAATTGCTCATACAAACACAATTCCCGTCCGTGGTCTGTTAATTGTGAGAAACAGCTGCCATGAAATTCTGATTTGAGATGGCACTAGAGTGGGCGAGCCTTATGGAGGGCGTGAGGAGTTAAAAGAGGAGGTTTTGGCTAAGCTGGGCAATTCTCCTTCACTTGATGATGCGACTGCAACTCAAATTAAGACTTAGAACAGTTCTTCTTGTATTGAAGTTTCTAAGCTTATTCAAAGGTGCTGTGGTAAATGTTTTAATTGTTTATACACATGCAAAAAATCTTGGTTTAATTGTTCTCATGAACTCTCTTATAATGACCATATAAACGACATAAGGGCCCAGGTTGCAATAAGGTTTCTAATTTCTAAATTACATTATTCTTAAATTTTTTAAGTGCTCAAAATTTATGCTTCTAGATATTTGCACCTACAGATCAACAAAGTTCTATTTCAATACTTCTTGGCTATATTTGCTTGGTGTTCAACAAAAGTTCTCCAACTCCAAGAGCAGCTGGTGTCCATGTGTTGTGTATTTCTGTTTTATTACTTTTATCTATGAAAATTGTTACTGGGAATGTGGATTTCTGCTTGATGCAGAATGGGGTCCACTGACTATGGAATTTTGTTACCTAAAATATGATTGTGTTGGCTTCCCTGATGTGTGGTTTTGAGTTTGGCAGTCTCTTGCAAATTTGAACTACACAGGAACTGCATTATATGTATAGAAGTGTTTCCCAATTAGGAAAAAAAAAAGTTTTTTTCAATCTTGACAAAGAATAGGTATTTCATTTTATAATGACTTATTTTCATGTTATGAACCTTACAAAAAATTGTTTTATCTTGTAAGTCTTATGAATTAGATCATTGAAATTCATAATTTGATACTAATCATTTTATTTTTCACATGGCAATATGTCTATGCATCTAATGGATATCAGTTTTAGATCATTTTGCTCTTTTCCTGTGCAGTAATTGTCATAACTCATAAGGTATCCTTAATCATTCAAAAGAGGATGCGTAAGCCAAATGTATATGTCTTGAATACTTATATATGTAACTTTATATGCTATTATGGTGATTTTGTTTATAAGTTTTAAGACTTTTTAGAGATTTTGCAGCAAGTGTTTTGGGTCTAGGTTCAGGTATGGAGAAGGTGGTAGGTAATTTTAATGTTGTTAGTTAGGGTACTGAGTAAAGGATAAGATTTTACTGGAGTTATGGACTAAGATTGCCATAATTGCAATCTAAAATTTGTTGCACAAGTTTTGAGTAAAAGAAAAATCACATTTGTTTTATGATATTAAATGGGTATAGATACGGGTATGAAAAAAGATTAATTTATAAATCATCATTAAATATATTAAATGGGTATAGATACAGGTATGAAAAAAGATTAATTTATAAATCATCATTAAATATCAAAGTTGGTGTATTTGTGGCTTTTGCTGTATTAGTTGATATTCTGTTACAATTGTGGAGTAGAGATTTTTGGTTTTGGGGGGGGGGGGGGGGGGTGGGGGGGGGTTGTGGTGGTGGTGGGTCAGATTATAAACTTATCATTAGATATCAAAGTTGGTGTGTAACAGGGGCATATTCAATAGAAAAATATATCATAAAAATAAAATAAAAATCTCCCATAATTCTCTCGTGAATCGTATAGTTTAGTAACTAGTTCTTTTATATGAAGCTCCTTCTTTACGAAAGTAGGCAAATAAGTGATAACAATTGTGTACCCAATTAAATTAAAAAAAAAAAAAAAAAAAAAAAAAACTAGGTCATGTGAGCAAAATAAACGGAAAATTAAAACCACATTCATAACAAATAATAATAATAATAATATTCAATATGAAAGTAAAGTAACGGATAGAAAAACAAAATAATGATTTGTTTCATATTAGCCAGAATTTAGTGGAATGGAGTGGAGATAAGGACAAGGTAGAATAAATGGATGATTGGCACCGGTTCAGTAATCAGAATAGTTACGGACAAAATAAAACGGGATAGATAACATTGATACATACAGAGGATGAAGATTAAATATATACAATACAATAAGCATAAAGGCTTAGAATAGAAGGTTTAAATATAGGGATTAATATGAGAGGAATAGTCACGAATTCCTGCTCCTTCCCATCCCATCCACTCTTCCCACAAATCCCAATCAGGATCACCCATTCCTCTCATCGGCTCATCAACATCAATATCCTCCTCCTCATAGTACGACTCATACATCTTCGATACACTTGATTCCTCTCTCAAATTACTCATCACAACCTGTTATACACAAATATAAACTTAAATTAGGTTAAAGTAAAATTTATTTTATTAAAAAAAAAATTATCAACCAATAAAACTAAATCAAATTCTACGAGAAAACACATAGCCTTGGTGAAGGATAAAATTCTTTTTCTTTTTTATTTTCTTTCTATATTTATAGTTAACAAAGAATATTTATCAAAAAAGAGGAAAAAAAAAAAGTTAACAAAGAATTGAAAGTGAGGACAAAAGGCGATGAGTAGGTGGCAGTCCCATCATGCCTCTTTGTTTTTCTTTTTTTCAAAAACTTTTTTTTTTTGTTTATTTTTATAGGGTATCACAATTATTCACAACACAAAATAATAATAATAATAATAATAGTGATTAAAATGACTCATGCACCATTAGCGGTCACGGCATTCACATGACCTATACCATTTCTGTTTAAAAGTCTGAGTGAGATCCTTTTTTTTTTTCAGTTAAATAAACTTCTTATAATAATGTTTTTATTGTTTAGATAAATTAATCAGAAAAATGGCCTGACCAATCGAACATTTTTAATCCAATTTTATTTTGCTAGGAACCAATACAAAGCTTATTACATATCATTTCTCTTAATTTCTCAATACTATCAGAAAGGTAAGGTAACAGACATGTATATAATATCACAATTTCTTCGGATTTTTTTTTTTTTTTTAATTTTTTGAAACAGACAGATATATGTATATATAATATCACAAATTTCTTATTAGATCAAATATCAATATTCAAGTGTAAGATGAGATTAAGCCAAAAATTACGAAGGAAAAACCAAACAAAGAATAAAAGGATTGGATTACGTACATCATAAGCTTCATTGATTTTGTGAAACTGCACTCCACAATTGCTTCCTCTGCATACGTCCGGATGATACTAGTGCCAAAAAAACAAAACGCAATTTTAAATCAATCAGAGAAAGTTCTATTTGACATGAGAGAGAGAGAGAAAAAAAAAATCAATCTTAAAGATCAAATTTTGAAATTTCATTTATATAAATATAAGCCAAGGCGAATTTTTTTTTTTTTTTCTCGTTTTAAAAAAAAAAATCCAAACCAAACCTAGGATTTAACTTTAAAAAATCCAAACTAAACCAAGAAACCCAAGAATAAAAAAGAAAAAAACCTGCAAAGCAAGCTGTCTGAAAGCCTTCTTGACATCGGATTCAGAGGCACCAGGTTGGATTTTCAAAGTCTTGTAAGGATCAATCACAGAAGAAGCAGAACAAAACATAACCCTATTCGCTATCTTCTTCTTCCTTTGCCTATCTCTCAGCTTAAACCAAGAAGAAGAGGAAGAAGAAGAACACCCATTTCCACCAATAATTCCAGCAGCAGCGGCCATTGTTAAATAAAAATAAAAAATAAAAAAAAATTTTCAAAGCACAATACCACCAAATCTTCCTTCTTCTTCTTTTTTTTTTTTTTTTTTTTTGGCTTTAAATAGAGGAAATTTTTAGCAGGAAGGTTATTGCTTGGAAATGAATCCAATGGGAAACAGCAAACGGATTTTAATTAAATTCTTAGGGAGAGAGGTTTGAAGTTTGGAGTTTGAAATGGTGGGTTTCGAAACCAATGATTGTTGAATATAATAAATTAATGGATAGAACGACTATTCAAACAGGGAAGCTTTATTATAGAATATTGATTAGATCAGGGAAAATGTATGAGGTGGCACGGTATGGAATTCGGAGGTCCTTATCCAATGAGTCAGATTTTAGATTTGTGGTTTCGTTTTTTTTTTTTTTTTTTTTTTTTTTTTAAGGATTTGGATGCTTATCTTTTGCTTTATTGGTCGTCCTAGTCATACTTTTATGGTTTATTTTGGGAATATTCCTTCTTTATTATTATTATTATTATTATTTTTATAGGATTCTTTATTTATTATTTATCTATTTCTTTTCGGCTCTAGCCCAACATAAACTACTTATTTGTTTTGCCCCTAGTATTTGCCATTTTATATTTTTGATGCTTTGCTTGATTATTTTTCTTTTCCGTTCTAGCCCAACAGTGTCAATCAAGTAATTTTTAAAAAAACCATCTCTTCTTCTTTCTAGTAAAAATTATAGCAAGTCATTCATTCAATCAAGATACAACGGAAAACAATACCATAAAGTATGTGTATTTCATAATAGAACAAAAGTATTAGTCAGTAAAGGAAAATCAATACCATATAATAAAGAAACAAGTGCAACATGAAGACTTCTTAATAGGCCACCTATTTTAGTACCTATCAAATTACAAACAAAAGAATAACTATTCCAGATAGTAACACATGAATTTTAAAATATTAATATTAGTAAATAATACTTTGGTATAAATACTCTCTCTTTGTTTTTTCTTTTACAATTCTATACTAAAGCCTTTTACCTTTAGGATAAGAAAAATGTGAAACTATTGAGATGATTTTTATTATACAAATTTTGTATAAGCTACTCAACCACATTATTTAAGGTCAAAATATGAATTCAATGATTTATTGCATATTAAATATCAATATTAGTTTCTTTAAAATCTTCTCTTCTTTCTCATGTGTGTTAAAATACTTAATATTATTAAAATAAAAAATAAAAAACCCTATTGAAAAACTCACATATCAAAACCCTTTTTAAGGAAATATTTAATTAACCTAAATGCTTATGATAAAAGGTTAGAATTTGGAATCCCAATTGTATAATTGATGTTGACAATTGACCGACTTGTTTTTAGTGTTTATTATTAAAAATGAAAAAAACTTGGATAGTTGCTTAAAGAAGTTATAGGATTAATTATATCCACTAGTCTAGACTCTAGGAGTAGGATTCGATAATATCTCTTAATCCAAACCAAAAAAAAAAAAAAAAATCAAATTTCATAATAGTGAATATGAACACTAGATGAAGTTTTTGTAATATTAAGTTATTAACATCCTAATGTCTATGCATTAATTTTTTTTTTTTTTTTTTTTTTTTTTTTTTTTTTGTGTGTGGAGAATGTGTCTATGCATTAATCTCATTTCAAAAGAATCATTCATATGAAATGATTTTATTATTTAATAAAATTTATCAATATCAAATTAGGTGAAGGGACTAGGGAGGAGTAACTTTACTAATGGCCTGTTTGAAAGTTTAGAGAGTGAGGAGAGTAGAGTGAAATGATTATCCTCCACCTTGTTTAGATGTTTTTAAAATTAAGTTTTGATGTAGTTTCCTTCACATGTAGTTCTGATTTTGAAGAAAACAGAATGCCTTTCTCTGGTTCACTCTACAAATATTGTAATACTCTGTACACTGCATCTAAGTGAGGTTTTCTAAGCTTAGCCATGTATTGGCTCAACTTATGAATTGCATAGGTGATGTCTGGCCTGGTAATTGTTAGATACAACAATCTACCAATCATCCTTGTATACAAACTAGGATCCTTAAGTTCCTCTTTTTCATACTTACTCAACTTGAGGTTTTGTTCCATTGGAGTCTTGGCTGGCTTACATCCTAGATTTCCTGCATCATTCAATAGCTCAAGAACATATTTCCTTTGGCATAAGGCTATTCCTTGGTCTAACCTAGCCACTTCAAGTCCAAGGAAACATTTCAAGTCTCCCAAATCCTTCAATTTGAACTTTTGTTCCAATAACAACTTGAATTGTGCAATCTCATCCTTGTTGTCACTAGCTACTAACATATCATCTACATAAACCAATATGATTAAGAAAGACTGATCTGCTTGCCTAGTGAACAAAGAGTAATCAGCCTTAGATTGGATAAAACCCAAGTCCTGAATCAAAGTGGTAGAGAACTTAGCAAACCATTTCCTAGAGGCTTGCTTAAGTCCATAGAGAGACTTGTTCAACCTACAAACCTGCTCCCCTTGGCTATGAAACCCTGGTGGAAGAGCCATATAAACCTCTTTAGTCAAATCCCCATGAAGAAAAGCATTATTTACATCAAGTTGAGCAAGAAACCAACCCTTGACTACAGCCACTGCCAAGAGACATTTAACAAAAACCATCTTGGCTACTGGGGAAAAGGTTTCAGTGTAATCAACACTCTCCTTCTGAGTGAACCCCTTAGCAATAAGCCGTGCCTTTTACCTTTCCACAGAGCCATCAGATTTGTATTTGACCCTATAGACCCACTTACAGCCTATAGGCTTCTTACCAGCAAGTAGAGTAGTCAAGGTCTAGGTGTGGTTAGCTTCTAGAGCTGCTATTTCAGCAGCCATTGCTTCCTGCCATTTAGGGTCAGTAACTGCTTGATAATAGTAAGTAGGTTCAACAATGGAGGATATAGAACAACAAAAGGTTTTATAGGAAGTAGATAAGTACTGATATGAAAGGTGAGAAGACAAGGGGTTAGATATACCTGATTGGAGAACAGAAGTAGTGGGAGATGAGGTAACCATGTTACAATGATAATCTTGAAGATATGAAGGCTTTTTGTGAGTTCCAGTGGACTGTCTAAGGGGAATAAGATCAGTAAGAAGCTCAGGAGGTTTAGCAGGAACATTATGCAGAAAATCATCATCAGGCTCATGATGGACTTGAAGAATGGTATCATCCAAATTAGAGGAAACAAAAGTTGGAATAGGAGAATGAGATAAAGAAGGAGCTCTAGAGGCATCATCAACAATAGTCAAAAAGTATTTACAACCATCCAGGGTAGGTGTAAGGACCCCAAACATCCATATGTAAAAGATCAAATGTTGAATTACTCATGTGATTATTAAAAGGAAATGGCAAACATTTTTGTTTAGCCAAAGGACAGATATCACAGGTAGCATTACATGAATTCTTCAAGAAAGGAAAAACATGGGACAAAACATGTAACCTAGAATCAGAGGGGTGACCTAATCGGAAGTGCCAAAGAGAGGAAAGGTTACAATGAGAAACAGTAGCAGCTGAAAAAGAATTGAAAGCTGAGTCAAGCTTGTGGGTGGCAAGAAATTCAGCTAGAGCAGTCGGAGATGTCTGCTGAAGATTAGCAGATTGTAACAAGTATAATCCATCAACTTGTTGACCTACTCCAATCGTTCTCTAAGAGGCAAGGTCCAGAACAAAACAAAGAGTAGAAAGAAAAACAAGGCAGCATGGTTGTGTCTTAGTAATGGTACTAATAGATAAATAGGGATGGCAAAATGAACCCGACATGTGGGTACCCGGTCTGACCCGACCATAATGGGTTGGATTTTACCCAACCCGTTTAACATTAGGGTCAGGTATGGGCTTTCATTAAAAAATCCGAAGCAGGTTGGGGTCGGGTCCAGGTATTAGGCATACCCGGCCTTAACCCGACCCGTATATATAATATTTAAAAAAAAAAAAAAAAAACTCTAACTATAAATACTCCCTTTTCCCCTAAATCCCTCAGACCCATTCTCTCACCCTCTCATTCAGTCATTCTCTCCCAAGCCGAAGCTGCCTCCTATTCTCTCCCTCAGCCTCACTCTCACTTGAGTAAAACCGCCAGCGCCGCTGCTCCTTGCATACCTCACCTCGCCGGCGCCGCTGCTTCACCTCTTATGCTCACTTAGCCTCCCATGCTCACTTTGCCGACACTGCTGTTCAAAGAATCAAATTCGTAATTTCTAGTTTTAGTGCTATTTTGGTTGAATAGATCGGCTTGCTTGATTTGATTTTGTAGGGTCTTATTGTTCAGACCTAGGGTTTGTATGTTAATTCTTATTTTTGCTTTTGATGTGGGAAAATATTGTAATGAAAAAAAAAGGGCTTCCGATCTGTTGCTTTCTGAGAAAATAATGGGTTTTATTAGTTTCTGATTGTTCAGATTTGTTGGTTGTTGAGAAAATAATGGGTTTTCTTGAGTGTTCTTTTTCCCCTCCTGTTTGGATGCTAAGAAAATCAATATTAGGCAATTTATTTATTTTTTGATTGAGCCACAGAATAGGCCCTGAAGTTCCATGGCCTAACGGGGCCCGGCAGGGGCAGGTTCGGGCCTCGGAAAAAAATCTGTTTAGTAAATGGGCCGGGTCCGGCCTATGGGTCTTGCCCCGCTGGTCGGGTCCGGGTATGGAAAAACTCGAACCCGACCTGTTGCCATTCCTACAGATAAAAGGTTAAATGTAAAAGAGGGTACACATAAAACATTATTAAGAGTGAGGGAAGATGACAAAACAATGGTGCCAATGTGTGTGATTGAAGCAGTTTCCCCATTAGGCAATTTAACAATGGCATTAGTAATAGCAGTAATAGAGGATGATGCACTCACTGAACACACAATGTGGTCAGTAGCCCTAGTATCTATAACCCAAGTATCTGAATTAAAAGCCCTTCTGTTCACTACCTTGGCTGAGAAGACAAAATGAGACAAATTGATACCTGTCATAGCATTGGAAGATACTATAGTGGCTACATTGGACTGAGGTGTTTGTCTTCCTTGCACTGCAGAAACAAGTGGAGAAGAGGGAGCAATCAAGGCTAGGAGCTGTTGACATTGCTCAGGAGTAAAGATGAAGTTGCCAATGCTTGTGCTTAAGACCAATTCTTGTGCTTGAGGGACTGAAACTTGATGAGCCATTGCTGTCTTATTCTTAAACTTGAAACCAGGGGGGAAACCATGCAACCTATAGCATTTATCTGCTATGTGACCAGTCTTCCCACAATGAGTACAGATTGGTTTCTCTTAACCCTTAGTACCAGGACCATTACCAACAAGATTGTTACTAAGATTGGGAATTTTAGCAACTAAAGCAGTAGAATCAACCTTAACAGTAGATGGATTAGTGACTGATCTTTGTGTTTCTTCTTGAATCAACGAAAAGTAAACCTTACTAAGAGAGGGAATTGGATCCATTAGCAAAACTTGGGTCCTAACTTGGGAAAATGTTTCATTCAATCCCATTAAGAATTTCATTACTAACTCTCTTGCTTGCAAATCATTAAGTCGGTTATTGATATTACATACACATTTTCCACAAGTGCAAGAAGGAAAAGGACTCAGATTTTGTAACTGATCCCAAAGTGCTTTTAACTGAGTAAAGAAATCTGTTATAGTCACCTCACCTTGATGAAGCTCAGAAATCTCCTTTTGAAGATTGAAGACCCTTGGACCATTTGTTTGAGCAAACCTATTCCTCAAATCATTCCAAACTTCCAGAGCAGTATCTTCATAGATGATGCTTGATTGAAGCTTGGCTGAGACTGAATTGGTTAGCCAAGTGCCAACCATATTGTCACATCTAATCCAAGCTTGCACAGTTGAGGGAGAAGACACTAATGGCGAAGAGAGAGTAAGAGTACCATCAATGAAACCCAATTTATTCTTGGTAAGCAAAGATTTCCTCACAGCTTGAGCCTATGCTGAGTAGTTTTCTCCTCCAGTCAAGGGTTGTGAACGGTTTTAGACCCCTTCGAACAACCAGATTAGTTAGCCTAGATTAATTAGCCAAGTTGTTACTTAGTCAAATTATGCAATTCTAGGTTAAAGCAATCAAATAATCATATCAAAATAATAAAGCAGTGGAATAATAAAAGACACAATGATATGATCACTCAGGAAACCACACGGTAAAAACCTGGGGAGGATTTGACCCACCGATCCTCAAGGCAAACCTGAATCTACTATGAAAAAATCAAAGTTCATACAAAAGGACTACAAGCTTCCTGCTCGACTTCCTAATGCTACCCACTAGTAGAACTTACTGACACGACCACGTGCAAGCTCTGAATCCACGGACTCCTTTTTTCTTGAATTCTTCAATCAGCTACAAGCACCCACGCTTGATATTCTTTAAACTTCAATGGTAGCAACCAAGTTGATCATCAAGATGTTGATACTATCTCTAACTTGAAAACCCTAAGCTTTGTGTAAAAGAAAGCTCCTCTAGATCTCACAAGAGATTTACTCAAAACAGCAATGTATAAACAACAATACAACTGGAGCAACTCTAAAAATGTGGCTAGGGTTTTGCCTTATATACCTAGGGCAAAAACATAAAATCCTAAACGTTTAATGAGTTAGGGCTGAGTTAGAAATTCTGCAGAAAACGCAATCTGGTCGACTTTCGATCGATCGAATCTATTCTTCGATCGATTGAGCCACCCCAATGCATCTACAGTCTCTTGATTCCAACTTCACAATAATTAAACAACTTTGAGCACACTATAACAAGACTAAACATATTGTTTTGATCATGGTTTGCCAATATTACAAATTAGAGTTCTAAATACATAAATTCCTAAACCTTTAGAACCTAACAAACTCCCCATTTGGCAATCCGTGACAAAACCCTAATTAAAAGCTCAAAGTTTTATAAGTAAAAAGCCCTTTACAAATATAATGCTCATAAACTCAAATTCAACCCTAATTACTATCCATTGGTTGCAAGTGTAGACAGCAGCTTAGTTGAATCAACCTGTATATTCTTGAAATACCTAACAAATGCATAAGCGCATGTGTGACAGAAAAGAGTAAAACAACAGGTATAACATTCTTGTAAGATTCACACAACACAAAATAAAGACATGTATGAATGAACAACTCATAAATATAAATCAATAAGCAGTGAATCACAAAGCAACAAGAATCAATGAATATAACATGTATATCAATCAACGTTACTCCCCCTAACATGAATATCCCCAAAAATGATATACGAAGTGAAACACCTAGATACAATCTAAAAACTCCAAAAGCTCCTCACAAATAAAAAGTAACAAAAAAAAAAACAAATCTCCCCCTAACTACAAAAACTTCTCTACAAGTCAAAACTCCACTCCCCCTTTTTGTGACAGAATGCCAAAGGGCAATCACAAGTCCCATCAAAAGGAGGTGGTGAGGGTGAATGAAGACGCGCAAAGTCGGCTCGGAGAGCACGAATCTCATCTAGTAAGTCCACCAAAATCTGACCATAAGCCACCTGAACGGTCATGACAGTCTCCAGAGTACGACAAACATTAAAGTCGGCCGAAGGAGGTGGAGGAACATCAGCAGCAGCAGCATTATCACCAACTGGATCAGGAACATCCTTACCAGCAAGACCTGTAGAAGAAGAAGGAGGAGGTGCGCTACTAGACGGCTCAGACCTAGGGTGTTTAGAATCAGCTTGAAGATGAGCGGCCCTCTGTCTAAGAAAAGACGCACCTATGGGAGCTATCACATGAACGAGCTTAGAGGAAGGGAAGCCACTAAGATCAAGATAAAGCAAAATCCTATGAATGAAAATAGGATGTATAAAAGCATGAGTAGTAGATGAACTCCTATAAACATCGTTCAAAGAACGAAGAAAAAGATGGGGAAAACTAATAGGAGTATCAGTAACCAGGGCGTACAAAAACACACACCTTTCAAGAGGAATGGTGTGAACATGAGAAATGGGCCAGATAGAATGACAAGCTATCCTAAAGAACAGATAGTGCAACTCGGGGAGCTCAGCAGAAGTGATCCTAGGATCAGAACCCCACTGGACAGTAGTCCCAGTGATGTAAGACAAAACGTCGCTCAACTCGGGAGACTCGTCATACGGATAGATAGGATTCTGGACCAATGGTACCCCTAGAGCATCAGCCACTACCTAAGGAGTAATGGTGTACTCTACGCCTCGTATCCAACTCTTTACTAAAGTGTTGGAATCATAGATGCAGATAGAGATGTTCGAAAAGAACTCTCTAATCAAGGCAGAAGGTGGAGGAGGATCAGAAACATCCACCAAGGGTAACCAGCCCCAACGCTCAAAGTTTGCCCTAATGGCAGGATCAAGTTCATCTAACAGAATAGAACGCTCAGCCCAAATCTTTCTCCTAAGGTTTAGCTTCTCAAAAATCTCTTGGTTTTTCTCACACAGAAACTTCTCACGGTCAAAGGAAGGAGGGGATGGAGAAGAGGAGGAGGGAATAGTCCTACGGGCTCTAGTCTTCCTAGTCATGATGCTAAGGAAAGGACAGAGACACAAAGAAAAAACCAAAAGAACACAAGAAAACAAACCAAGGGCAGACTACAAGTTAGCACAAAAAACAATAGAATGAAAATCTATATGATGCATGAACAAATACAATGCCATGATGCATGTACTAATGCAGTAAGCAATTAAGTTCAATTGAGATTAAATTGACAAAATTGGCTTGAGCAGAGAATTTCTATCAAAAGCCTCAAAAATTGAAAACCACTTGTTGAAATTTTTAAACAAATTGATGAATTGAGTATTACAAAACACAGCACATAGATTATAATGCTTAATTACATCAACACAACAAGCCAATTTCATCAAATTCTACCCAATTTAACAAAAGCCCAAAATCGGATCAAGAACAAACCCTAGATTTTTCAATTTTTCACCAAACTCAAAATTGATCAAATTAACAAGCAAAGATCATGTTTATGATGTGTCCCCACAAAAACCCAATGATCAATTTCACAAAATAGGGCTTGAATCAACAGAAAATCCCAAAAATGCTAAGTCTGAAAATCTCCCTCAAATGCATGGATTTATGCATGAAATCATGAAAATAAATTCAAAAAGAAGGGTAAAAGAGTCTTACCGGCTTGAGGAAAGAGATTCCTTGCAAAAAATCTAGAGGAAAATGACAAAAAATTGGAATAGTTGAGCTTGCCAAGTCGGAGAGAGAGAAAAGACTTTGAAAACTTTTGAAAAAGTCAAGAACAGTGTTTTTTAAAAACCTGATTCGCGACTTTCGATTGATCGAAAAATACATTCGATCGATCGAATGAGACAGTCATTTTTAAACAAAATAAAGCACTTTTTCGATCGATCGAAAATCAGACTGGATCGATCGAAATGGGCAGAGGCTCACGAAATTTTTGAGAAAAATCACAGATTTGAAAAGCACAAACCATATTTTGAAAATAACTCCTCAAAGCATTAAATTACAGAAAAAAAATGCATGAGTATGAGATGGAATGCTTTTTCAAAAACCCAAATTTTAATCCCAGTTTCTTCAAAGATAATTTCAGCCATTCTTCCTTTCAAATTCACAAGCAAAAAAAATGTTTTGCATAATTCTCAAAGTATCTTCAAACTTGGTTGGTCAGACCAAAAACACACATAATAGCATGTACAAAGTTTAGCAAAGAGTAACTTGTGTAGTGTGTGCAACTAGCATAAACTTGAGATACATGTGAGGTGATATGTGAATAGCAATCAATCACAAAGTCTACAAAATCCATCACATAGAATTTAAAAGAGACTATCACCTAAAGAGTTATATTCTATAACTCCCACATCTCCTAGAAAAAAAGCTTGTAATCATGTAAGTTTCTTATATTTTGCCCCATTAGTAGGTGAAATTTGGCATCAAGCCTAATAGTACACACTAGTTTTAATTATGTGAATTGACATCAAGCCTAATAGTACACACCAATTTTAAGCATTAAGCAATTAAAGAGGCTACACTTTATGTTCTTTTTGTGCATGTGCTACACTTTCTCGAGCACAAAATCTTACGATATGCACTAAGGTGTTCATGATTGGCTAGTGAACAGTGGTGAGATGGTTATTTATGCCTTTCTCAAAAGGATCAAGTCCGACAGTTAAATAACATGTGACTTCAAGATTAAGATAAAGTGATAAACACCTTAAACATCTTTCCCACACAACATGCACTATAAAGCTTCAACTAGTAAAGTGCAATAAATAAGCTCATCAAAGCTAAACAAGGTACATAGGACATAATATGTGTAAATAAATTGACCAATTTTGTTTTCAAAAACCAAGAAAACAATGTCAAACACATTTTTGTTTTCTCCTTTTCTCTTTTTTTTTTATTATTTTTATTTTTATTTAAGAGAAAACAAATAAATCTTAGAATGAAATGCATGAATGTAATGATGCAAACCCTAGAAACAAAACAAAAGAAACACAAAAAAAAAAAAAAAAAACCAAAGAACAATGGTCACAAAGGAATGAGCAATGAAGCACAAGGACCATGTCAGAAAAACTCAATTAGGTCGAGTCTTTTGCATCCAAAACCTTTTAGATGCATCACGAGCATTAGAGTTCTTATTCACATTTGAGTGATTTTCAACTCCAGGATTGGAATAAAGGTTCAACACCTTTACTAATTCACCAATAAGTGCCATAGGATCTTGTGCTTGAGACACAGACACTTTTGGTTTGTTTGCTCTCTTAGCAGCTTGAAGCTTGTAACAGTTAGGACGAATGTGTCCAGACTTACCACAAAAATGACAAACCCAAGCAGGTTTACCATGCATCTTATCCTTAGAAAGGGTATGTTTAGTTTCTCTCAAATCAACTCTAATCTTCTTAGGAGGTGAAACTTTTACAGGTTTGACTACCTCACTCACAGGTGGTTTGACAGTTTCACTCACAACCTTGCTCACCGAAGGTTCAGAAGAAGATGAAGGAACAAAATTTGTGGAATGTGGTGCAGAGTCAAAGATGCTTTCAACATATTCTAACCCAGATTTATCAGAAGGATACTTTTGAACATTCAGCATGTAATCAAGTTTAGAACTAGCAGATCTAGCAACAGATAAATCATGTTCCAAAGTTTTAACTTTATTAAGCACAAGCATGTTCTCAGATTTAACATTGTTCAAAAGATCATTAGCATCAAACAGTTTAACAAGCAAATTTTTCTTTTCAAGCTCAAGAGATTCAATTTTCTTCAGGCCAAGTTCTACATTCATAGCATCCCTTGCAGCAATTTTGCAAAGTTTATTGTAGGCCTCTTGAAGATCTGCATCCTCAGAGAGTTCCTCATCAGAAGGATTCTCTTCAACAGATATGCTTTCATTGACTACAGCTGTAGTAGTGAAAGTAATGAAGTTTCCATCCTCATCACATCCGGACTCATCATCAGAAACCTCATTATCGCTAAGGGTTACAGCCATAGCTTTACCCTTAGTCCTCAAGAATGTAGGACATTCAGATTTCACATGACCATACCCTTGACAGCCAAAACACTAAGGACCCAAAGAATTATTTGAAGATTGACCAACTTTTTCTCTAGGTTTTTCAAAGTTATTAACTTTAGTGGGATCATTCTTCCTAAAATTTCTAGGTTCAGCAGTGTATGTACCTCTTGCCTTTCTGTTGGTATTTCTAAGAAAGTTTTTGAAGTTTTTGGCAAGATAGGCAATCTCTGTAGCAGAGAGCTCATCATCAAATCCACCACCATCAACATCATCAATTGACTTAAGAGCCATTGATTTGGATTTGTTCACTTTAGGTAGGTCAGACTCATAGGACTGAAGAGATCCTACAAGCTCATCAACATGGATGGAGTCCACATCCTTACTTTCAGTGATGGCAGTCATTTTAGGTCTAAAGTCTTCAGTTAAAGATCTAAATATCTTTCTAACAATTTTAGGTTGATCATAGATTTTACCCAAATTAAAAGCAGAATTAACAATATCATTCAGTTTGGCATAAAATTCATCAAAGGATTCATCATCAGACATCCTAATGCTCTCAAACCTAGCAGTTAATTGCTGCAGTTTGTTTATCTTAATTGCCTTTGTGCCTTCATGCACAGTTTGGAGGATTTTCCAAGCAATATGAGCAACCTCAACATTAGAGATCCTCTTAAATTCCTCCATAGAAACAACATTGAAGATGACATTCATAGCTTTGCTATTGAAGTCAGCTGCTTCTTTTTCAGAAGTTTGCCACTCACTCACAGGAGTAGTGGACTTCTCCCATCTGTACTTAACGGAATTCCAAGCTCTCTCATCAATGGATTTCAGGAATGCTTTCATCCTTACTTTCTAATAAGCATAGTTATTCCAATTAAAGTGAGGAGGAACAATAAGAGAGTGTCCATGCTCCATGACAACAAGGGTCAAGGATCAGCTCAGAGATAAAAAATCTCAAACAAAAAAGCTACCTGCTCTGATACCACTTGAACGGTTTTAGACCCCTTAGAACAACCAGATTGGTTAGCCTAAATTAATTAGCCAAGTTGTTACTTAGTCAAATTATGCAATTCTAGGTTAAAGCAATCAAATAATCATATCAAAATAATAAAGCAGTGGAATAATAAAAGACACAATGATATGATCACTCAAGAAACCACACGATAAAAACCTGGGGAGGATTTGACCCACCGATCCTCAAGGCAAACCTGAATCCACTATGAAAGAATCGAAGTTCATACAAAAGGACTACAAGCTCGCCGCTCGACTTCCTAATGCTACCCACCAGTAGAACTTACTGACACGACCACGTGCAAGCTTCGAATCCACAAACTCCTTCTTTCTTGAATTCTTCAATCAGCTATAAGCACCCACGCTTGATATTCTTTAAACTTTAATGGTAGCAACCAAGTTGATCATTAAGATGTTGATACTATCTCTAACTTGAAAACCTTAAGCTTTGTGTAAAGGAAAGCTCCTTTAGATCTCACAAGAGATTTACACAAAACAGCAATGTATGAGCAACAATACAATTGGAGCAACTCTAAAAACGTGGCTAGGGTTTTGCCTTATATACCTAGGGCAAAAACATAAAACCATAAACGTTTAATGAGTTAGGGCTGAGTTGGAAATTCTGTAGAAAACGCAATCTGGTTGACTTTCGATCGATCGAATCTATTCTTTGATCGATCGAGCTAGACCGAAATGCCCCAATGCATCTACAGTCTCTCGATTCCAACTTTACAATAATTAAACAACTTTGAGCACACTATAACAAGACTAAACATATCGTTTTGATCATGGTTTGCCAATATTACAAATTAGAGTTCTAAATACATAAATTCCTAAACCTTTAGAACCTAACAGGTTGTGTGACAAGGACTGTGCTTGGATTCTCTGCATGGTGCAAGAATAGGGGATCATCCATTGGTGAGTCCTGTGAAGAAGAAACAGATACACTCTCGATGTAGAACCATTTGTAGTAGCAACGGAAACCATTATTGACAAGACGAGAAGAAATTTTCTTAGTATGAAGGAGGAAATTCTCGAGAAAATTGTGAGAAAGTGCAAACCCTGTGATGAGAAAGTGCAAACCCTAGAGAAATTTGGGAAATTGCTTTGATACCATATCAGAAAATAGGGAAGAAAAAGTTTCTCAATTGTATTAATCAATCAATGAAAAGTGCACTCCTTATATACAATCAGAGTAGCCTAATCACTACTAAAACTAACTAATCAACTCTACACGTGTGAATCCACATATACCACTCTCACGTGTCTTAACTAACCTCTACAACTGATACATACAAACTGAAACTACATACAGCTTTAACATCTTAAGCTACTTGTCATTTAACTCTTGCTTCTCTTTTCTTTCTTCAATTCTGCAGCTTTGCCTTGTTACTGACTCTGTCAAGCCTTTATGCCTCTCATGCTCATCATGCTTTACACTTTGATAGAATTCGCATTTGGAGTTGTTCTAGCAGAACTTATAACAGGAAAACGTGCACTTATTTGTGACAGCAAGGAGGCTATCAAGATGAAATCACTAATTACTGTTGTGAGTGAACAATTTCTTTACTCAAAGGATTGAATGTTTCAAAAAGTCATTGACACAGATAGAACTTAAAATTGAAGCAAGTGACTAGGTCTAGGTTGAAGTGGAACCCAAATGAGATACTAAATTTGACTCACTGAACCAACAAATTCCTGGCAAAATTAACTCTACCTACTGAATGTTTTCTAAACACATGCTTAACTTTACATATTCTCAAATCCATTAAATTCATATATAATTGTTAAATTACATGTTATGCAAGTGCTTTCACTGCTATCAATCAAACAATCAAACAAAAATCTTGAATGTCAGATTCATGCGGAAATATAATCATATTATATTCTCCATAGCTTCTTGGTCTTGCATACATAACTAGATTAGTACTTCTATCATCACATCCAGACAAGCCACTTTAATAATGATGCACAAGCTAAGTTTTGTTTCCATCACATGACCAGATTAATAAAGTTTTCCGAGATGAACACCCAGAGGATGCTTTGGAAGCTGTCAAGGCTTTGCCGGCTATATTGTGGCACAAAGTTAAGGCAATAGGGCCTCAGCATATATATATATATATATATATATATGGAGCACCGATATATAATTACCCAATAAAAATCACAAATAGAGGTTTTTTAATATATTATAATAGTATTAATTAAGTCCAAATATTAGTCAATGAATAAAATAATATTTTTTTATCCAATGAAAAAAAAGAAAAAAAAATATTACGTTCACAACATTTTTCATAACACTTTCAAAATAAATCCTAAGAGATAAGTTGTTACACGGTATTATTGATGATAAAAAATTAATTTCAATGGTGAGTTCAAATTAGAACCAATAACAAATTAACACCTAAGATTTATTATGAAAATATTATGAATATAGCTTCTAAAAAGAAAGAGCAATACAAAAAAGAAAATCACAACATATTTTGCAAGTTGAGTTGACAAACTTTTACTAGTTTTTATCTAAATCCACCACTAACATCACTTTTTTACTTACCACTATCAAATTATCAATCTGCCACGTCAATAGATGTGAAAAGTTTTGTCAAATTTTTTGTCTATAGACTTTCAAAAAAAAAAAAATCTACATGGTTCATGTTAATTAGTAGTAATTTTGCATCTAAAATAAGATAATTGAATTTAAATTCTTTAAAAAAGTCATATTTAAATATATAAAATGCCTCAATTTTAGTTTTTGCCTTAGGCCCCCAAATACATTAAGCCGCCCTTGAATACAAACCAATCATCAAAGACCTGACCATAAAATCAAACTTACCCAGTATACACAATCACAAAGACCTAGTTCATCCATATATCACGAACTAATAGGATTGCAAGTGTTTAGAGAAAAATAAACAAGAAACACAGGTCCATATATAGCTACAATCACCATTGAGATACAGATTTATGCAAGTTCACAATCTAGACTCACTCAAGCACTTATAAGAACATAGTTATTTGATTCAACTCAAAAGAAACCCATGAAACAAAAATTAAAACAGAGTTTACCTTTGTGAGAGAATGCTAGGTGTGAGAGAGAAGAGTGAAAGACAGTCCAAGAGTGAAGAAGGAGAGAGAGAGAGAGAGAGAGCCAGTGTGAGCTGAACGAGGTGAAAGAGTTTGAGAGAATTATTTTGGTTTCAATTTTTTATTTTTATTATTATTATTATTTTTTTTTATGTTATAGAACATTGTGGGTCCGTTTAGATACTACTTATTGTTGCTGAAAGTTGCTAAAAATTGATTGTTGTTAAAAACATTGTAGCAAAATAATTTTTAAATGGATGAATAGTATCGTGGGTCCCATTTTTAATATTTTTTAATGTATGAACAGTACATGAACAGTGCATAAACAGTGCACGCACTGTTCATACACAGTAATTTTTGTCTCTAAAAAGTCAAGAAAGCTGGCCAAAAAAAAAAAAAGGGAGAAACCGCAACGCAGAAAATGCACAGCAACTTTGAGTGCCATCCAAACCGGCATTGTATTTTGTTTCTCACAAAAAAAAAAAAAAAAAAGAACATTGTAATTTTTTTAATATGAAAGGGTAAATTGGGCAATTCCTTTTGTTAAGCATTTCTCTACTCTACTCTCACTTTAAATCTCTTCAATTTAGGGAAATTAAAAATGAGGGGTTAGAAATAATTAGAACCCCTCCAAATCTCTCTTCCTCCTTCCTTAAAAAACATCTAAATAAGGTAATTTAACTTATTTTCCCTCTCTTTACTCTATTTCCCTCCCCCTTCACCCAACATCCAAACAGAGCATAAAGTTGCCAAAAAAAGATAAGAAATTTTGGGATGAGAGGGGTAGAACTAGAAATTTGTATTAAAAAAACAAACAAAATAGTAAAAATTTGCAAATAATGGAGGGCATATGAAAATTGAATGCATGGCATTTTGACACTATGCCGTCAAAGACAAAGAGATGTGAGGAAGCTTGTGCCTCGTAAATTTTGGGATATGGTGTTTTTTTTTTTTTTTTTTTTTTTTTTTTTTTTTTAAGGAGAAAAGTACTAAGTCTGTTGTCTGTGAGTATTAATCCATATATATATATATATATATATATATAACTAAAGCCTCTACTAGCTCTACAATTTTTCATATTATTTTTTTATTTTTAATTCTTTTTAACGTTTTGTTATATTGGAATTTATCAATTTAACCCTCCCAACAGTGTACAATAATACAACTCCCCCATTAGCCTTCACGTCACCTTTTTTTTTTTTTTTTTAAAAAAAAGAAAATTCTTTTTAACTTTTTATTATTATATTAGAATTATCAATTTAAAACCCTAATACAAGTATACGACTCCCTCTTCAACCTTCATGTCTACACCCCACAACCTCTCTGTTTTCTCATATACGCTGGCACCCCAAAACTCAAATCGTCCTGCCGCCACCGCCACTATGGATCACCACCACTGCATCGATTTCTCTTTGCCTCTCCATCATCGCTCAATCCAGCCCATCATATTCTATGTCGGCAAATTATTTTGAGGTAATTAAAACATGTTTTTTACTCTCCTTAATTTCTATATATTGCTCTCTCTCTATCCGCTTCAATTTTTCATGGAATTTTGTTAGTTTGTGGCTGTGGGTTGCTCTAGATTTAAGTTTTTTTTTTTTTTTTTTTTTTTTTTTGTTTTTGTTTTCATGGAATTTTGTTGGTTTGTGGTTGTGGGTTGCTTTGTTTAAATTTTTTCTTTTTTTTTTCTTTGCAGATTTCCATGTTTTCTTCTTCTTCCTTTGTTGTCAAATCTATGGCAAAGAAGAATCATGAAATTTTTGTAATTAGATTTTCTTTTTCCCTTTTTTTTGTATGCAAATTTTATTGGATTTTTGGTTTCTTGGGATTCTTCTATTTGGTTTTAATTTTGGGTTTGTTTTAGTTGATATATAGTGTTTTTCTCATCTTCATTTTACATTGGTTTGGATTTTCTTTTTCCCTTTTTTTGGTTATGCAATTTTTATTGGATTTTTGGTTTCCTGGGATTCTTCTATTTTATTTCAATTCTGGGTTTGTTTTGGTTTGATATATAGTGTTACTGTCGTCTTCATTTACATTGGTTTTCCCTTTTTATAAATTATTATAATCTTTGGGTCTTCTTATATGATAGCCTATGGAATGTTATGTTGGGGCTGCCGCTATTTTGGATTTCGTGGGAATTTTTTTTGAAGGTTGGGGTTGGTGAGTATAGTTGTTTGAGATTGCTGAACATGTGTTTGAGGTTGGGGTTGTGTTACCAAGATTTGCTATAGCTCAGTTTGTTGTATAGTTTATAGTGATTGGTTTGAGATCTCTAAATGTGACAAGAATTATTTGTGAAGTTGTGAAGTTTTGTTTAATGGTGGGGAGCAGAATTTTATGTTGGGTAGGAAGCGTTTTTTTTTTTTTTTTATCCAACTTAAATGAATGACTGGCTTTTATGTACTACACCTATTCTTTGAACTTGCTTTCAAGTTTCATATGATTATATATATATATATATATATATTTTTTTTTAATGGTGGACAACATTGAATCTTGTCTATTTCAAGGAGGGATATATTATGAAAAAATTAAGTCATAGAAAAGGGACAGTATGTTTCTTAAAATTATTGCGTTTAGTTTTTGAGTTTGAAAAAACAAAAGTTCTGAATTTATATTTCTAAAACTCGATAATAAAAAAATAAATAAAAAAACACAAAATCTTATTTGATATTTGTAAAACCCAATACATAAAAGCAGACCCCTTCTCCTTACTCCAGAACAAAGACCCACAGCCCATTCAGACTTCAAAGTCCTCCGTTCTGATTCTCCTTCTCAAGCTCACTTGGCATTCAAATACAAAGGATTTGCAACTGAAGGCAGGATTCTCTGATGAGCAAAATTTGAACCCAAGGTAAGAATTCGGATTTGCTTTCAATTGAAGACCTACTTATTCTGTTATTATTTTCTATATATTGCTCTTTCTCTCCACTTCAATTGTTCATGTGGGTGATCTACTTTTGGTGTTTTGGGTTGCTATGGCTAAATGTTTTGCCTTAACAGGAGGAAGTTTCAGTATTTAATCATCTTGATTTAACTTTGATCTTATATTTTAGATGGGTTATTTATTTTTTTGTTATTAATATGAGCCTCTTAGTGTACCAATTACTTGCATCGGTACCATTAATGAATTCCCAATAGGTTTAATTCTTTTTCTTGGTGATAGGTTTCAAATTTGCCACATAGAATGTTTGGTCTTTGTTTTCCTTTTTGTTCTTGAAAAGATATAATAATTTCATTGTTAGATGATAGTTGGAAATATTTACAAATTTTCAATTAGTCCAGAAATTTGATTTTCCAAGTTCCAGGGATGAAGGAGATCAAGATTTCAAAGGCCAATTTGATGTAAGCCATGGCTTTTGAGATGGGTGGAATTCATAAAGCCTGCAATGATATGTAAATCTTTCAATGGTATCATATACATAATACCAAGTTTTGTATTTTTATATTCCCAGTATTTGATATATTGTTTTAACCAATCCAATTGATTGTATTAGTTGCAGTGGAGGTTGGCTATTATGGTCAAATGGGAACCATAGGCATGTGGATGAAACTCTGAAGTTAGTAGTGAATTTGGTGCAAACAACCTGTATACTTGCTATGGAATATATGGAAGCTTAGAGAAATAATCAGTTTAGATAGCCTGTTGAAGGGTGTACACGGCCTCTATGGATTTGGGGCTTCAAGCAGTTGAGGTAGAGTGTGAATTTAAAAGTCCAATAGATTAAGTAAAGTCAGTTGGACCTACCAATTTGAGCATTGGCCACATCCTTCCTTAATGATGTTAGACTACTTCGTAGTTGGTTCTTCTATTAGGAATTTATTTTTCTCTTATGGCTTTCCTTGAACAAATAGACCAATAGAGAAGATATCATGTGAAGCAAAGAACTGGCTAGGTTTGCTAGACAATGATGTATTGGATGGAGTAGCGTCCCCCATGTATTAAGACTCTACTAAACAATGATGTACCTGCTCAAAAAAAAAAAAAAAAAACTCAAATTTTTTTAAAATTTTTTTATTAAAAGTTGTGCTATTACCCCAGTACATTAAAAATCACTACTCTTGTTTTAGTTATAAAGTTGTAATATCTATTGGACATTATAGTATTTTGTGTTTCAATGCATTAATATTGTTCTTTTTTTAAAACAAAAAAATTGTCATATTTGAATGATATCTTGAATTATCACTAACTATATATGGTATATTATTAATGTCATCTCTTATTTCTTAGCATTTCATTTAATTATATAAGTTATTCCAACTAAAATAAAATAAAATAAAATGAAATGAAGATTTGAAATAATATTTTAAACTACCATAAATAAATATTCAATATAAACTAAAATTTTTCCCATGCATCGCACAGGTTAGCGACTAGTATTATATTAATAGATGATATAATATCTGGCTTTTCAGATCTGAATAAAAACAATCCCTTTTGAACCAGCGGATAGGTCCATAATAGCACTCTACACGTGGTTCCCCGCATGCAACCCAGTAGCCCAACCCCGACTCTTTACACTTTGTTTGGTTGCAAATGAGGGACGAGGAAAGAAATGAGTAAAAGGAAGGGAATGTGAGAGAAAAGAAAAGAAAGTAATTTTTTAAAATTTTTTAATGTCTAAATCCTCTCATTGGTACTGGACGAGCTCCTCTCCTTTCTAATTCTTCCAACAGAGAGTTTCAACAAGGGAGAGCTGGATATGTGGCTGACTTCGTTGAGCAGGCTCTACTTCTTGCCCGAGACATGGAGGAGCTCCTGAAGTTGAAGAAGCATGAAGTGTTCCTTACTCTAAAGAGAAACTTGGCTATGGTAAGTTCCCGTGTTCGAGCTCCAAACTCATATCCCTTCTTTTTTAACATAATCTCTTGTTCTTCCTTATATATATATATATATAGGCAGTTCAAGTTTCCCACGTTGCTGAAGAGTGGGTGGACCATGCCATTTCCAAATCCAAGGAAGAGGAGTCATGCCAAATTTTCGCCACTAAGGCTTAGACTGACATTGAGAAGAAATACAAGGACTCCCTCTTTAAGTTAGCTGAAGCCAAGAGGGAAAGAAAAAGTGCTGAAGCTGCCTTGGGGGGGTGTTAAGAGATGGGCTAAGGAGCAACATGGTCTACTTTAGAAAGTTGAGGAGGAGTTAGCCATTGCTAAAGAGAAGATTGAACTCCAACGGAAAGAACTAGAAGGGAAAGAGGTAGAACTGACCAAGGCTTAACAAGCTGCCTATGAACTAGGGCAAAAAGAGACCTCGACTAGCCTTACCCTCCAAATGAGAGATTTAGGTCGACAGTTCTGCCACCAAGTTTGGGCTAAAGCCCTCAATGCTATCGAGGTGGACTCATCTTTGGAGCTCAGAGATCCATCAAAGATTGTCTACCCTTCTGCTTTTAGGGGCAAAGCCAGCTCGTCCACCCAGCGGCAAGCTCTATCGAACCAACTTCTCAACCTCCAACTGAAAAGGAAAGCCACGATAAAAGGCCACTGGAGAAAGGGGACAAGGCTAGGGGGTAAAAAGAAAAACTTTAGAGGATAGGATAGGCCTTTTGAAATCTTTTGTAATAGGAGCTCCAATTTTGTTATTTAGCTTACTTAGTAGGCTTTTCTACCTCTCTTTTTTGTATTGTTTGTCCCCTGATTATTGAATGATGAAAGTTCTACTTTTATCTGACTGATACTTACTCGTATTTGCATCATGTCCTTTGTTTTTTGTTTTTTTGTTTTGTTTTTGTTTTTGTTTTTTTTTGTTTTTTTGTTTTTGTTTTTGTTTTTGTTTTTGTTTTTGTTTTTGTTTTTGTTTTTGTTTTTTGTTTTTGTTTTTGTTTTTTGTTTTTGTTTTTGTTTTTTGTTTTTTGTTTTTTATTTTTTTCATTTTTGTTTTTTGTTTTTTTGTTTTAGTTTTTTTTTTTGGTTTAAAGTGCATGTCCACCACACTGTATTGGTTATAAGTTTGTTGATTCATTTCAAGTGTTAATTTACCCAAGGCATGTGACCCGAGGAATCAAAATTTTCCGAGGTTCTGTTTAACATTTAGTCATTTTCTCCTTTTGTAAGAATTTACCCAAGGCATGTGATCTGAGGAGTTGAACATGACTGAGGTTCTGTTTAACACTTAGCTATTTTCCCCCCCTTTGTAAGAGTTAATTTACCATGGCATGTAACTCGAGGAGTCAAACATGGCTGAAATTCTGTTTGTAAGAGTTAATTTAGCCATTTTTTTTCCATTTGTAAGAGTTGATTTACCCAAGATATGTGACCCGAGAAGTCGAACATAGCCGAGGTTTTGTTTAACACTTAGCCTGAGCAAAACAAATAATACAAAGATGCTGGTAAAAGTAAAACTTTAAGAGTAAGACAAAAATTGAATAATTTTAGTATGATTCATTAATAATAATATTTTCATAGGTTATTTACATTCCAAGGCCATGGGATAGTGTTTTCATCCAGGTCTTCTAAACGATAAGCACCTATTCCTGCCAAGGTTTTCAGACCCAGGCTGTTCAATGAAACGTAAAAGGGAGAGGTTCAAGGTTTTTAAGGTAGGACCAAGGTCGAACCGAGGTCGAACCGTGATGACGTCATAATTATTTTAATAATTTATTGAAATATAAATTAATATAAGTAGAAAAATGAACTAAAATAGTCCAAATAAATATAGAAATCTAATTTTCAAATGTCTTTTTATATCATAACTTTTATAAGGAAAATAAAAAAATATTAAATATTAAGCAAAAATAAATATATTTTTTTATTATAAAACTCAATATTGTACTCTTTTAATCTTTTTATGAGAACTTATGTCTAAATTATCTCAAGTTATGCTCAAGCCCATTTGACTATCCAATAAATTGTTTCATGCCAAAGCCCATTTGAATATTTAACTATTTATGAAAATTTTTAAAATAAAAAATAAACAAAAGCTAAAAGAGTGGCCGGATAAGGCATTAAAAAATTGATTAAATAAAGAATAAAGTCCTATAAAATTTTAAAAAGAGTAGTTGACACTTGACACTTGACACCATGTATTTAGTTAAATTTTAAAAATAAAAAATAAACAAAGGTTGAAGAGTGGCTAGCTAAACCATTAAAAAATTAATTAAACCCAATAAAACTTAAAGAGGAGTGGTTGACAGCTTGCATTTAGTGGGTGACAGAATGCAAGTTGTCAATCACCTTCAAAGAGCCCAAAAGACTCTAGAGTTCATTCAAAGGAAAAAAGCAGAAGGGAAAAACTGCAGAAACAACAAACAAAAAAAATGCAGAGAAAGAAAAAAATGCAAAAACAACAATCGGCAAAAACACAGAGAGAGAGAGAGAGAGGGCGAGCGAGACTGAAAAGAAGAATAAGAACAAATAGTGGTGTGATCTCAATGTCTGAGGTTGAAGCTTCATCAATTTCTGAGCTATAAGTACCAAAAAAGAAAAAAAAAAAAAAACTCTGAATCACTGAACCCGCAAAAACCGTGACAACCATCCACAGTTTTCAAACCCGTGAGGTTGAATCGCAGGTCGCACGATTCACTAAGTTTTTCATATAGGCCGGTTTTTGAGGTTAAAAGGACTGTTTTGGTGAACGGTTTCCGGTTAACCCGGTCGGACCGTACGGTCCAGTCTGAGTTTCACAACCACGATTCCTGCCACTAATGTTATACAATAGGGTCCTTCCCATTTAGGCTCTAGTTTTCCCCATGTTAGAAACCCAGTGTTCCCTACAACCTTTCTTAGGACTAGGTCCCGTAGTATGAGCGCCCTTGCCTTGGTGCTTCTATTGTATCCTTGTCTAAGCTTTTGTTGGTAATGGGTTAGTTTAACAACAGAAATCTCCCTCCTCTCTTCAGCCAAGTCCAGGTTAGTACAGAGGAGCTATTCGTTTTTATTGCTATCGAACTGGTCAGTTCTTATCGTCGGGAAACCCGTTTCTAAAGAATTGACTGCCTCGAAGCCATACGTCATTGAAAAGGAGGTCTCTCTAGTTGATCTCCTCAGCGTGGTACGATATGCCCATAGGATAGGGTAACTCATCTACCCATCTGCCCTTTGCTTCATCCAACCTCTTCTTTAGCCCATCCATAATAACCTTGTTGGTCGCCTTAGCTTATCTGTTGCTTTAAGGGTAGGCTCGAGTAGAATATCTATTTTTTATGCCTAACTTATAACAGTATCTTCTGAAAGCCTTGCTATCAAACTGGAGACCATTGTCAGATATAATAGTACGTGGGACCCTAAATCGTGTGACGATATTCCTCCAAACGAATCTCTTTATGTCCTGGTCTTGGATATTAGAGAGGGGCTTTACCTTAACCCACTTAGTGAAGTAATCAAACCCGATAAAGAGCCATCTTTGGTTTCTAGTTGCCTTTGGGAATGGCCCAACTATGTCGAAGCCCCATTGTGAAAAAGGCCATGGACTAGTAAGAGGATTCAAGGTCCCTCCTAGCTGGTGAATATTTACGGCAAATCTTTTGCACTGATTACACTTTCTAACGTAGTTTTGGGCAAACTGTTGCATGCTAAGCCACCAATATCCTTAAGTAAGAGCCCTATGTGATAAAGACCTTCCTCCAGTATGACTGCCACAGATTCCTTTGTGGAGCTCTTCTAGTTATGCTTCTACTGCCCTAGGATGAACACATAATAGGTACAACCTAGAGTACGATCGTTTGTACAATTTCTATTCTTTTAAGAGCTAGTACTCTGGTGCTTTTCTTCGAATTTTTTTGGCCTCAATTTTATCTTCGGGCAGTGTACCATCCTTCAAGAGTGATACTATTGGGTCCATCCAGCTCAAGCTGACATGTATTGTACTTACTCCAATTGGGAATTGGTCCTCCTAACTAGATGCGGTCTTCTACCATTATAATCCTTGGTACACCTTCTCCTAATGAGGTGGCTAAGGTTGCTAACGAGTTAGCATGGGCATTCCTACTCCTGGGAACTTGCTTTATAGAGAATATCTCAAAGCTCGATTGTAATTGTTTTAGTTGGCTTGGGTACCATTGCATCTTTTGGTCTTTGGCCTCAAATTCTCCAGCCACCTGCATCTTTTGGTCTTTGGTCTATGGTTATGTACTTGGGAGATATTAGAATAATCTCGACCCCAAAACCCTTCTAGTTGGTGGCCCCATCCACATATAATTCCCAGAGTAATGATCGTGTTGTCATCATGATTGTCAGAATTCCTTTATCAGGCGTACCTCCCTCCTCGGTGCCATCCTTTTCCCTTCCTTCAGTAAACTCGGTAACCAGGTTGGCCAAAATTTGCCCCTTTTCAATCGTATGGGATAAATATTTAATGTCAAATGCTTCTAACATGGTTCCCCACTTTTCTACTATTCCTGTATAGTCTGACCTCTATAGCAATGCTTGTAAAGGAAGCTGGGTGAGAATGATGACCGTATGTGCTTGAAAATAATGGGGAAGCTTCCTTGTGGCATGTATGATGGCCAAGATTGCTTTCTCCAAGGGCAGGTATCAAGTTTCTACCTCTTGAAGAGACTTGCACACATAATAAATGGGCTTCTACACCCCTGCATTTGTTTGAACCAGAACTAGGCTTACTACATGGGCTGTGAAATGTAGGTGTACAAAACTTCCTCATTCTCAGGTTTGGACAGGATTGGTGGGTGGGCCAAGTACTTCTTCAACTCCTTAAAAGCTTTGTCACACTCCTTAGACCAAGCAAAGTCTTTCCATTTGTGAAGTAACTGAAAGAATGATCTACAACGATCAGTTGACCGAGAAATGAATCTATTTAAAGCCATTGTTATCCCAGTTAGTCATTGTACTTCCTTTGGATTCCAAGGCAAGTGCAGATCATGATTGACTCTAATTTGATCAAGATTAACCTTGATTCCTCAGTGGGTGATCATGTACCCCAAGAATTTTCTTGATCCCACACCAAAGGAACATTTAGAACACCTATTTGCTCTTTATCACCATGTCATCTATGTAAGCTTCTATGTTCTTGCCTAGTTGAGCTTCAAACATCCTCATCACCATTCTTTGATAGGTGGAACTTGATGGAAATAAAGATAAATGCAGCAGAAAATAAGTTTTAAACGAATCTACTTCATTCGATATTGATAACACGTACTAAGTAAATTTCAGAATTTGAGAACAAGAGATTGTACCTTGAAGCGATGAATTTCAAAACAAAGATTAAAGCACTTGGGACTACTTTTAATCTTCACTCCAATTCCACTAACGCCCAAGATGTGTGGTCTCTCAAACGGTAACAAAGGGATGACTAATGAGTGACAAAAACTCACATGCACACCATTTTACAATGATGTTTCTTGCATATGAAAATATGAATGTTTTTCCCTTTGTATCTAACCAATTTATCTAATTGGGCTGGCCTTTTGGGCCTTACCAATTGGGCTTAAGTGTGTGGCTTGGAGTGGGACCAAAAGGGACCAATAAGACACTAGCTCCAATGGGCCTTGAGCTTTTCTGTCAACTCTTGACAAGTCCAAAGTTACCATTAACTATATTTAATACCACTATATAAATATAATTGCACTCTAGGTCTTATCTATAAATTATATCCCAAGAATTTATTATACATGCAACTACTTCATAAAATATTCGTAGTAGTAGAAAATCATTAATGTAGACTGCCACTTTGTAAATTACTACATCTTGATCCTTGAGTACCCGGTTTAATCCCTTAATGTTATTCATTATATATTTATGAAATCCAATTCCATAAATATATACTTTAGTCTTACTAAAGTGGTTAGGCTTAACTCTCTGAATAACAAACTCATTAAACTTATCTCAAGGGAATACTTTATATCTCCGTTAAGAGACTATGAATTCCATCTTGAGAATATATGTTCCATCAACACTAAATGTGGCTGTCCAATATACTGAGGTTTTGACTGTTACTTTAGATCTCACTCCTGATATATCAAAGCAATCTACACCTTATGATCATGTCCATTATTCTCTCAGGATTAAGAGTTCATGCAAATACAAGTCGTGAGATTTATTATTCATTTGACAGTTTTTAGGAGAATAATAAATCTCACAACGGTCCAGTTCAATATGTCTTAACTCTTAAAACATATTAACACATCAACTAGAAGTCTCAACTTCCATGATCAAGACAAATCATCGTAGTTGATATGTTATAGTCTTCACAGATGAAATGCCCAATTTCATCACCGACTACGAACTATAATTCTGAGTTTACAAAAAACTTGTGATTTATATCTTCTGTGAATCTTCACATAAATCATATACTATGCATCTCATGGACTAAATGATAATGTCCTAATATTCATGTTACCATTATTTCATATAATAATAAAACAAATTCATTAAACATAATATTAAGTCATACATAATGTCAAACTTAATATCATACATAGCATCATACGATGGGATTTAAGGGCACTAATCCTAACAGAACTAGCATTCTTCAAGCCAAAGGGCATCAATTGATAGTGGTAGTTCCAAGTAAGGGTCAGAAATGTTGTCTTCTCTTGATATGGCAGCACTAGTGGGATTTGATGGTAGCCTTGGAAGGTATCCAAGAAACTCATTTGAGGGTGACCAAACGTTGCGTCGACTAGTTGGTTAGGGGAAATGGAAAGGGGTCTTTGGGAAAGGCCTTATTAAGTTGGTGAAATCAACACAGGCCTTGCATTTTCTTGATTTCTTCTTGACTACTACAGTGTTGACCAACCACTCGGGGTAGAAAACCTCTTTGATTGCCTCTGCCTGTTTGAGCTTATTTACTTCCTCCTTTATTGCTTTAGCATGCTCCTTAAAAGACCGTCGAGACTATTGCCTCCTCAGTGTTATGGCATGGTTCACATTAAGGTGATGGCAAATTAATTTTGGATCCATTCTCGAAGCCTCATACATGTTCCAAGCAAAAATGTTTAAGTTATTTTTCAAGAAGACCACTAATTCTTCCTTTTTAGCCAAAGGTAATTGCACTCTAACCTGGAAATATTTATCATTATTTGATCCGATGACAATCTTCTCCAATTCCTCACACTACAAACAAATCCTCGCCGTGCTATCCAAAACCTCTAACACTTCAACTATTGATCGCTTTGATATATGGCTTAAATTAGGTAGATTCTTTTGCAATGACTAGTGCCTAATAGCTACCACCATGCATTGCCCAGCCATGGCCTGACGTCCCACTAACTCCCCAACATGTTCCTTAGTCGGGTACTTCACTTTCATATGCAAAGTAGAAGAGACTACCTCCATAGCGTGGAGCCATAGCCTCGCTAAAATTGTAGTGTAGGGGGAATAGGCATCAACCACAATGAAGTTTATCTCTACTACTTCGTTACTCGTTTGCACCGGAAACTTAATCATTCCCTCGGGGGTCACGGTTCTCCCATCAAAACCTGCTAAGGGGGAATTGTACTTGCTGAGGTCCTCAGGCTTTAGTCCTAATCCCTTGTCTATATGGATACATAATTTCAATCCCGCTTCCTTTGTCTATTATCACTCTTTTTACATCAAACCCCACAAATCCGTAGTGTACCTACAAGGGCATCATCATGAGGTTGGAAGGTACCAATCTTATCAATTTCTGAGAAGCTAAGAATTGGCTCCTACTTTATCTTAATCCTCTTGGACTTTTTGCCATACTCTTCTACCCCGGGCAGAGGTGAAATGGTCACTATCCTAGATAAAGGGCTAGCTTGCTTGTTTAGTGCAACAAAAATAACGTTGATGGTTTCCAATGGTTGACATGGTGCCACCTCTCTTTGGTAACCCAATCCTGTTGGCTCCCCTTGGCTGAAGGGTTGATGTGTGAATTGTTTCAACTTTCCCGCCATGACTAACTATCCTAATAAATCATGCAAGGTCCTGCATTCCTCGGCTATATGATCTCAGTCCTGATGATACTAGTAGTATAGGTTTTGATTCTGCTTAGTGGGGTCCCCATCCATCTTATTGGGCCACTTGAAATATGGCTTATCCTTTATTTTCTCCAATACTCTATAAATGGGTTCCTTGAACACTAAATTAACTATCGGGGTGTTGTGTTGTGGAACCTAGTTGAAAAATTCTCTCCTTGGCCGACTTGGATCAAACTTGTCAGACTGAAGACCTCGTCGCTCGAGTGCGAAAACTTTTGCCTTCCCTTTTCCCTGCACTTGGTTATCTCCAACTCTTCTATGCTTGTTGATGCAATCCATCAGTTGATCTTTATTCTGAGCAAGCTTTATGGTGAGGGATTTCCTCAGGTCTAAATTCATAGGAAGCCTTACTTTGAAGGTTTTGACAGCCATGTCCTCAAAATCCCCATCGATCTCATTGAAAAGCTCCCAATACCTATTTGAATTGGTTTTTAAGGTCTTTCCCTCCCTCATGGCTCTGGAAAGCAAAGAATCTAGAGGTCTAGGGATCTTGTTGTAGGTCACAAACCTAGCCTCGAATGCCTTGGTCAGCTCCTCGTAGGATCCTATCAAGCCTTCCTCCAATCCATTGAACCACCTTATGGCGATGGGCTCGAGGCATGAAGGGAACACCTTACACATGCAAGCCTCATTTCTAGAGTGAATGGGCATCCTTTGATTAAAATGGCTTACATGCTCCACTGAGTCAGTCCTTTCGTTGTAAATTGTGAAAGTTAGTTGGGTAAAACGATGGGCGAGCTTGGTCCTCTTAATAGGGTTTGTGAAAGGTGACATGGAAATTTGGCGTAAGGCCTTGCTCATAGCATCATTTCCCATATTCCTAGGGGTTGAATTTTTTTTCCTACTTCAACGATGTCCTTCTCCACCTCCTGAATGAGAGGATGTGGTAAAATATTCGCTTGGAAGGGTTCTGGATATTTGCTGATAATTCTCCCCTTAAACTAGAGCTTTGGCTAGTTGAAGGGGTTTTATCTTTCTTGGTATGCTCTCTACGTCAAAGTTGCCTGTGCAGATGATCAAATTGATCCACACGCTGAGAACCACAGATTCTTCTCTGTCACCCGTTCTATAACCATGAGCACCACTTTCATCTTTTATAGAGTTTGCCATTTTTACCACCACACAAGAGACCACAAGGAAAAAAATTCAAGGTGACCCGTTTCCATAGATGACACCAATTGTAGAGGAACAAATATCAGTTGCAAACCCTGAATGGGCAGAAAGTTGATATGATATAGTTTGATACAATTAATTTGTAGAGAGTGGATGTAGACACTGCATTTTGTACCCCTTATAACTCGAGCCCCCGTTCCCCAATGATGCTGAATTCTAAAACCCAAGGTTGGTTTAGGGGCCAATTAGATGTTAAATTGACCTGAGAAATGTTAAAATGAAAAATATAACTTTTAATGAGCAAATAAATCAATTTTTGGAAAAATGAGGCCAAGGAAATCCTCACTATGCACATGCAAGAATTGGCATGCGCATACAGCTTTCTACATGCGTATGCAGGCCTAATCTTGCACATGCATAACGAATTCCAAAAACTATAAAACGAAAGTTTTCTACATTAATTTTGAGAGTTGGAATGAATCCCACATCATCTGGGAGTCGTTCCAAACCCCTATTTTCACACTATAAGTAGCCTTACATGGTATATTTTCAAAATGCACAGAAATCCCACGAGAAAACACTAAGATTCACTAGAAATAATGAATCAAAGAGGGAGTTTTTCACAAAACATCCTCAAGTCAATTTTCTTTTGATTAGGGCCTTTTTAGGCCTTGATCATTGAGTTTAAATTACTAATCACTCTTTTATTGAATTGTGAATAGATTTGACTGAGGGGAATGGTAAAAAATCAATCTTGAAGAGCTTTTTTTGAGGTATTAATTTAAACCTTTCTTTTCCTTTTCTTTTCTTTCTCTATGTTTTAATCTTTCTGTTTGCCTTAGTTTCTTGTTATAATATGCTTTAATATGTTTACCTAGCTTAGTTTTAGATGGTTGTATGTTTTAAAATCCTATTAGGATGTTAGATTTATCGTTTTGAAGTTTTGTTATGTTTTAAGGGTTTTTTAGGTAGAAAGCCATGTTCGCATAATCTTGCCTGCACACGCAAGCTTGATTATGCGCACGCAGGGAAGTTCATGTGTGTGCATAAACTTGCCCAAAAACCCTAGTTTTCATTTATCTATTTTTTCTTTTGCTTTCACATGTACGCTTCTATGTAGGCTCTTTTCCATATTTTTTTTTATGCTTTCAAAGCTTTTGTTTCACATATTTAATTGCTTGTTTGCTCTAACATATTAGAATTAGGGTTATCTTATGTTGTTTTATTTTAATGCTATGAACATGCATTCACATGCTCATGCATGATGCCATAAGTGCTAAGTTGTTGCAAGGTAAGTGAGGTAAGTCATGCACTCGTAATGTACGTGCATTTGTGACATGACCTTGCTTAGGTTTGATGTTTTGATCGTGTCCTTGATGCTTTGGTTGATAACATGATTTATCTTGTTTCCATCTTGATTCAATGATTCATATGTTTCTACCTTGGATAAGATATTATGAAATGATGATAGTAACATGCTAGGATTTATGTTAGGAGATGCCATGCTAGATGAATGTTAGGATCTATGATGTGATGATATGCATGATTAGATGTATGGTAGGCTTTGCTTGATAAGCATGATAGATGTATGATTATGTCTTTTGGGATGTTTGTTGCCATGTTGAATGTTAGATATATGTTAGTGCGTGTGTGAGTTAGAATAGCAATATTGAGTATGCTTTTAATAGGGTTAAGACATAAGACACAATGATGGGAAGGCAACCTTAGGGTTGGACGGTTTTGGGTGCCTAACTCCTTCCCAAGACCATACCTTAACTCTGAACCCATATCTCTAGTAGTAACATCAAAAGGTCATTCCTTAAAAGGACGTTATATATATGGTTCCTAGGCCATTGTAAAAACTAGACGGCAACTTCCCCCTTGTGTCCATAGTGGCAAGTCCACTGGGGATTGTGAGTTTAATTCCTATGTGTCCTATGTCTTAACCTTAATAAAGGCTTATTCAATATTTGTTTGCACACACATCATACAGTTCTTTTGTCCCTTAACCTTGGTTGGTGATGAGTGGGAAGATGGAAGGCTCCATTCGAGCCAAGTCTTTCAAAGTTCATCCCACCAACTCACAATGTGTGCCATTGCCTATGATGGGCTTTAAGTACATTAATGGTATGCCACCAATCTAGAAATGTCCACTTAGGCCCTCCGTTGGAATCATGGCCCACCTAGTTGTGGGTGACCTACTTATCTATCCCTTTAGCCTTAAGGAGCCTACCCACTCTTAGAGAGATCCTAGACCTTTTTATATCTTTCGTTTGTTCAACCATATATCTTGTGATCACCTAATTCTAAAGGACAAATAAAGATGTAAAAAATGGAAGGATGACCCTAAAGTTGTGACCTACCATAAGACTAATGGGATAAAAGAAAAGAGGTTCTCACATGTAAGAGGCTTATCCCTATATTCAAGGTATCTCTTAACTTGAAAGGTTCATAAGACCATAGCCTACCATCGTAAGCCCAAATCAAAAAGCCCTTTTGAAAAAAAGAGGTCTTTCGGCCTAAGATAACGAGTATGCTATGGACTTAGCATCCAAAATCCTACAAAGTCAATATGAATTTCCCCAATCTTGGGCCTCTTTGTTGTATGCCTAGGCCAAAAATGATGAGAACTTCATGGACTTTGAGAGGAAGGTTACAATATATTCTAGTTAGTGGACTACTTCAAAAAAAAAAAAAAAAATGATGATAGTGAAATGAAAGGAGAAGAGCTCAAAGGTGATGAATATATTGTAAGCCTATGTTTGAGACAAAATGTTGAAAATCTCTAAGTACATTCTAATGAAAGCCCATGAGAGTAATGTGAGAGACCTCCAAAATTAGGGTGCTCTCAAAAAAGAGATTTGGGTGCTTTTTAAGGGCACCTCTCTTTTTGGGTAAGAGGTGTGGAGTCGCCACTTTTTTTTTTTTTTAATAAAAAAAGAAAAAAGAAAAAACTAAATAAAAATTTACATGATTGAATTGCGTAAGGTTGAATTTAATCAACCATTTTGCTGGCTTTATTCCGTGCTAATTTGCTTGTATTTCAGCACTTAGAAACCCTGTATTTAGATGGGATTCATGTAAGGGTAGTGAGTGAGAGAGTATGAAGAAATGCTCAAGAAAGTGCAAGAAAGTAGGACTTTGCGGCTAGGACTCGCGGGTGACTTGCGACTGGCAAATCGCCAAATTCAGCACACAAGTGAAGTGTGCGAGAAGGTGAACAGTCGTGCAAGCGGAGTACTACAAGACAAAAAGTCCAGCCTGATCGTTCTGTTAGCTCGCGGCTTGAACTCGCGACTCAGCCAAGTCGCGAGGCTAAGTCGCCCACCAGCTCTATTTTGAAAAACCTGACTTTTCACATTCCTATCTCACCCTAGTATAAATACCCCTCATTCCCACGAAATGTAGAGAGCTTCCAGAGAGAATTTTGAGAGAGAAACACTAGAGAAAAACAAGATTGCCTCATCCACAATCTTCACTTAAGAGACTCTTTAAATTCCTCTACTTTCTTCCTCTCCATTGATACATCCTTTAGAGGTTCTTGACTAGTCCTTTTCTCACCATACCCATGTCTGTGAGAAGGTTCTTTTGGTGCTAAGGGAAGTAGTTTGGAAGGGACCAATGATTATTGGTTGATGCTATGGTTTATAGTGGAATCCAGTAAGCTAGAGAAGAAAAAGGTTCAGCGTAACCTCGTTGGAGCAAGAAGCTTAGAGGGCTTAGGTACCTGGGTAGATTAGGTTTGGAGGGTCTATTGCTGTTCATGTATCCCAACTACATTTTCTAGTGGGTTATTGACCGCTTGGAGAGTAGCGGAGAGATTTTACGTCGAGTGCTTCAGTTTCCTCTTCGATAACATATTGTGTGTTGTCCTTGTGTTTGCATCTTTGTTCCCTTTATCTTTACCATTTAATTACTACTGTGACTGTGACTATTTATGGTTTAGATTGTTTATCAATTCTGTTATAAGCTTGTTATCCTTTTTCGCACATACATTGTTTGATATAAAACTTGAATTGGTAATTTGTTGTTTGGAGGTCTAAACGGTCATAGTGTTTTCAACGCTATTTGAACATTCAATTAGTATCAGAGCAGGTACACTTGTTGTGGTCTAAATACCTAAGTGTGATCCTTGACCCCTTGTGTTTATTTGCCATGGATTGTGCATTGTATGCCTTTGTATGATTTGGTTGATGATAAATGTAGCATGTCACGTGTTTGTGAAGATGCCTCTATGAGTGATAATCTTCATAATTGTGATGCTATTTTACATGAATATTTGGATGTTGTTGATATTCCTAATATCAAATTCTTGAAGAAAAAGGCTAAGAAGTTTAATAAGGATTTAAGCAAGTTATTTTGTGAAAATAATGACTTGATTGCTAAGCTCAATGAATCCAACAAATTGGTGGTAAAATATAAGAAACTTGCTAAAAATTTTGTTGAAAAGCTGAAAGAGTTTGAATGTTTGAATATGGACATGGATGTTAAACTTGTTTTGGCTAACAAACTTGTTGATGAGCTAAAATGTGAAAATGAATCTCTTAAGATGCATGTCAAGTGTTTGATTGCTGAACCTACTGCTAAAAAGAATGAAAATATATGTTGCAATCTTGTTGTGGTACCCGATTTTGTGCCTATGGTGCGTTCTACCTCAAAGGACAAATCGGTGTACATTCCTCCACATAAAAGAAATCAAAAGGTGGAGAGAAAGGCTATTAAGTCAAAGCCTCTGTTTAGGTCTCAATCTAAGGCTTTGGATGGATCTAAGTTTGTTCCAACTTGCCACCATTATGTGTGATTGGTCATATAAGACCTCAATATTATAAGTTGAAGAAAGAACAAAACCATGTTGCTAGATCCCTTCCCAAGAAGCCTACTGGACCTAAACACATTGTTTGTCATCATTGTGGTGCTTTTGGTCATCTAAGATCTCATTACTCTAAGTTGCATGCTCTTAAAAGAATTAAAAGAAAAGAGAAATTTGAGTTTCTTGGAAGTTGTGCTAAAAAGAGTAAATTGGTTTTGAGTGAAAATAGCATGTTGTTAAAGAAAATGTTTAATAGTCTTAACTTCTTGACTATATGCATCTCCGGTTTTCATTCTTCCAACTCTTGTCTCACTTCTCTTGAGACACTCATTCCAAACAATCGTTCTGTTTGGATGAGGAAGGGTTCCTAAGGGTTGAGCTTTTGCTCTTTTGGTCATTGATCTAATTCTTTCGATCTTTGTAGGACCCTTTATGCATTGAATGTCATATCTTCATGCATTTATGCATTTTGTATTTATTTGTATGCATTGCTTTTGCATTTTGTATTTGTTTTACTTTTGTGTGAGTAAAAATCCAAAACCACATAAAAAGTGAAAAATTTAAAAAGTTTGATCATATATGTTTGAGCACATATCACACGTAAGTTTTGCCTTGTACTTTCGTGCAAATGGCTTTATGCATTTACGAGCTTAGATTGTTCTTTATGCACTTTATATCTTTGTGGGAAAAATCTTAAAATCTATGCGTGATTGTTGTAAATAGATCTTCAAACTTGTTATAAATGATTGGTCAATAGTCTTGATAGTTTTGACACTTGCATAGACTTGTGTCTATATATCTTCCCACACTTTTTATTGTTTTTCCTTAAAGAGCTCAACAAATGTAAATCTTAAAATGAAAAGAGATAATGAGCAGTAAAAGCCGTCGCACATACTTGTATTTGACTAGGAAAAAGGGAAAGCAACTTGTTTTGAATATGTATGGTGCCCAAAAGCCAAAGGCTTGTTCATCAAATTGAAATATAAAAAATTTTAGGCATCGATCTCAAGAAGAGATGTAAAGATAAAAAATGATCAAATGTTATGAATGGTAAATAAGCCAAATGAAAAACTTCAAAAATATGTAATCATTTTCTTGTGAGAGGTCATATATGTTCATTTCTATAATTGAGATAGGCCATTTGTCTTAGTACTAGTTGTGTATGACTTGATTGAATTGATCATTGAATCTTTACTCTAGACTAAGGACTATTCCACATTGGATACACATACACAACACACATGCCTAATGTTCAATGAATGCCTTATTCATTTGTTCGATTATACTTGTTTAAATGTAATGTGTGTGTGCTCAACTTTATATGGATCAATCCAAAAATATTTCTGATCATTTTATATGTATTTGGAAGTAATTTTTATCATTCTTTATGTTCATCTTTAGTGCTTACTTTGTTTTTCATTGTTTAAACATGTTTTGTGTTGAAAAACTGGTGTTAAAATTTTTCGCAACTCATCTCGCGACTCACTAGTCGTGAAACCCCAATCGCGAGTTTCATCCAGAAGCTTTGGTGACTCACTCACGACTCGCTCATAACTCACTCGCGACTCGCTTATGACTCACTCGCGGCTCACGAAAATTTTCACGACTGATCTTTGCGACTCGCCTAGTCCCAAATCCCAAAAACAGCTTTTTAAAGGGCTTTTCGTGAGAAACCTGTTTCAAACCTCTCCCATCCTCTTTTAAACCCCTCTTTCAATATTTTTACATCAAAATCCAATCATTTTGAATGGTTTTTTTATTCTGTTAACATCTTTAAGGTAATTATATACTCTTTTCAGTGTTTTTGATCCTTAGATTATGTTTTGGAGAGTTTTGTGCTCTTGGTTGGAATTTTCATCATAGAGGTTTGGAAAACTTAATTTTTATCAATAAATTTGTATGGAATTGGTTTCTTTTGATGATTTTCTCTTGATGTTTGCCCCTTGTGGCAAAAAGATCTTGTATTTAGGGTGTATTTCATAATGTTCATGCATTGTTTCACATTATTGTTCATAATGTGCATACTAGGTGTTTGATAAAATGTCTCTTAGGCATTTTCTCGCTTGTTTGGACTCCGATGAGTATCAAACTTTGGGGTTTCTCATGTTTCCTCATTAAGAACATGTTTGGTTCATTGGTTGTGTATTAAACACACCTTACCCCACATGTGTATTTTCCATGCATCGGTCATGCATTGCCCATAGCCACCTCTTGCACATACCTTTACTACCATTGTCATGCATTGGTATATATCTTGCTTCTTTATACTAGCATATCATGTTTACCTTATGCGTTGTAGCATTTTGTTTTGTCTTTGGTTTGAGTTTCATTTTCTCATTCATTTCGCACCCCTCATGCATCATTATCATTGTTCATATCTTAATCTCTTGCCCTCGTTTCTTCTTGATCCTTTGTCTATTCTTGACAAAAAGGGGGAGAGTATACTCTAGAGAGTATTCTGGAGAGTTTTTGTCATTTCTATATGACCTTTGTGCACATTCTTAAGGGGAGAAATTCTATTTCTTGTGCACATTTGTAAGGGGAGAGATATTTCATATGGGAGATGCATCTACCAAGGGGGAGAAGACATTGAGCTAATAAGAAAATTTTGTTTTGGTATTTGGTGTGTGATCAAGTTGCTCACATGTTTCATATTATGATTACTTTATCACAATTTACTTGTTACATTATACTTGTCCTTTTTATGACTTGTTTTACCATAAGGGTCTAATGTGTTTTATGTAAGTGTTTTAGGTTACGGGTATATGTGTTCCAAGTGCATCACAGCTTCTCATCATTTTGAAGGGGAGAAACTTTAAGCACTTTTAGTTTATTTAAAATACTTTTTGTTTGTACCTGTTGCTTTTGTAAGCTTTTAAGCTTTTTAGGTATTTGTACCCATGTTGCTTTTGCAAGCTTTTAAAGTTTGTTTCTATGCATATTTGTAGGCTTTTATGGTTTGTACCATGTTTATGCAGCTTTTATGCTTTGTTGCCTAGTACTTCTAGCTAAATGTTATGCATTTTCTTTAAGTACTCTCACTCTTGTGCCCTTGTAGGATTTTATTCCTAGATGCATATACTTCATGTACTGTGCATTAGTTGAGTGTTGGTCATGTTAGGATTAATACCCTTAAATCCTATTGTATGATGTTATGTATGACATTATGTATGACTTAATGTTGTGATTAATAAAGTTGTTTTATTATTATCTGAAATAATGGTAACAAGAATATTTGGACATTATCATATAGTCCATGAGATGCATAGTATGTGATTTATGTGATTTAGTCACAGAAGATATAAGTCATAAGTTCTTTGTAAACTCAGAATTTTAGTTCGTAGTCGGTGATGAAATTGGGTATTTCATCTGCGAAAACTATAACATATCAACTAAGATGATTTGTCTTGATCATGGAAGTGGAGACTTCTAGTTGATGTGTTAATATGTTTTAAGAGTTAAGACATATTGAACTGGACCGCTGTGAGATTTATTATTCTCCTAACGACTATCAATTGAAAAATAAATCTCACAACTTATATTTGCATGAACTCTTAATCCTGAGAGAATAATGGACCTAATCATGAAGTGTAGGTTGCTTTGATATATCAAGAGTGAGATCTAAAGTAACGGTCAAAACCTCAGTATGTTGGGCAACCACATTTCCTGTTGATGGAATATATATTCTCAAGATGGAATTCATAGTCTCTTAACAGAGATATAAAATATTCCCTTAAGATAAGTTTAATGGGTTTAGTTATTCAGAGAGTTAGGCCTAACCACTTTGGTAAGAAATTACTAAAGTATATATTTATGAATTTGGATTTCATAAATATATAATGAATAACTTAAAAGAATTAAATCGGGTACTCAAGGATTAAGACGTAGTAATCTTCAAAGTGACAGTTTATATTTATGACTTTGAATTACTACGAATATTTTATGAAGGGGTTGCATATATTATAAAGTTTTGGGATATAATTTATTAATAAGGCCTAGAGTGCAATTATATTTATATAGTGGTATTAAATATAATTAATGGTAACTTTGAACTTGTCAAGAGTTGACAGAAAAGCCCAAGGCCCATTGGAGCTAGTGTCTTATTGGTCCTTTTGGTCCCACTCCAAGCCACACATTAAAGCCCAATTGGAAAGGCCCAATAGGCCGGCCCAATTAGATAATCAGTTATATATAAAGGGAGAGACATACATAATTTTTATAAGAGAAAAAGTGAGACACCATTGTGAAGTGGTGTGTATGTGTGAGTGAAACCACTCAATTATTCTCCCTTGGAAATTGATTGAGAGACCACACTTCTTGGACATAAAGTGGAATTGGAGTGAAGATTGAAAGTGTTCCCAAGGACTTATAATCTTTTGTTTTGAATTTCACCGCACCAAGGTACGCTAATTCTGAAATTTACATAATGCAAGTTATCAATCATGAATGAAATAGATCTTTGTTTATTGCTTCCGCTATGTGTTTTGTATGAGATACAAAACCAGATTTAACCAACAGGTCATTCAAGTGATTTGCTTTGTGCTTATCAGCTTGAATGTCCGGATGTTCATTCCAAGTGTGAATGAGCATTTTGGTCACTATCTTACAGTGATTGCTTGTTTGGTTAAGTCATAGTTTATTACTTTATTCCATTTTACTTGATCACATTGTGCTTGCTCTATATACATTACAAGTTTTCTGCATACAATGAACTTATTGTGTTATTGTGTTTCAGGAGATTTTTTGGTCTTATGGTTTAAGAGCTTCACAGATTCTAGAGTTAGGTGTGAGTGAGTTTTCCAACTATTCCCAACTCACGTGTTAAGTTTAGAGTTTGTTGTGGGGTTTCGTCACGGAATAGCCAAAGGGGGAAATTGTAAGGTTGAATTTAATCAACCATCTTGTTGGCTTTATTTCGAGTCAATTTGCTTGTATTTCAGCACTTAGAAACCATGTATTTAGGTAGGATTCATGTAAGGGTAGTGAGTGAGAGAGTGTGAAGAAATGCACAAGAAAGTGTAAGAAAGCAGGACTTCACGACTAGGACTCGCGAGTGACTTGCGATTGGCAAGTCTCCAAATTTAGCACACGAGTAAAGCGTACGAGAAGGTGAACAGTCATGCCAGTTGGAGCACTACAGGACAAAAAGTCTAGCCTGGCCGTTCTATTAGCTCGCGGCTTGAACTTGTAACTCAGCCAATTCGCGAGGCCAAGTCGCCAACCAGCTCTGTTTTGAAAAACCTGACGTTTCACATTCCTATCTCAACCTAGTACAAATAACCCTCATTCTCAAGAAATGTAAAGAGCTTCCAGAGAGAATTTTGAGAGAGAAACCCTAGAGAAAAACAAGATTGTCTCATCCACAATGTTCACCTAAGAGACTCTTAAAATTCCTCTACTCTCTTCTCTCAATTGATACATCTTTTAGAGGTTCTTGACCAAGTCATTTTCTCACCATACCTACGTTTGTGAGAAGGTTCTTTTGGTGCTAAGGGAAACAGTTTGGAAGGGACCAATGATTATTGGTTGATACTATGGTTTATAGTGGAATCCAATAAGCCAAAAAAGAAAAAGGTTTGGCGCAACCTCGTTCGAGCAAGAAGCTTGGTGGGTTTAGGTACCTGGGTAGATTAGGCTTGGAGGGTCTATTACTGTTCATGTATCACAACTACATTTTCTAGCGGATTATTGACCGCTTGGAGGGCAACGGAAAGGTTTTACGCTGAGAGCTTCGGTTTCCTCTTCGATAACACATTATGTGTTGTCCTTGTGTTTACATCTCTCTTCCCTTTATCTTTATCATTTAATTACTGCTGTGATTGTGATTATTTATGGTTTAGATTATTTATCAATTCTGTTATAATCTTGTTATCATTTTCCGTACATACATTGTTTGATATAAAGCTTGAATTGGTAATTTGTTGTTTGGGGGTCTAAACATTCATAGTGTTTTCAATGCTATTTGAACATCCAAATTGTTCCATTCTCATTGATTGAATAATAAAAAAAAAACTATATGAACTTGATAAGTTGAGACATGGCTTTGGGTCCTAGTTATAAACTACCAAAGATACATGGCATTTTGTCCTAGTTACAATCTACCCAAAAAGAAAAAAGAAAAAAGAAAAGATAAAGCCTAAATGTTCAAATAGCATTGAAAACATTATGAACATTTAGACCCCCAATTACAAAATACCAATTTAAGCTTATTATCAAACAATAAATGTGTGGAACATGAACATAAACTAATAACAGAATTGATAAATAATCTAAACCAATTAAAATCACATCTATAGTTGAAATTAAAAGGCAAAGATTAAGGGAAGAGAAATGCAAACACAAGGACAATACAATGATGTGTTATCGAAGAGGAAACCGAAACCCTTGACGTAAAACCTCTCCGCCGCCCTCTAAGTGGTAAATAATCTACTAAAGAATGTAGTTAGGATACATGAACAACAGAAAACCCTCCAAGCCTAGTCTATCCAGTGTACCTAAGCCCTCCAAGCTTCTTGCTCCAACGAGGTTACACTGAACCTATTTCTTCTTTAACTTATTGGATTCCGGTATAGCCCATAGCATTAACCAATAACCATTGGTCCCTTCTTAGCTGCTTCCCAAAGCACCAAATAGCCTTTTCACAGATATGGGTATGGTGAGAAAATAATTTGGGTAAGAACCTCTCAAGGATGTAACAATGGAGAGGATAAGAGTAGAGGAATTTGAAGAGTTTCTATGTAAAGATTGTGGATGAATCAATCTTGTTTTCCCTAAGGTTTCTCTCTCAAAATTCTCTCTGGAAGCTCTTTACATTTCATAGGTTTAAGGGGTATTTATACTTGGTGACAAAGGAATGCGAAGAGTCAGTTTTTCCCAAACAGGATGATTTGGCGGCTTGGCCTCGCAACTTAATTGAGTCATGAGTTCAAGCCGTGAGATAACAGAATGGCCAGGTTAGACTTTTTGTCCTATAGTGCTTCAGCTAGCGCGATTGTTCATCTTTTTGCACGCTTTACTCTTGTGCTACATTTGGCAGCTTGCTAGTTGCAAGTCACCCGTGAATCCCAACTGCGAATCTCTGCATCTTGCATAATCTTGGGCATTTCTTCACACTCTCTTACTCACTATCCTTACATGATTCCCACCTAACTACAAGGTTACTAATTGCTAAATTATAAGAAAATTTGGCATGGAATAAAGCCAATACAATGGTTGATTAAATTCAACAATACAATTTCCCCCTTTGACTATTCCATGACAAAACCCTATAACAAACTCTAAACTTATCGCGTGAGTTGGAAACAGTTGATCAAAACTCACTCACACCTAACTCTAGAATCTATGAAGTTCTTGAACTATAAGAACAAGTATCTCCTGAAACACAACAACGCACTATGATCATTGTATGCAAAAAACTTGTAATGCATATGGAGCAAGCATAATGCGATCAAGCATAATGGAAACAAGTAATAAACCAAGGCTTGACAAAAAATGATCAATCACTACAAAAGGTGATCACAAAGCTTATTCACATATGGAATGAATATTCGGATATACAAGCCAATAAGCTCAAATGCAAAGAATCATTTGCATGTCCAACACTCAACCAATGCAACAACACTAGGAAATTAAATTAAGGATATAAAATCCAACAAAGGGCACAAGAGTGATGTACTTAAAGAAAAATGCATGACATTTAACAGCAAGTACTAAAGCTACAATGCATGGGTACATAAAACCTTAAAAGCTTACAAAAGCAACAGGTACAAACTATAATGTACTAAAGAAAATGCACACTATAAACTAAAAGTGCTTAAAGGCTCTCCCCTTCAAAATGATGAGAAGCTGTGATGTACAACATATATACTTGTAACCTGAAACACTTGCACAAAACACATTAGACCCTTAAGGTAATGCAAGTAATAAAAGGACAAGTATAATGTAACAAGTAACAAGCGATCAAATAAACGTGTTGTGAAACATATGAGCAACTTGATCGAACACATGACAGTCATATGAAAATGACTACAATGATCACATCGCAAAGCAAATGATCATTCGAACATGCATTCAATGAAGCACAATAGCATAAGGATGAATGCTATTCAACACACAAGCATGATGTGATGAAAGCAGCAAAGCATAGATATTAAACATAACTTAAAACACCATAAACAACGAGAAAACAAGCATAAAGTAAATCAAGATTTTCTCAAAAAAGAATGTCTTCTCCCCCTTGGTATATGCATCTCCCCTATGGCTTTCTCCCCCTAAAAATGTTCACAAGGTAGAATTTTTTCCTCTAAGAATTTGCACATGAGTCATATAGAAATGACGATACTCTCGCCCTTTTTGTCACGAATAGACAAATGAATCAAGAGGAAGGAGGGAAGGAAAAGAAGTATGAACAAGGATAAAAGATGATGCATGAGGGTGCAAGATGAATGAGAAAATGGAGCTCAAACGAAAGATAAACACATCTTTAAAAAATGTTATAAAGCATAAAGTAAACATGACATGCTAGGATGAAGAAATAAAGTATAAACCAATGCATGACAAGGATAGCAAGGTGTGTGCAAGAGGTGGTAATGTGCAATGCATAACCAATGCATGGAAAATGCACATGTGGGGCAAGGTGTGATAAAGTCACAACCAATGAACCAAACATATTCCTAATGAGGAAACATGAGATATCCCAAAGTTTGATACTCATCGGAGTCCAAAAAAGTGAGAAAATGCTTAAGAGGCATTTTATCAAAAACCTAGCATGCACACTATGAACAACAATGTGAAACAATACATGAACATCATGAAATCCACCTTTAATACATGATCTTTTTGCCATAAGGGGCCAACATCCAAAGCAAATCATCAAAAGAAATCAATCCCATTCAAAAATTTGACAAAAATAAAGTTTTCCTAACACCTATGATGAAAATCCCAACCAAGAGCACAAAACTCTCCAAAATATAGTCTAAGGATCAAAATCAATGAAAAGAGTTCATAATTACCTTAGAGATATTAATGGAATGAAAAATCATTCAAACTGATTAGGTTTTGATGTAAAAATAGTGAAAGAGGGGTTTAAGAAAGGATGTGAGAGGTTTAAAATAGGTTTCCCATGAAAAGCCCTTTAAAAACTTGTTTTTGGGTGTTTCGCGACTGGGCAAGTCGTGAAGTTCAGTTGCGAAAATTTTCGTGAGCCGCGAGTAAGTTGCGAGCGAGTTGTGAGTGAGTCACCAAAGCTTTTGGATGAAACTCGCAATTGCGGTTTCGCGACTGGTGAGTCGTGAGATGAGTAACGAAAAATTCTGACACCAGTTTTTCAACACAAAACATGTTTAAACTAGGAAAAACAAAGTAAACACTAAACATGAACACAAAGAGTGATAAAAACCACTTCCAAAAACATATAAAATGATCAAAAATCTTTTTGGATTGATCCATATATAGTTGAGCACACACACATCACATTTAAACAAGTACGATCGAACAAATGAGTAAGACATTCATTGAACATTAAGCATGTGTGTTGTGTATGTGTATCAAATGTGGAGTAGTCCATAGTCTAGAGTGAAACTTCAATGATCAAGTCAATCAAGTCATACACAACTAGTACTAAGTTAAGTGGTCTATTTCAATTATAGAAATGAACATATATGACCTCCTACAAGAAGATGATTACATATCTTTGAAGCTTTTCATTTGGCTTCTTTACAAATCATAACATTTGATCATTTTGAATCAATACATCTCATTTTGAGATCGATGCCTGAAATTTTTGATATTTCAATTTGATGAACAAGCCTTTGGTTTTATGGGCATCATACACATTCATAAAAGCCGCTTTCCCTTTTTCCTAATCAAATACTAGTATGTGCGATGACTTTTGCAGCTCATTATCTCTTTTGAGATTTACATTAGTTGAGATCTTTAACGAAAAAAAAAAGTGTGGGAAGATATATAGGTACAAATCTACGCATGTATCTAAACCAACATGACTATTGACTAATCATTCATAATAAGCTTGAAGATCGATTTACAACAATTACATAAAGATGTCAAGAGTTTTCCCACAAAGATATAAGTGCATAAAGAACAAGCTAAGCTTGTAAATGCACAAAGCTATTAGTACAAAGGTACAAGGCAAAACTCACATGTGATATGTGCTCAAACATATACAACCAAACTTTTTGAAATTTTCACTTTTTATGTGGTTTTAGATTTTTTACTTACACAAAACTAAAACATAAAAGTAAGATCAAAACGAAAACAATGCATATGCATAAATGCAAGATGCACAAAATGTATGAAAATGAAGCATCTAATGCATGAAAGGTCCAACAAAGATTGAAAGAATTAGATCAAGGATCAAAAGAGCAAAAGCTCAACCATAGGAACCCTTTCTCATCCAATGATTGTTTGGAATGAGTGTCTCATGAGAAGTGAGACGAGGGTTGGAAGAATTGAAACCGGAGATGCACATAGTCAAGGAGTTAAGTACGTTAAACACTTTTTTTAACAACATGCTATTTTCACTCAAATCCGGTTTACTCTTTTTAGCACAACTTCCAAAAAACTCAAGTTTCTCTTTTCTTTTGATTCTTTTAAGAGCATGAAACTTAGAGCAATGAGGTCTTAGATGACCAAAAGCATCATAATGGTGACAAACAATGTGTTTAGGTCTACTAGGCTTTTTTGGGAAGGAATCTAGCAACATGGTTTTGTTCTTTCTTCAACTTATGATATTGAGGTCTTATATGACCAATCACACCACAATAGTGACAAGTTGGAACAAACTTAGATCCATTCAAAGCCTTAGGTTGAGACCAAAACAGAGACTTTGACTTAATAACATTTCTCTCCACCTTTTGATTTCTTTTATGTGGAGGAATGTACACCGATTTGTCCTTTGAGGTAGAACTCACAATAGACACAAAATCGGATACCACATTATGATTGCAACAAATATTTTCATCCTTTTTAGCAATAGGTTCAGCAATCAAACACTTGGCATGCATCTTATGAGAATCATTTTTACATGTTAGCTCATCAACAAGTTTGTTAGAAAAAATAAGTTTAGCATCCAGGTCCATATTCAAACATTCAAACTCTTTTAACTTTTCAAGAGAATTTTCAGCAAGTTTCTTATATTTTTCAATCAATTTGTTGGATTCATTAAGCTTAGCAATCAAATCATCATTTTCACAAAATAACTTGCTCAAATTCTTTTGAAACTTCTTAGCCTTTTTCTTCAAGAGTTTGTCATTTGGAATATCAACAACACCCAAAGATTCATGTAACATAGCATCACAATCATGAGGATTCACACTCATAGAGGTATTTTTAAACACATGACATGCTACATTTATCATCAACCAAATCATACAAAGAGACATACAAAGCACAATTCATGGCAAATAAACATAAGGGGTCAAGGATCACACTTAGGTATTTAAACTACAATAAGTGTATCCGTCTGATACCAATTGAATGTTCAAATAGCGTTGAAAACACTATGAATGTTTAGACCCCCAATTACAAAATACCAATTCAAGTTTATTATCAAATAATAAATGTGCGGAACATGAACATAAGCTAATAATAGAATTGATAAACAATCTAAACCAATTAAAATCGCATCCACAACAGAAATTAAAAGGCAAAGATTAAGGTAAGAGAGATGCAAACACAAAGACAACACAACGATGTATTATCGAAGAGGAAACCGAAACCCTCGATGTAAAATCTCTTCGCCACCCTCCAAGGGGTAAATAATCCACTAAAAAATGAAGTTGGGATACATGAACAGTAAAAGACCCTCCAAGCCTAATCTACCCAGTACCTAAATCCTCCAAGCTTCTTGCTCCAACGAGGTTACGCCGAACCTATTTTTTCTCTAACTTATCGGATTCCGCTATAGACCATAGCATCAACCAATAACTATTGGTCACTTCTTAACTGCTTCCCAAAGCACCAAATAGCCTTCTCATAGATATGGGTATGGTGAGAAAAGAATTTGGGTAAGAACCTCTCAAGGATGTAATAATGGAGAGGATGAGAGTATAGGAATTTGAAGAGTTTCTATGTGAAGATTGTGGATGAATTAATCTTGTTTTTCTCTAGAGTTTCTCTCTCAAAATTCTTTCTAGAAGCTCTCTACATTTCGTGGGTTTAAGGGGTATTTATACTTGGGTGAGAAAGGAATGCGAAGAGTTAGTTTTTCCCAAACAAGGTGGTCTAGCGACTTGGCCTCGCGACTTGATTGAGTCGTGAGTTCAAGCCGTGAGATAACAGAATGGCCAGGATGGACTTTTTGTCCTGTAGTGCTCCAGCTAGCGCGACTGTTCATTTTCTCGCACGCTTCACTTATGTGCTGCATTTGGTGGCTTGCCAATCGCGAGTCACCCGTGAATCCTAGTCGTGAATCTCTGCATCTTGCACAATATTGAGCATTTCTTCATACTCTCTCACTCACTACCCTTACATGATTCTCACCTAAATACAAGGTTACTAATTGCTAAATAACAAGAAAATTTGGCACGGAATAAAGCCAATACAATGGTTGATTAAATTCAACCTTACAAAGCCTAGGTCTACTTATCCAAAGACACTAAATTTAGAGGCTAGCTTAGGGAATGGGAAGGTGTTAGGAATCCATTCTGCCCAGACAGAGTCTGGTCTTCTAGACTCTCATGACCAATGTACCCTTTATTTGTGATATGGATGGTATGTTACATACATGACAAACTTAACCAAACTAAGTCACATAAATCTATTTATGAATGTGTCCTCTTCTTTTAAGAAAACTTCAGATTTGTTTTTGTGAATTAAAAAAAAAAATTGATTTATAAAAGATTTAGATCCGTTTTAGTATAGGTAAAAAAAAAAAAAAGTTTTGGTGAAGAAAAATCAAATCTGTTTTTTAATTAAAAATTTAGATTTGTATAAAACCTTAAAAAAAAAAAAAAAAGATCTGTTTTTTGTGAATAAAAAAGAAAAAATCTTTCTTGGAAGAGAACTACACTCATAAAATAAACCTACACTACTTGCATCAAACAAAACGAACAAAACATCACTACTCATGACTTTTTCATTTTTTTTTTTTGTTTCTTTTTCAAAATCTACTATGTTTAAAAATTTAGATCTTTATTTAAGGAAGATATAAATAAGTTTTTATGCTTAAAAAAATTAAGGTCTGCATTTAAGGCAGATAAAAATCTAATTTTGTGCTAGAAAACATTTAAATCTGCATCTAAGGAAGATACAGATCTATTTTTGTTTTAGAAAAAAATCAAATCTACATCTATGGTAGATATAGATATGTTTTTGTATTAGAAAAAAAATTCAAATTTGCATCTAAGGAAGATACAGATCAATTTTTATGTTAGAAAAAAATTTAGATCAGCATCTAAGGAGGATACAGATAGATTTTTGTATTAGAAAATTCAAACCTACATCTAAGGAAGATACATATCAATTTTTATGTTAGAAAAAACTGAGATCTGCATCTAAGGAAGATACATATCTATTTTTATGTTAGAAAACATTCAGATCTGCATCTAGGGAAGATACATATCTATTTTATGTTAGAAAACATTGAGATCTACATCTAAGGAAGATATAGATAAGTTTTTGAAAGCTCGGAAATGTGTCGAAAACACACGAGCTGTTTAGACCCCCAAATTGGTTGATTTTACACTAACTTAATACTAAGTGCGGAATAGTGTAAACACAAGCGTATAAGGAAAACAACTACTCTAATCCATATTTAAAGCAACCTAGCAGTAAAAATGAAATGAACAAGAGTAGGGAAGAGAGATGCAAACATAGATAACACAGAGACGTGTTATGGAAGAGAAAACTGAAGAACTCGGCAAAAAACCTCTCCGTTGCCCTCCAAGTGAAAATCGATCCACTAGCCAATCAGTTGGGATACAAGGGTAAGCAAGAGACCATCCAAGCCTAATCTACCCTCTGTACCTAAGCCCTCTAAGCTCTTACTCCAACAAGGCTTCTCGGAACCATGTCTTGTCTAGTTCTTCGGATTCTGCAACAAGCTCCATGTTGCATCTGCCATTCAGGCTTCTTCCAATGCTTCCCAGCAGCTCCAAAACACTCTCTACACTTTGAATATGTGTGATTTGTGTTTGGGTACAAATCTCCTCTCAAGGTATGACAATGGGAGAGGGATGGAGAAGGTACAAATCTCCTCTCAAGCTACAATGATTTCTCACTAAGGATGAGTAGCTCTCTCTCAAAAGATGGGTGTGTGTGTTGTAGAAAATCTATCTAGGGTTTTACTCTCTGAATTGCCTCTAATACATTTGTGGGTAAGGCCTTCTCGCGAGATAGTTGCGAAACATTCTGCCTGGAGAATTTTTAAGAGTGACTTTCTTACCCTTTACCCATACTATATATACCCTCATTACCCACACACACTTGGCACGACTCTTCAGCTTCCAGTCATGTGCTTCTCACATGGCTCTGTCGCGGGTTAGCTTCCAGTAAGACACCCGTGAGATCCACTAATTCTTTATTTAAGCTTGAGTTTTCACCAACTTGATACTAAACCCAATACAATAAAATTCCACATAATACAAGGAAAAAAATTAAAGCAATTACAATATTTTTTATCATGAAATAAAACCAACATAAAACATAGTTGTAAATCACAACTTTACAGTTTTTATGTTAGAAAACATTTAGATCTACATCTAGGGAAGATACAGATTAGTTTTTATGTTAGAAAAAATTTAGATCTGCATCTAAAGAAGATGCAGATCTATTTTTATGTTAGAAAAAAACCAGATATGCATCTAAGGAAGATACGGATCAGTTTTTGGTTTTGAAAAAAAAAGTGATAATATGCAGATTTTTGAAATTCAAAAAGATAGATCATGACAATAAAAACATCAAGAACATATTTCAACAAAGATAAATATTGACCATACATGTTACGAGTATTAGAAATTAAAGCTAAAATAAGATTTACTCATGCATCATCAAAAAGAAAAAAAAAAGAAAAAAAAAAGGTTAAGAAAGAACCACCTCTTGCATGGACGTGCTCTTCTTCTTGAGGGAATATTTTAGGGTTTAAAGAAATTTTTTCAATTATCTTTGAAACCTAAAATACCTTGCTTGCAAAAAAGAAATTCTTAAGGCTAGAGCCTCTAGAACGTCTTTAACGTAAGAGGGAGGATAATAGAAAGGAGAGTTAGAAAGAGGGGAAATCTGAGAGCATGAATAAGTGTCCTGAATTTTGAGATGCATCCTCTATTTATAGAGGTTGGGAGGCTCGAAAAAATGGCTAAATGATCAGATTATGAACTAGGACGCGTCCTTATCTCTAAAAACTTAAAAAGGATGAGTTTTATCTTGATCTAAGTGTCCTCAGGTTGAGGCTTGAATTTGTGCCAATTAGCACTTGAAAAGTGTTGATTGGCACTTTGAAAGTGTCGAATGCTAGAACTGCTTTTGAATTCTAGTATATTTTGGACTCCTTTTTAAAGATTTTTTAAGCTGGGACTTGTACTTAGGCTGCGTTTGTTTTAGCTGAAAACTAATTAAGGAATTACTTTTACACCCTTATGTGTGTTTGGCTCCAACAGAAAATATGGTCAAATGGAAAACCAATTACATGTTGACCGTAAAAACACACACTTCAGCCATAAAACCAATGCAGCCCTCATTTTACTTTCAAATGATTTCTAGGACTCACAGAGAGAGAGAGAGAGAGAGAGAGAGAGAGAGAGAGAGAGAGAGAGAGAGAGAGAGAGAGAGAGAGAGAGAGAGAGAGAGAGAGAGAGAGAGAGAGAGGGGGGGGGGGGGGGGGAGAGCAAGAAGAAAGAGCACAAGTGGCCGCCCAGCCAAGCTCCAGCAGCCCAGTTCATGCTGCCCCCACCGTCCAGATCGCACCGGCTAAGCCTCCTCCTTTTTCTCTCTTCTTCCTCAACTCTTGTTCTCCCTCTTGCTCAACGTCGCTGATTTGGCCACCACTGACCACCAACCCACTACACTCCACCGCCAAACCCACCCTCTACACCGGTGAGTTTCCTCCACTGTTTGAGTTCTATTTGAGTCCGACGACCTTACCTCACCTCCGATCCACACACCTCCGCCTAGTTGTCACTCTCCCTCATGTCGGCAAAGCCATACCTGCCCTAAAAGCTGACCCACCCTCTACAAAAGCCTATCCACATCCCCTTAAACCTATCTAGCCAAAGTCCACCCTCAAACCCATAAACAACCTATAAATGTTTTTATTTTGATTTTTGGTTGTTTTAAAGTGTATATTTTTGAAATTTTATGTTATAAAATTTGTTTGGAAGCTAAGAAAATTGCTTAGAAAATGTGAAAAATTTGTAAGAAAATAGCATTTTCAGAATGTTACCAAATACCAGAAATCATTTTTCAGATTATTTTCCATTGCAGAACCAAACACCCAGATTTCATTTTTCTTACTAGAATTCATTTACCCTTGCATTCATTTTACAATTGAAATTTGATTTACATCAAACCAAACGTAGCCTTAGACACCTTTTTAATCCACATTTTAAAAATTAAACTCTTTTTCTGAAAATTCAGGTTTTTTTAGCAATGATTTTCTTGTAGATAAATACTCCAAAAAGTCTTGATTATCCTCAATTTTATTGTTATTTGATTATCCCCTTTATTCCTATGCAATTAAAGCCTATTTTTAACACTCACTAACAACCAATCACACAATTATTTAATTAATTTTAATTGTTTAGCCAATCAGAATTAATTTAAATTAATCATGCATGGTTGATTCTACCTAGACACAAAGCATGCTGGCCATACAAACTTGATCATGTGATATCTTTTGATTCGACAGTTAGATTTGGAAACTAGGCGTATTGTCACAACCATTAGAATCTCAAGATCATATTTAGAGATGCAATGAACAAATTAATGCATGTAATGCAATCATGAATTTTGGGTACATGAATGATCATTCTAGTCATCTTCTTTGATTAAATCATGGGTGCAAAATTGAGTGTCTACAAGTAAGATGAGAGCATTGTTGTAAATGGACCAAAGCCCAATGAAACAAGGGGCAAGGTTCATGAGAGGAAAGGGAGTGATTTTGTAATTGGGCTTTCATTTAAGTGTACTTAAAGACTTTCTAAGAACATCTAAAAAGGAACCTTTTAATTGGGACATGGACTTAATGAAAAAGGGACTTCTTTTCAAGCACCATTGCACCACCAAAGTCAAGAAAACACATCCCCACTTCAATTTGGATCCGAGAGAAGAATGAAAGGCATTTGATCAAGATTGAGGACACACATCAAGAAGAATAGTTCCAAGTAGGGGAATCTTCTCAAGCAACAATGGTTGTTCCAATTAGTAATGAAATTGCACAAAAGATATTCAAGGCAATGGAAGAACAAAGTGACACTCTCAAAAAGATGGGGAGTCGCCTCACTAAGCTAGAAGAGGCTAAGTTGAAGAAGCCCACATGTTTAGAGGTTCTTGATGAGGAAGAAGGGGAAGATTGGGATGAATGGGACAAAGTTGATTATGAATGGAACAAGCAATTTAAAAATCTCATAATGGAAACCATGGCCGTGAGAGAGGAGATGGAGAAAATGGAACTAGCCTTTCACAAGGCCTAAAGGATTGATGGTTGTCACTATAATATGGGGGGCATAAGCTCCAAGATTCCCATTGCACTACCTCTAAAGTTCAAGATTTTCGATGTGGAAAAGTTTGATGGAACTGGAGATCCAAAGTAACATGTTAGGAGGTACTTAAGCATTGTTGAAATGAAGGGTTGGATGAGAAGCAAAGTTTGCATGCGTTTCCTCTCTCACTTATGGGGGAGCATCAAGATGGTGCTATAGCTTGGAACCTAGTAAGACTAAGGTGTGAAATGAGCTAGTAGATTTGATTATGGATCAATTCATATTCAATACCATGATTGATGTGACTTTAAGAGATTTGGAGACCACTAAGCAAGGAGTAGGGGAAACAAGATGGAAGGGAAAGGCATCTATTATGGTTAATAGGCCAAATGAGAAAGATCAAATCAACATGATTATCAAGAATTTGGTTCTAGCATATAATAGTAGGCTCTTGTCATCACCTATTAGTTCTTTTGGAGAGTTGTGTGATTGTGGAACTAGGATAGAAGATGCCATTAATAATGGACAATTGGAGAAGAGTGAAAGCAAACCTCCAATTAAGAAGACATATGGAGGAGGAGCAACTCCCTCAAAAACTCCTAATCCCATGAATGTAAGAGCCATCATACCTCAACAAACCTTAGCCTACCCAAACTTCACAAAGAAAGCCCGCCAAGAATTTTTCGACCTAGGAATAACCCTTGCCTAAAGGATTCATCAAGCCTCTAGATCCCACACCTATGCCTAATCCTGTACCTCCTACTTGGAACCTCAATGAATGTTGTCATTTTCATTAGAAATCCAACCATAAAACTGACAATTGCTTCCACCTCAAACACAAGATACAAGACCTCATAGATAATGGAACCCTCCTAAACCCCAATATCATTACCAAGCCTAGCATTAGGAAGAACCCTTTGCCTAATTATCATAGAGCTCTGAAAGCTCAAAAACGTGTTGAAAACACAAGAGCTGTTTAGACCCCCAATTAAAATTACGGCTCGATAGATTTTACACAACTTTAATACAAAGTGCGGAATAGTGTAAAAGCGAGCGGATGAAAAAATGAACTACTCTAATCCATGAACTAAACAACACAGCAGTATAATGGAATATAAAAGAGTAGGGAAGAGAGATGCAAACACAGAAAACACCAAGACGTGTTTTCGAAGAGGAAACCGAAGACCTCAGTGAAAAACCTCTCCGCCGCCCTCTAAGCGGAAATCGATCCACTAGACAATCAGTTGGGATACATGAGTAAGCAAGAAACCCTCCAAGCCTAATCTACCTGATGTACCTAAGCCCTCCAAGCTCCTACTCCAACAAGGCTTCTCGGAACCGTGTCTTGTCTTAGTTCTCCGGATCCTGCAACAAGCTCCATGTTGCATCTGCCATTCCAGGCTTCTTCCAATGCTTCCCAGCAGCACCAAAACATCACTCAACACTCTCAAAGGGTGTGGTAAGTGTTTGGGCTATCAACCTCTCAATGGTGTGGAAATGGAGAGGGAAGGGTTGAGGAGATACCACAAGCAATTGTATAGAGAAAGGTGGGGATGACAATCTCTAATTCCAAATGTGTTTGGCTAGGGTTTTCTCTCTGAAGCATTCCTCAACATTTGTTAGTAATGAGGGTTTATATAGGATAGGTGCAAAATGTGTGAGTCAGTTAGTACAGGCTGGCAGAACAGCATGTCTCGCGGGAAGGCCTTACCCGCGAGATACTCGCGAGAGACAGCTGTCTCCACCTGTCCTGACTCTTCGCATTCTAACATGTGCAAGGCACATGCTTCACTTCGCGGGAAGCTAAGTCGCGACATACCCGCGAGATTCCTTCAGCTTCCAAATTGCTTGAGTCTTCACACACTCTCTATCACACACCCCTTACATCAATTCCCACAACAAATACAGGGTATAAACAATTGATAGTAATTACAATCAAATTTAGCACGGAATAAAAGCCAACAAAACACATAGTTGTAAATCACAACTTTACAAGCTCTTCCTCCATACCAGAATTGGGTGTAAATCAATAAGATTGAATGAGATTGTTCAAAGTTGATAGAGACCGTGGAAGTTAATGTCGTAGAAGTCTAAGGAATGTGGGATGAAGAAAGCGTTGGCTATGTGGGGATACTTCCTGAAGGAATGATCGAGCTAAAGAAAAAAGTCATAGAGGACAATATGGCCAACATTACTAGGAAAAGGATCATCCTGTTAGAGGAAAAAGATTGAGTTTTGACTCAATTGAAGAAGACTTAAGCTTATGTATCGTATGGGGCTTGCTTATGGCTTCTCACAAGCATCGTAGTCCTCTCTTGGATGCTTTGAATGGAAAGGAGGCACCCATAGAAACTACACCATAGGAAGTGCTATCCCTCATGGGAGTTGAGGCTCCATCTCATCCTTTTCTTGCATTTTTCGATGAGGAAATTCCCTGCAAATGAGCCACTCACACTAGATCTCTACAAATCACCATTGGGTGCATAGGCACCAAGGTTCTTATGGGGTTGATTGATAATGGATCTACATTGAATGTATGCCCTTTTAGGACTGCCTTTACCATTGGCCTAGACGTGGAGACCATTATAACCTTTCCTTTAATTGTTAGAGCATATGATATTACCTGAAAGAAAGTTATGGGAACTTTCAAAGCTCCTTGCAAGATTGGCCCAGTAGATACAATTGTGGAATTCCATGTCATGGACATCACTCCTAACTACAACCTTCTCTTAGGAAGGGCATGACTTCATCCTATTGGGGCTATTCCCTCTTCTCTACACCAAAAGATGAAGATCCCATGGAAAAGAGGAATCGTTGTAGTGCTCGGTGATGATAAGATCTTAGCATTGGTTTGTGGACTTGAGGAAGGAGGAAGTGAGCTTCAAATGAGTGGCTTTGAATTTGTGAACATAGCTAATTATGGATTGAAGGATGAAAGGTATACTTCGGATTTGGTCTCATATTGTAGCCATGAGGTGATTGCAATGATGAAGAACATGGAGTATATGCTTGGTCTGAGTCTTGGAAAAGAAGGAAAAAGGGTGTTTGAATTCCCCAATTTTAAGACTCAATTGACCAAAGAAGGTTTGGGATTCTTTAAAGGTAGTGAGGGAATCAATAAGACCTTGGTACCCTTAATAGAAACTTTGTGAATGAAGGGGGAGACTTCCCTTTTTGTGGCTTTCTTGAGCTTTGGGTAGGTAAGGATGGGAAGGTGTATTTGGGTTGGGAGATATTCTTCAACGAGAAGCTCACCTTCAAGGAGAAGCCTATGGTAGTGATCAAGGAAGTTCAAAGAAGTCAACTAGGTGGATTACATGGATGTTGAAGCAATGAAGACTGTGTTGAAGATGGAGAGGGACTTATTTGCCATTACCAACGAGGAGCCAAGTGATCCTTCTGCCTTCATTGTGCCAGTCCTAGGGCAACTTAATAATTGGGTTGGGTTTTCTAAAAATATGGGAAAGAAATTGTATAATGCAAGTCCCAATGTGCTTTTCAACATTTTTAATAAGATGAATTTTGATTTGGCTTATTTTGATGTGTCCCATAATATTGAAATTCTACATTTAAATGATTCAAATGAATTTGAAAATAAAATTAATATACAATTGGAATGGAAAATTGAACCTATGGAACTAACTTTTGAAACTCTTAATTTGAGCAATGATGAGAATCCACATTTAATTAAATTTGCTCAACCTTAAAGGAAAAAGAAAGAAAAGTTCTCAAAGAGTTGCTCACCAAATTCCAAGAGGTGTTTGCATGGTCCTATGAAGATATGCCAAGTATTGATCCCGAGATAGCTCAACATCATATTGACACTTATGCTCACATGGTGCTTGTTAAGCAAACGTTGAGGTGCATGAAAACCAAATGGTTACTAAAGATCAAAGAAGAGGCCACCAAGCAATTGAAGGTAAGGTTCGTCACACATGTACATCGAGCCTAGTGGATAGCCAATGTTGTGTCCGTGCCCAAGAAAGATGGGAAGGTAAGAATGTGTGTGGATTTTAGGGATTTGAAAGCTTGCCCTAAGGATGACTTCCCTCTTCCTTACATAGATGTCTTAGTGGATAACACAGCCGGTAGTGCCTTGATGTCTTTCATGGATGGTTTCTTGGGATACAACCAAATCAAGATGGTCCTAGGGATATGACCAAGACTGCCTTCACCACGGAATGAGGAATTTATTGTTACACCATAATGCCATTTGGGCTCAAGAATGCTGGTGCGACCTACCAAAGGATGGCCATAGCCCTATTACATGATATGATGCACAATGAGGTAGAAGTGTATGTTGATGATATGATTGTGAAATCCAAGGAGAGAGAGGGCTACATCGTTAACTTGAGGAATTTCTTCAAAAGGATCAAGGAGTATAGGCTAAGATTGAACTCGTAGAAATACACCTTTGGAGTAATTGCAGGAAAGTTGTTAGGCTTTTTGGTAAGTGAAAGAGGGATAAAAGTTGACCCATCAAAGATCAAATCCATATTAGAAATACCTCCACCCAAAAGTGAGAAGGAGATAAGGGGATTTTTGGAAAGATTGCAATACATTAGCCGATTCATTGCTAAACACACTTCCACTTGTAAGCCCATCTTCAAGCTCCTAAGAAAGAATGAACCTCATGAATGGAATGATGAATGTCAGAAAGCTTTTGAGATCATTAAAGAATATCTCCTCCATCTACCTATCTCGATACCCCCGATGCATGGGAAACCATTACTCCTCTATCTCTCTATCATAGAGGATGCGGCTGGAAGTATTCTTGTACAAGAAGGTGATAATAAGAATGAGAGGGCCATATACTATTTGAGCAAGAGGCTTTATGATTATGAGACTAGATACACACCTATAGAAAAATCGTGCTTTGCTTTCGTATGGGCTGTACAGAAGTTGAGACACATTATCCTACCTTTCCAAATATGGGTAGTAGCCTAAATGGATCTATTGAAATACTTGTTTGAGAAGCTTGCTTTGAGTGGAAGACTATCAAGATGGCTGATCCTATTGGCAAAATCTGATTTGAAGTACATGGCAAGGAAGACTATCAAAGGGAGTGTTGTGTCTGGTTTGTGTGCTAAGAACCCCATGGAAGGAGAGGATGGTAGAGAAGACTTTCCGGATGAGAATATTTTAGATATTGAGCTAGGGGCATGGAAGATGTATTTGATGGAGTCGTTAACCAATATGAAAATGGGATAGGAGTACTCTTGATTAGTCCTAAAGGATCTCACATACCCTTAACAATTAAGTTGAACTTCGAGGCAACCAATAACATGACAAAATATGAGGCTTGTATCGTCAGAATGGAAGCTCTCCGAGAGTTGGGGGTAAAAGAGGCCTGGGTCTTTAGAGATTTGACTTTGGTTATAGCTCAAGCACAAAGGTTGTGGAAAGTAAAGGAGGAGCACTTAAATCCCTATCAGCAATATTTAGAGGATTTAACTAAAACTTTTGACTGAATTGAGTACACGATCATCCCTTGAGCTCACAATTAGTTTGCAGACACCTTGGCTACCTTAGCTTCCTTGGTTGAAATACTCGAAGGGCTATGGACATGACCCTTAGAAATTGAACAAAGCTATAGAATGATACTCAAAGAGAAGGCCAAAGCTTCAGTCTTGATTATAGAGGAGGAAGGGATTCCTTGGTATTATGACATCATGAAATTCTTGGAGTTAGGGGTATATTTGGATGGCCCTGACAAGAAAAGTGTCGTTTGATTAGGATGATGGTAATGCAATACATCTTATGCAGAGGACAACTTTACAGGAGATCCTATGATGGTATACATCTTCTTCGTTTAAAGAAGAAGCAGCCAAGAAAGTTATGGAAGAAGTTCATCAAGGGATTTGTGGTCCTCATATGAATGGGAGAATGTTAGCCAAAAAGATCTTAAGGATAAGGTACTAATGGAACATGATGGAGACCGATTGTGTAGACTTTGTGAAGAGTTGCCACGACTGCCAAACACATGCAAATTTGAATCATGTGCCACCTAGTGAACTATATAGCATGACCTTTCCATGGCCTTTCTTAGTTTGGGGCATAGATGTGATTGGAAGGATAGCCCCTAAGGCCTCAAATGGACACGAATACATCCTAGTGGCAATTGACTATTTCACCAAGTGGGTGGAGGTATCCTCTTACTCCATGTTAAAAACTATGCATGTGGCTTGATTCATAGAGAATAACATCATTTGTCGGTATGGGGTACCCCAAGAGATCATCTCCGATAATAGTTCTTACTTTAAAGGAGAGGTTAGAAAAATCATGAAATTATACAATATTGAGCATCACTAGTCTTCACCATATCGACCATAGACCAATGGGGCCATAGAAGCAGCCAATAAGAACATCAAAAACATCCTAGCTAAGATAGTAGTGACATACAAAGATTGGGCCAAGAAGCTCCCTTTTGCCTTATGGGGTTACAGAACTTCTATGCTTGTGTCAATTAGGGTAAACCCCTACTCTTTGGTCTACAGTAGTGAAGTAGTACTTCCCATTGAAGTGGACATTGTTAAGATTAGTGCCCTTAAATCTTATTGTATGATGCTATGTATGATATTAAGTTTGACATTGTGTATGACATTATGTATAACTTAATATTATGTTTAATGAATTTGTTTTATTATTATTTGAAATAATGGTAACATGAATATTCGGACATTATCATTTAGTCCATGAGATGCATAATATGTGATTTATGTGAACAGTTACAGAAGATATAAATCACAAATTCTTTGTAAACTCAAAATTATAGTTCGTAGTCGGTGATCAAATTGGAAATTTCATATGTGAAGACTATAACATATCAACCATGATGTTTGTCTTGATCATGGAAGTGGAGACTTTTGGTTGATGTGTTAATATGTTTTAAGAGTTAAGACATATTGAACTGGACCGCTGTGAGATTTTTTTATTTTCCTAAGGACTGTCATATGAATAATAAATCTCACGACTTGTATTTGCATGAACTTTTAATCCTGAGAGAATAATGGACCTGATCATGAGGTGTAGGTTGCTTTGATATATCAAGAGTGAGATCTATAGTAATGGTCAAAACCTCAGTATGTTGGGCAGCCACATTTAGTGTTGATGGAACATGTATTCTCAAGATGGAATTCATAGTCTCTTAACGGAGATATAAAGTATTCCCTTGAGATAAGTTTAATGAGTTTGTTATTCAGAGAGTTAGGCCTAACCACTTTAGTAAGACTAAAGTATATATTTATGAAATTGGATTTCATAAATATATAATGAATAACATTAAAGGATTAAACCGGGTACTCAAGGATTAAGATGTAGTAATTTACAAAGTGGCAATCTACATTAATGACTTTGTATTACTACGAATATTTTATGAAGGGGTAGCATGTATAATAAAGTCTTGGGATATAATTTATAGATAAGACCTAGAGTGCAACTATATATATATAGTGGTATTAAATATAGTTAATGGTAACTTTGGACTTGTCAAGAGTTGACAGAAAAGCCTAAAGCCCATTGGAGCTAGTGTCTTATTGGTCCCTTTTGGTTCCACTCCAAGCCACACACTTAAACCTAATTGGAAAGGCCCAAAAGGCCAGCCCAATTAGATAATTGGTTAGATACAAAGGGAAAAAAAATGTACAGAATTTTGTGAGTAAAAAAAAACAACATTGTAATGGTGTGAAAGTGAGTGTATGTCACTATCTAACCATCCCTTTGTATCTAATTGAGAGTCCACACTTCTTGGGCGTTAGTGGAATTAGAATGAAGATTAAAAGTATTCCTAAGTGCTTCAATCTTCGGTTTTGAAATTTGCCACTTCAAGGTACGCTTTCTTGTTCTCAAATTTTGAAATTTACTTAATGCATGTTGTCAATTTCGAACGATGTAGATCCATTATTTTTTCGCTGCGTTCACATTTATTTCCATCAGATATACAATCTTTGAGGGTACTAGCAGAAACCAAAGTCCTAGAGGAAGATTGGGTGAAACAAAGATATGAGCAATTGATTTTGATAGATGAGAAGAGAGCTAGGGCATAATGCCATGCACAAGGATACCAATAGAGGATTGCTACAACATTTAATAAAAAGGTGAAACCTAGAAACATTAAAGAAGGGGACTTGGTTCTAAAAGTGCTTAGAGATGAAACTTTTGATCTAAGAGGAAAGATGAAGCCAAGATGGTCTGGTCCTTTTATTATTAAGAAGATTATTTTAAGAGGTGTTACAAGAATTACAGATTTGGATGGGGAAAAGATGCTTCACTCAATCAACATGGATAGACTATGAAGATACCACAATTGATAAGAAAAAAAAAAAAGCCTAATATGTTGAGAACTTGAAAAGGCAGCCTAGGCAAAAGTTAAGGCAAAATGACTCCATTAGGTTGAAAACCCGAAAGGGTGATCTACGCAAAAAATAGGGGCAAAGACCATGGGCATGGCAAAATTCCTCAACGGATGTCATAGGCAAAAATTATATGGCATGGAAAAAAAGAAAAAAACAGAAAAAATTGATGACAATAAGCAAAGATAATAAATGGGTAGTTCTCTCATTACTCAAATTAAAAGATGATAGATTGTTTCTATAGGGGATTTAGGACATTCTGACCCTTTATTAAATTCATAAGAATAGACATGAGAATCATATGTGCAAAAAAGTAAAATTTGGGACATATCAAGGAGGTTAGTCAGTCTTTCTTTCTTTTGATTGGACTTTTTGTAAGCTTTCTCAGCTATGTGAACCCACTTCATGATAGCCTTAAGTCATTTCTTATACTCTAAAGTTGGTTGAAGCAATTGGAGCTTTTCATATGGCCATATTTGGAGGAGGTAAAAGAGAAGGAGAGAAGGCATGAGTGAAAGGAAAAGAAAGAGAGAGAAAAAAAAAAAAAAAGTTAAAAGACAATATAAGGAGCCTCGATGGGTTGAAAATTGAAAGAAATCCATGCAAAATTTAAAGGAATCCCACTAGGTAGAAGACCTAGGCAAAAATTAGGGATTGAGAGAAAAGATTCATCCATTTTAACTTGATGGTATGAGAAGGTGCAAGGGAGAGACCAAAGGGTTCAAGGAAAAATTTAAGCATAATGTTTCCAAGAATAACATAATGACACAAAGTTTCCACAAGTTTGTAATTTAAGTACATATCCCAAATAAAAGCATAAATGTAAAGGATGTTTTTAAAAAACAACCCAATGTCTCAAACAAAATCTAAAAGTGCAAGCATGTGTGCTAAAAAGAAAAGTAATAAAAGCAACAAAAAGAAAGTATGCTATGCTATGCTATCTACAAGATCATCAGAAACTCCTCTTCCTTGACTGGTAATTCGGAGTCGACTCTGAACCTCCCACACCATCACCGCCATCATTATCATCATCATCCTTACCATTAGCACTACCGTATAGCTACCAGGAGTACTCAGTCAACTCTAGCTTGAGGTTTCTCGCAAGCAAAATGAGCTCTTTATGCTCCTAAACACTGAATTTTGAAGGAAAGGTTGTTAGAACAAGTGTTGGGTTGCAAGAGTAGAAAAGAAAGAGAATATGGATGAAAGAGAACTCATCGCCTAGGTGCCTTAAGGAAAGAGGTAACCCGTGACATTTGTATTACGGATAATAGGGTGCTCTTAAGCAAAGACACCAAGGCCATAAGCATAGATCGACCAAGGAAAATGGGGAGGATTAATAAGAGCACTGGAAGCAGGGCCATCTTGACAGTGTTTCATTTAAGTGTTACTAATGTACGAGAATGTAGATGATGACTAATTAAAGGAAATAAGAGGAGTAAGAACACATACTAGAACAGTAAGGGAAGGTATGAGGCGAGTCACATTGAACTCGTCATAATCCAGCTCATGGTCATACTCCTCATTCGTCATGGAACAAGAGCAAGCATGAACATTAGAGGGTCCATAGGAACCCGAGGCCCATCCTCCCCTGCCAATTGGCAGCACACCCTCTCTACCAAGTAGATCATTTTCAATCCACCACCCTCAAAGGGTTGAGAGAGACTAGAAATAACAATAGTAGCTAACTTTGAGCCCGGGTTTGCTATTGGGGCAACTCTAGCCCAAGGGTTCCATATGATCTATGACAACACAAGGTTAGAAAGAGAACCTTAAGAAGCACACAAATAGTGGAAAGCGGTATATGTTTCTGACTTACATCATTAGGAGATAGCTTGTCGAGATGAGCTCGAATTGAGGTGACCCTCCTCAAGTCCACCTCAGCCCCTCGAGCAATGAGGCCATACTCCACGACCCAGCGTTGAAAAGATAGGACAGTTTGCAAGATTCAAAAATAGTAGTGTGCAAGATGACAGTTTGCAAAAGGTCATGGTATAGTTTGCAAGATGATAGTTTGCAAGGTTTAGATATGGCACAGTTTGCAAGACATAGATATGGCAGTTTACAAGGTAATAGTTTGTAAGATATGGGTATGAATGCAATCAATAGGAATATGGTTCATGGTCCTAACCTAGATGGCATGTGGATGTATGACCATAAGGTTGAGAATGCATGAGTTACAAGACAAAAGGGAAAGAAATTAACATCAAGGAACTTCCAAGGTCCCACTAGTTGGCGTAGAGTCCCCTGACTAAGAGTGTCCAAGGAGGAGTAAAATAGGCTAAGCATGCCAGCCCCCGGTTGGCAGCCTAAGCCCTTTCAAAGTCCTAGAAAAGGGCTAGCCACCTCAAGGACGCTGTTTGCGACCATTGGCGAATAGGTGCGCCCCCAATAAGTACAGCAGAAAGACCCTAGCCATTAAGAGACACTCTTCAGCTGTCCCTCATAGATGATGCATGAAGTCCACCTTAAGATTATTGTAGCAAATCGTCTCAGTAACATACCTCCTCCCTAGCAAGTTTGCACCTAACCAAATGCTTGACTCATCCTCTAGACTAATCGGGACCTCATTAAACTGTAAGCCAATTATGCGGTGGAAGTCATGAAGAGTGATTACCAACTAGCAATATGGAAGGTGTGGGTAGTGTCCCACCATCTCTTAGCCATAGTTTGCGCCAAGACAGCACTGGTAGACCTCTCAGGCATTAGACGGATAATGGGCTTAAAAACTTGTAGCATGGATATGACCTCAAGTGTTGACACCTGGCCTTGATCATCAGAATGAAAAATCACCATCGTCGTCAAGCCTTTGCTCAACCACCTACCGTGGCGATGCTCCCACGCATATGGGGCCCTTGTTGGAGGCCCCTCTCAAATGATAGGTGTATGTAGTGTGTGTTTGTGTGTAACAGTGTTTGGCATGGTTTGTGCAGGGCTTCGGGTGCTCTCTCTCTCTCGGTGGAGGAAGGTAGGTCTACCTTTGGCTTTATGGCAGGAATCTAGGCCAAATTTTAAGAGATTACCAAAGGTAAGTGGAGTCGCCACCAATCATTGGGTTTTTCTAAGGTGTGATTGGTCACTTGTTTCTAGATGATTTTATTACCAATCCTAGGCTAAGAAAAAGGGCATTTTTCCTAATCTAATTTGGATGGAAAAAAATCTTGATTCTTAGGTCCAGAAGTTTGGTTACGTGTGGGGAAGGTGTTAGGCACCTTACAACACTTGTCCAAGGATAGTCCTTTGTTCTGATAAAACCTTAATTTTTAGAGATTGGTAGTAAAAAACATGATTTTGGCATTGGCTTTCGGGGCTTTGCATGCATAGGGCTTTAAGGCTTGGCTTTTGAATAGATGTGGTTCCAATCTATGCTTACCTAAGGCGTTGGGTGAAATACCAGATTTCAATGGCGAAAATCTGGCAACATGTCATGGTACTTTCGTAGCAAAAATTAGGCATTGTTTTGCCTTAGGTGACACGGACTATGACAATCACATCGGAAGGGGTGAGTAGGTATATATATACATACCTCATGCACATTGAAAGCACATAGAGAAGGAAATTAAATGCCAACATCCCCAAAGTATAGCCCAAAATATAAGTGCAGGAAAATAAATAAGGGTCACCACACTCTATAGATGAGGAAGAATGGTACACGGCATGATATACCTAATACAAACCATCTAAGAGAGGAGGGAAGGAGGAAGGAAGGGGTTTTAAAAGAGTACATAACCAAATGTGAGAGGTTAGACCCCTAAAACTACTGAACACAGCCACTTGGCTTATATTGACATGCTTGTATCACGCCTTTTTTGCTTGTGCTTGGGAAACCGTGCCCTAGCTCCATGTATCCTTGGCAAAAGTAAGAAACCAGCAGACAAGCAATGGAAGGAAAGATGCAAAGAGCATATGAAAGAGGCATAAAACAAATAAGGATGGTAGGCATGGCAAGCAAAGAAACAAGAAAGCAAGCAAGCAAACGAGAAGATAAACAAGCAAGAAAACAAACGAGAAGATAAACAAGCAAGAAAACAAACAAAAGGATGTGTCCGTGAGGGACAAATGTAGGTTTGGATCATATGTCCATAACTTCATTGTGTTGAAGCATGGAAGACACACTAGCAAGCAAGACTCATGCATGAACATGTAAGCAAGCATGTAAAGATGCATAGAAAGCCAACGGGTGGCACAAACAAGCATGGCAAGCATATCATTGCACGGAGTGGAAAGGGGGAAAGGTATGTACGAAGCAACCGGCATCATGCTGATGCATTCCAAATCCAAACAAGGCCTCATAAGCATCGGATGTAACCACACAACAATAAACTCGCTAAGGGCATCAAACCTGGCAAAGCCTAGAATTAGAGAGGCTAACATAAGCATAAAGCATAGAAGCAAGCAAGCATAGACATGCAAATAGGGGCGATCCAAACCCTTTGATGTGGGCCAAGGTGTATGGACAATGACAAAGACCAAAGGGTCTAGATCAAGTCTGAACCGATAGGCCAAAACACAAGAAAGAAAGACAAAGTGACAAAAGGGCTACAATAGCACATGGCGTGACAAACATAGCTTAGGTCTAGGAATGCAAACATGGCATCGAGTGCACAAGCACATGGAAGATGGCATAAATGATGCAGAGAACATAGATCCAAGCACATAGGCATGTGAAAACATAAATCTAGACATATAGGCAACTTGTTTGTTTGCTTGCTTTCTTGTTTCTTTGTTTGCCATGCCTACCACACTTATCTGTTTTATGCCTCTTTCGTATGCTCTTTGCATCTTTTCTTTCCATTGCTTGTCTACTGGATACTTGTCTTTGCCTTTGCATGTACATACATGGAGTAAGGACGCATTGAACTAGGGCACAATTTCCCAGACTCAAGCAAAAAGGGCGTGGATGCGAGCATGTCAATATAAGCCAAGTGGCTGTGTTTAGTAGTTTTAGGGGTCTAGCCTTTCCCATTTAATTATGTACTCTTAGATGGTTTGTATTAGGTATATCATGTCGTGTACAAGTGTGTTGTGTGTATGTGTAATAGTGGTGGCATGGTTTGTGCAGGGCTTTGGGTGCTATCTTTCTCAATGGAGGAAGGTAGGTCTACCCTTGGCGTTATGATAGGAATCTGGGCCAAATTTTAAGGGATTACCAAAGGTAAGTGGAGCCGTCACCAATCATTGGATTTTTCTAAGGTGTGATTGGTCACCTGTTTCTAGATGATTTTATTACCAATCCTAGGATAAGAAAAAGGGTATTTTTCCTAATCTAATGTGGATGGCAAAAAATCTTGACTCTTAGGTCTGGAAGTTTGGTTACGTGTGGGGAAGGTTTTAGGCATCCTACAACGCCTATCCAAGCACAATCCTTTATTTTGATAAAACCTTAATTTTTGGAGATTGGCAGTAAAAAACATGATTTCTGGCATTGGCTTTCGAGGCTTTGCATGCATGGGGCTTTGAGGTTTGGCTTTTGAATAGGTGTGGTCCCAATCTATGCTTACCTAAGGCGTCCAGGCGAAATACCAGATTTCCACAGTGAAAATCCGGCAACATATCACCTTACTTTCATAGTGGAAATTAAGCATCGCTTTGCCTTAGGTGACACGGACTATGACAATCACATCAGAAGGGGCGAGTAGGTATATATATACATACATCATGCACAATGCAAGCACATAGAGCAGGAAAGTAAATGTCTACATCCCTAGAGCATAACCCAAAATATAAGTGCAGGAAAATTATCAGGAGTCACCACACTCTAGAGATGAGGGTGAATGGTACATAGCATGATATACCTAATACAAACCATCTAAGAGTACATAACCAAATGGGAGAGGCTAGACCCCTAAAACTACTAAACACAGCCGCTTGGCTTATATTGACATGCTCGCACCCACGCCCTTTTCGCTTGCGTCTGGGAAACTGTGCCCTAGCTCCATGCGTCCTTGCTCCATGTATGTACATGCAAAGGCAAAGGCAAAAAACCAGTAGACAAGTAATGGAAAGAAAAGATGCAAATAGCATACGAAAGAGGCATAAAACAGATAAACGTGGTAGGCATGGCAAACAAAGAAACAAGCAAGCAAGCAAACAAACGAGAAGAAAAACAAATAAGAAAATAAACAAAAGGTGGTATTTGCGAGGGACAAATGTAGGTTTGGATCAAATGTCCATAACTTCATTGTGTTGAATCATGGACAACACATTTGGAAGCAAGACTCATGCATGAACATGTAATCAAGCATGTAAAGATGCATAAAAAGCCTACGGGTGGCACAAACAAGCATGACAACCATATCATTGCATGGAGCTGAAAGGGGAAAAGGTATGCATGAAGTAACTGACATCATGGTGATGCATCCCAAATGGTTACATCCAAACAAGGCCTCATGAGCGTCGGATGTAACCACACAACCACAAACCTGCTAAGGGCGTCAAGCGTGGCAAAGCCTAGAACTAGAAAGGCTAACACAAGCATAAAGCATTGAAAGAAGCAAGCATAGACATGAAAATAGAGGTAATCCAAACCCTTTGATGTGAGCCAAGGTGTATAGACAATGACAAAGACCACAGGGTCAAGATCAGGTCCGTACTGATTGGCCAAAACATAAGAAAGAAAGACAAAGCAACGAAAGAGCTACAGTAGCATATGGCATGACAAACATAGCCTAGGTCTAGGCACACAAACATGGCATAAAGCATGTAGAGAACATAGATCCAAGCACATAGGCATGTGAAAACATAAATCTAGACATATGGCCATAGAAACATGCATGTAAACGTGTAGAAGCCTAGCACATAGACATGGAAGAACATGAATCCAAGCATATATGCATGTGAAGACAAGGATCTAACCATATAGCATGGAAATAAACACAGAGACATATAGATCCAAGCAAGGCATAGCCAACAACATCATACAATCATGTGAGCATGTAACCCTAACATCAACCTGGAACAAAAAGAGGAACAAAGCATAGGAAAACATGGCATAAGGGATAAAGCATGTAGATCTAAACATATAAGCATGTAAGGATGTAGATCTAAGTATGAAACATGGCAAAAAGCATAAAAATCATGGAAATTTAGGCTAGAAACACAAATAAAGCAAGCAACATGTCAGGAAAGCAGTAAATCATGTTATTTAAGCAAAAAGAGTAAGATAAATGCTAGAAAAAGATTTAGAAGGTTAGGGGTGCCGATAGTACCTAAAAAGCTACATCCACACCCCCAAACCCCAAATCCCAAAGTGTAGAACCAAGGAGAAGAAGAATGGGTATAAGAACAATACCATGTGTTTTTGGTGAAGAATCAAGAGGCTTTGATGTGTTTTTATTTGTATTTTTTGTGCTTGGAAGAGAAGGAAAAACATGTAGAAGACATTCAGGTAGAGAGCAGAACCAAGGGAGAAATTTTTTTTCTGTTTGAAGGGTGCTTGAGGCTTTTTATAGCCTTAGCACGATTTTCAAGGTAGCAGCCCTTGTAGGGCCTCCACCTTCAAAACCTCCTCGGATGGGTTTGATCTTGGAACCTTTGGAAAGATCTTGACTTCCTATTTCTGAAAAGGTATGGATCTTGAAAATCCAATGGTTGGATCGAAAATTATGGCTCTTGGATGTTAGCTATGCATCGATTAGTGTGTTATCCCGGTTTTCGTGATATCTCGGCCGTTCTAACTCTGATGTTGACCTATGAATAGTTGTTGAAATGAGAATTTGTTAATCTTTGCAATGGAATTCATTTCAACCCATTTTGATGACAGATCAAAATTAGGGTTGCCCACCCAAGATTAACCTCAGGTCAAACTTGGTCAAAAATCTTTGAGAAGCTTGGGTTTGGTGAAAAACCATGAAAAGTGTTGTTTTGTGAGGATTTTGACCTCATTTGACCTTCAGTCAACTTAGGGTTGACCGAGAACATTTTGGTCATTTTATCTGAAAAATGCACTTTGGGTGCTTCGGTGTCCGAATGGGTTGTGCCACGTCATTCTAGATGTTCTCACAGCCCCATGGAGAGAAAATAATATTTTTGGATTTTTCGAGGTCTGGCACGCAAGTCAGGGTTAGACAAAATACAGTATTAACATCGAGTCTCCTCGATTAGGACAGAGTACCACACCAAGACCCGGCTGGAACTACCCTTACCAGGATATAGGGCTGAACCTGCAAGAAGAGAATGAGATTAAATTCATGATTAAGTGATATTGGATGCATAATAGGATGAAATGTGACACGGGACATACAGTTGAGTTAAAAAATGATGAAGGATGATGTTAAAATTGAAAATAGATGAACCCGTATCTTTGGGTGCCTAACACCTTTGGGTGCCTAACACCTTCCCAAGACCGTACTTTAACTCTGAACCCATATCTTTGGTAGGAAGATCAAAAGGTCCTTCCTCAAGAGGAAGCTATGTATATGGTTCCTAGGCCATTGCAAAAACTAGGTGGCGACTCCCCCTTTTGTGTCCATAGTGGGGTTCTGAGGTTAGCTTGCATACGCTTTAATGGTCAAGTTTCATGTTCAATCATAAAAACAAAAATTAATTTCAAACGAAGAACAAGATTTCACTGTTTATCTCCTCATCGGGCTACTTCGAGGATGTTTAGTTCATATATTGTTCAAATCTTGGTTATAGAATGCTGTTACACAATATCTCTTTCTCTTTCTAATTTTTTCTCCCCTCATTCTAGAGGAATTCCCTTTCCTTATATATCTATTTGTGGTGCATCTCAGCCCTCTACTTGTATAGCCAGTGATTTTGATTTAGATATTTGTCCCATCAGGGCTTTGGTGGAGGTGGTGGAATGTGTTGCAAGCTATAAGGGTACTGTTTAGGGGTCATTCCGCCATTAATGCGGCTCTCAGTGCATTGAATGCATAGGTGATGGGTACTTTATTTGGGCATCTTCTTTTTTCTTTACTTGCACGTTTCTTTCTTCTTCTTCTTTGGCATATTGTCCCTCGTTCTCGGTGGTTTGTATAAAACCTTTCGAGGAACCTTGCTCTTCGAACTCCTTGAATGTTTGGCTTCCTCAATTTCAACATTTGGTCTCTTACCGCCATACTAAATTATAACCATAGGAGAATGGGACTCCCTTTTCCCTTCGAGCCTACTTGGTGCTAATTTGTTCTCGGATTCTACCCTTCCCACAGTTAATAATTTTATACACAACTTATATGATAAATATTAAAAATAATCTCACAAATATTATTAAAAGCACAAATGAATGTGATAAGTAAGGGTGGCAAAGTAAGCCTAAACCCATTTGCCCACCCAAACTCACCTTTTCTAATTAAACCCAAACCCACACAATTATTAGTTAGGTTAAATGGACATCAACCCAATTAGACCCAGTGATTATTGGGTTTTAACTAAAAACCCATTGAGGCCCATTTAACCCAAAAACAATATACCCAAATTCAACCCAACCCTTCCCATAAAAATAAATAAATAAATAAATAAATAAAAGGAAGAAAAAAGAAAGAAAAAAAAAGAAACCCAGCCTTCAGATGTTTTAGTGTTTCACGTTTGGCTTTCTTTGCTTCTTTGCATCTTTGCACGCTTGCCTACATGTTATGCATAAGTTTGTGTGTCATCCATACTCCAATCCAATGGAACTATGGATACTTGATCCAAACCTACATTTGTCCTCCTAGAACACCACTCTTTTGTTTGATAACATATTCTTTTCCCTTCTATGTGTTTCACATGTTTGTTTCTCCTTGTTTGGCATCTTTTCTTAGCTTGTCTTTAGCATGCTTTTCCTTCCACATGTTTCTTTGCTTGTCTGTTGGCTTGTTTCTTTTGTCTTTGCATGTACATGCATGGAGCGAGGATGCTTGGAGCAAGGGTGCAACCTCTTCGGCGTGAGCAAAAAGGGCAAGGGTGCAAGCAAGAAAATGCAAGCCCATAAAAGGCAATGATTAATAGATTAGGGGACCTAGCCCCTCCAAAGCAGTTTTCTCTTTCCCTCTCTCTAAGCCTTTTCTCTAGAGCATGTATTAGGGTCCCCTTCCATTTACCCCCTTTTATTTTCCCGCTCCTTGCTTGGGCCGCATTCCCTGGGTATGGCAATGTCTGTTTTATATTTCTTGTACCTTCCAATGCCATACCCTTGGATGTTGGCAATGTTTGGTTTACTTTCCCGCTCTGTGATAGCATTGGGCATGATGTGTATATATATATATATATGCCTGGATGTGTGTGGGTGATTGTGCACTTTGTATGACAAACTCTCATGGCTACGTGAGTAACCTTCTCAAGTCATGAGAGCTCTTGACCTTGTAGTATGGGTATGCGCTCAAAATAATTGTCGTAGGTGCATATTCATGCTATATTATGTGCACGGTCATCATGGTTTGATTGTCTTGATCCATGTAACCAAGTGACATTGGTTTCCCGATGTGTACGACATGCGTCAATGTACTTGATACTTTGGAGGGCTTCGGCTTGTCACAGTGTGAGCATTTCAATACACGCCATATACACAAACGTGAAATCCTGCCAGTGCACCATAGTGCACCAAATGCGAAACTTTGCCAGATTTTTGTTGTGAAAATAGGGCATCCCCATTGACGTATTCTCACATTGAAAGCTTGGTAAGAATAGTGTTTGGTGTGCTATGACACATCTAAGGCAAAGCGCTACTGGATTTCTGCCACAAAAATACAGCAAAATGTTGACGGATTTTCACTTTGGAAATTTGGCAACGACTTCAAACACACTTGGAAAGTATCAATCGGGCCATACCCATTCCTAAACCAACCTATGCTTGGGTGTGTGTGGGTGATTGTGCACTTTGTATGACGGACTCTCATGGCTATGTGAGTGACCCTCTCAAGTCATGAGAACTCTTGACCTTGTAGTATGGGCATGCGCTCAAAACAATTGTTGTAGGTGCATATTCATGCTATATTGTGTGCACGGTCATCGTGGTTTGATTGTCTTGATCCATGTCACCAAGTGACATTGGTTTCCCCATGTGTACAACATGCGTCAATGTACTTGATACTTTGGAGGGCTTCGGCTTGTCACGGTGTGAGCATTTCAACACACGCCATATACACAAATGCAAAATCCTGCCAGTGCACCATAGCGCACCAAATGCAAAACTTTACCAGATTTCTGTTGTGAAAATAGGGCATCCCCATTGGCGTATTCTCACATTGAAAGCTTGGTAAGAATAGTGTTTGGTGTGCTATGACACATCTGAGGCAAAGCGCTACTAGATTTCTGCCACAAAAATATGGCGAAACGTTGCCGGATTTTCACTTTGGAAATTTGGCAATGACTTCAAACACACTTGGAAAGTATCGATCGGGACCATACCCATTCCTAAACCAAATATCTAAAGCCCCGAAAGCTAATGCCAATAGCTTGTATTCAATTGCCAATGTATAAAAATTATGTTTTTACCAAAACAAAGGACTATTTTCGGACAAGCGTTGCGTGGTGCCTAACACCTTCCTGCACCTAACAAGACTTCTGAACTCAAGGATCAAGATTTTTTATCCATCCACATTAGATTAGGAAAAACGACCTTTTTCTTAACCTACGATCAATAATAAAATCAAATAGAGTCAATGACCAATCACACCTTAGAAAAGCCCAATGATCAATGACGACTTCACTTGCCCCTCGTAATTTCCTTAAAATCGACTTAGATTCCAGTCACACACTCTAGTGGATATCTTGAATTCTATTGGATAAAGGGAATACCATCCATGATTTGAAAGTATTAGAAATAAAACGGCCCCAGTATCAGGATTGAGACTGGGGACAATCTTTGAGCATTGAGGGTCATGTTTGGAGTAATGACTTAGGCATCCGCCATTGGGATGAGTTCAAGAGGCTCGAAAAGTGTTCAAGGCAACGATGCTCGAATGGTATTTAAAACCTGGGGTTGAGCAATTGAATCTTTTGGGTTCAAGTCTTTTTGAAGATGCCTGGTAATGATTGAAAGAGGCTTGCATAGGCTGTTGCAATCTTAAAATCCATTTTTTTAGAAATTCCTTGGGAAGAAATGAATAACCCCCACAGATTTTCTGGACTTTGAAAAGTTTGGAGGATTTGGAATCCTTGATGAGAATGCAAAATGTCATATTTTTATCTATTAATGTTTAGTCTTTTATATTTATTTGGTGCCTAAATGTACTCATTATTCTTATATTTTGATTTAGGATGCAAATGGAGGCATAAAGTGCAAAGCGTAGTTAATTGGGTGATTCTGGACAGCTTTGACATCACCTCATAATCTGGGCATAACTCTCTTATCTGAGCTCCAATTGAGATGATTCAAGATGCTATGAAACACCAAGACAATGCTTTACAATTTTCATGAGTTTTGAGAGATACGGGCCGCATCAAGGTTGAAATCGGGCTTGAAGTTGCTGCACCTGCACTGTTGACGTTTTGGAATGTTCCTTTGCTTGAAATCTAATATGCAGATCTGATGTGGTTTATTTTTGGAAGCCTCCAAATCTGATGCACGAAATATCCAGTTGAAAAACACCACTTTCCTAGTTATATTAGGACTTTGTTTTATTTTTAATATTTTTCCTTAATTAGTCAGATTTGGATGTTATCATTTGAAATATTTTAGGAGATTTTGTAGGCTTGGGAAAGGGGGAATTAACGTGTAAAAGGGGAGGAGAAATCAGAATTACACAGACACACACATGCCTCTCTCTCCCTTCTTCTCTAATTTTCTCCTTTGATTTTTCTGTCATGGCTCTGTGTGGCTAAAACTTTTATACTTGGTTGAAGGAAATTGAAGCCTCGGAATCAATAAATTGTGAGATCTAATTTTTTTTTTTTTTATTGTTCAATTTATGCTTTGAATATCGGATGTTCTTCTGTGCCTATTTTCGTGATTGTCTTGTTTAATTACTAGGAGGCCTACTAATTTATTATTCGTTTCAATCTACTGCTAGATTAGATATCAAATCTGTAATTGTTTGATCTCTCTAACTTGTGAAGAAACCAAGATTTAATGATTTGCTGCGTCAGAAATTATTAGATCTTAGAAAGAACGCTCGACTAAATTAAATGCAACCTCTTGTCTTTGTATTGTTTAGTTTCATCGATCTCTCTAATTCTTAAGGCTACTACTAAATTAAACCTTTAGCACTTGTCTTGGGTTGTTTAGTAGTTAGGGTTAATTAGATTGCTTGTTTTCTAATTAACTGCAACTAAGGAGAGATAGGAAAATAGTTCCAACGGTGAATATTCAAAGTGTAAATTGATATATACTTGCATCGATGATTAGTTGTAAAATTCCGATGGTGGATGTTGACTTGGACCAAGGTTTGTTCTCTTGATTAATTTTGATACTTTAATTTGAATTGTTCCTTAGTTGTTTTTCTTAAAATTGTTTTCATTATACACAAACCCCCCCCCCCTCCTTGTTCACGTAGCATAAAATTAAGCTAGATACTCTCTATGGGAACAATCCTTACTTGCACTACTACATATATTTTTAGGAGTATAGGTTTTATTTTTGGTTGCCTACAACAACACACCAATCCTTATCATTTGAAATCTTTGAGGGTCATCATTTTTCCCTTCTGTTTCAATTGGTTGTGAAAACCAAGTTCAAAATTTTTGGAAATTCATTCATGATCATGAAAATCTGGTTGAATGCATGTACCATAAGAGAGGCTTGATAAGGCCATGTTTCCTATGTGGTTTATAAGTGTATGTGCTCGATGGCTACCATTTACCCTGAATAGGGAACATGTTCGTAGGAAAGGATTCTTGAGCAAAGTGTTTATGCTTATCAAATGTATGGATGTCCCCCCTTTTTTTATCTCATGAAGGGAGAACTTGAATGGTGTGTTTGGCTTTTTGAACTCTTCGGGTTCGAAGTAGGGATTGGGAGAGAACCCTACCCTTTTTGAGTAATTTCACCTTGGCATATGCAAATAATTTGTTGTCATCAATGATTGACCAAATGTTCAATCTCCCATGACCAACCGATCTTCAGTGATCAGTGAGGTCTTTTGTTAGGTTATAACGTGGCCTTGGGGTTAATTAGGTGCTTGAAATAAAGGATGCCAGGCTCAAAACTTTCACATGTGGGTGATTATTTGGCACAAGCTCCATAAACTATGTAGTTGCTCTCAATCAAGGACTTACTTAGTACCATAATGTAAGGATATGGTTTTCCTAGGATTACAGGGGGATATTTTTGCAAAAAAATTTATTAAAGGGTTTCCTAAAGTCAAGGATTACACTTTGTCAAGAATCTTTTTGGTTGCCTCTTAAGCTTGGCTATATCCTCAATTTGAGTTCATCTCTTGAACTTTGTCCATTTTCATCTTTTTGGGGCTTTCATTTGATTTTTCTTTGGCCCATGTCACTTGATTGTTTCCGGCTGAATTTTTTCTTTTGCCCTTTCTTTGCTTGGGGCTTCATTTGACTTGATTGGCCCATGACTTGGTCATTTGATTGATTTGGGCTCTTTTCTCAATTTTTTCAATTAGGGACTCATTTGATGAACTCAAATCTTGGAAGTCACCTAGCATGAGATTCTTGTAATCATCTAACCCGTCCATATTTGTGTTAGGATTAGTGCCCTTAAATCCTATTGTATGATGCTATGTAAGATATTAAGTTTGACGTTGTGTATGACATTATGTATGACTTAATATTGTGTTTAATGAATTTGTTTTATTATTATCTGAAATAATAGTAACATGAATATTTGGACATTATCATTTAGTCCATGAGATGCATAGTATGTGATTTATGTGAAAAGTCACAGAAGATATAAATCACAAGTTCTTTGTAAACTCAGAACTATAGTTCGTAGTCGGTGATGAAATTGGACATTTCATCTGCGAAGACTATAACTTATCAACCATGATGATTTGTCTTGATCATGGAAGTAGAGACTTCTAGTTGATGTGTTAATATGTTTTAAGAGTAAAGACATATTGAACTGGACCGCTGTGAGATTTATTATTTTCCTAATGACTGTCATATGAATAATAAATCTCACGACTTGTATTTGCATGAACTATTAATCCTAAGAGAATAATGGACTTGATCATGAGGTGTAGGTTGCTTTGATATATCAAGAGTGAGATCTATAGTAATGGTCAAAAAACTAGTATGTTGGGCAGCCACATTTAGTATTGATGGAACATGTATTCTCAATATGAAATTCATAGTCTCTTTTAACTCCTGATAAGCATGAAATATATAATTATGAATTAGATAATAACTCTCATGTAAAATCATTAAAGAGAAAGTTTCCTTCTACTAGTGATGCATATCTTTGGCATTTGCGTTTGGGTCATATTAATTCAAATAGGATACAAAGACTGATCAAAGATGGACTCTTAGAGCCCATGGACTTTGATGAATTTCTAGTTTGTGAATCTTGTTTGGAATGTAAAATGACCAAACGATCTTTTAAAGCAAAAAGTAGAAGAGCTTAAAATTTGCTAGAGCTAGTGCATTCTGATGTATGTGGTCCTATGTCAATCCAAGCAAAAGGAGGTTATGAGTATTTCATCACTTTTACCGATGATTACTCAAGATATGGTTATGTGTACCTAATGAGACGGAAGTTCGAAGCCTTTGAAAAGTTCAAAGAGTTTAGTGCTGAAGTAGAAAATCAATTGGGTAAACTCATAAAAGCCATTCGATCTGATCGTGGTGGTGAATACCTTCTTGGGGTTTTCAAGGATTACTTAACTCAGAATGGGATTGTATCCCAATTGGCTGCACTTGGAACTCCCCAATAGAATGGTGTAGCAGAAAGAAGGAATAGGACTCTTTTAGAAATGGTTCGGTCTATGATGAGTTACTCAACTTTATCGATTTATTTTTGGAGTTATGCCTTAAATACAGCAATACATCTTTTGAATTTAGTCCCATCAAAATCTGTTCCCAAAACACCTATGGAATTGTGGAGTGGGCGTAAGCCTAGTATGAAATATCTCCACATTTGGGGTTGTCCTGCACATGTGTTAAAAGGAAAGCCTGATAAATTGGAACCAAAATCAGAAGTGTGTTTGCTTGTAGGTTATTTAAAAGAAACTAGGGGTTATTTATTCTATAGTTGTAAAGATAACAAATTTTTTGTTAGTACAAATGCTAAATTCTTGGAAAATGACTATATGAATAATTTTACTCCTAGAAGTAGAGTTGTGTTGGTTGAAATGAATGAACCTGTAAATGAACAACCAATGGATGAAACTAGGGATGATGTGGCTGTATTAGATATACCACAAGATACTACTCATGACATATCTAGTACACAGGTGCCTCGTTGTAGTGGGAGAATTATTCGGCCTCCTATAAGATTCATAGGTTTAGGAGAAACTTATGAAACTATCTCTGAAGAGACTGAATCGGATCCCTACACCTATGAAGAGGCAATGAATGATATAAATGCACATCATTGGGTCCAAGCTATGAAATCTGAATTAGATTCCATGTATTCCAATCAAGTTTGGGATCTTGTAGAGGCCCCTAACGACATTAAACCTGTTGGTTGCAAATGGGTTTACAAGAGGAAGAGAGGGATAGATGGAAAAGTTGAAACCTTTAAAGCAAGGCTAGTGGTGAAAGGGTATACACAAAAAGAAGGTATTGATTATGATGAAACCTTTTCTCCAGTAGCAATGCTTAAATCTATCAGAATTCTCTTATCCATTGCTGCTCATTATGATTATGAGATTTGGCAAATGGATGTCAAGATTGCTTTTCTCAATGGCAATCTTGAAGAGGAAATATATATGATGCAACCGAAAGGTTTCATAGCAAAAAACCAAGAGCATATGGTATGCAAGTTGAAAAGGTCTATTTATGGACTTAAGCAAGCATTTAGGTCATGGGACATCAGATTTGATCAAGCAATCAAGTCATTTGGTTTTGAGCAAAATCTTAATGAATCATGTGTGTACAAAAGACATTATGATAAAGTAGTAATGTTCCTAGTGATTTACGTTGATGATATTCCACTCATTGGAAATGATGTAGGGGTAATGTCATTAATAAAGGTTTGGTTGTCAAGTCAATTTGATATGAAGGACTTGGGTGAGGCTAACTTTATTCTAGGGATTAAACTTTTGCAAGATCGCAAGAATAAGATGTTAGGCTTATCACAAGCTGGATATATAGATAAGGTTCTAGAACGTTTTAGCATGCAAAACTCCAAGAAAGGATTGCTTCCTTTCAAACATGGAGTTCCTTTGTCTGATGACCAAAGGCCTAAGACTTAAGAGGAAAAAGAAAATATGATGAGACAAGTTCCTTATGCTTCGGCAGTAGGAAGTCTCACGTATGCCATGCTTTGTACTAGACTAGATATCTGTTATTCAATTGGCATGGTCAGTCGATATCAATCAAATCCAGGGCCAAAACACTGGAAAGCTGTAAAGCATATTCTCAAGTATCTTCGGAGAACGAGAGATTATATGCTTGTTTACCGAAGTGAGGTTTTGATACCTATTGGCTATACAGATTCAAATTTTCAATCTGATCTAGATTTCAGAAAATCTACTTCAGGATGTGTTTTCACTTTGGGAGGTGGAGCCATAAGTTGGCAGAGTATTAAGCAATCTTGTATTGCAGACTCTACCATGGAAGCAGAATATGTTACTGCTTGTGAAGCAGCAAAGGAAGCTGTATGGCTCAAGAAATTCCTTTCTGACCTTGGTGTAATGAGAATGGAGCAAGTTCCAATCACATTGTTTTGTGACAATAGTGGAGCAGTTGCACAATCTAAAGATCCAAAGAATCATAAGAAAGGAAAGCACATTGAGAGGAAGTACCATATCATTCGAGATATTGTTGCTCATGGAGATGTGGTGGTAGCAAAGATTAAAAGTGCAAATAATCTAGCAGATCCATTTACTAAACCTTTGCCTCAAAGGACTTTCGAGTCACATTTAGAGAGAATGAGAATTAGATTAGTGCACAATAGTCTCTAGGGCAAGTGGGAGATTGTTAGGATTATTGCCCTTAAATCCTATTGTATGATGTTATGTAAGATATTAAGTTTGACGTTGTGTATGACATTATGTATGACTTAATATTGTGTTAATGAATTTGTTTCATTATTATTTGAAATAATGGTAACATGACTATTAGGACATGAATATTTGAACATTATCATTTAGTCCATGAGATGCATAGTATGTGATTTATGTGAAAAGTCACAGAAGATATAAATCACAAGTTCTTTGTAAACTGAGAATTATAGTTCGTAGTCGGTGATGAAATTGGGCATTTCATTTGCGAAGACTATAACATATTAACCACGATGATTTGTCTTGATCATGGAAGTGGAGACTTCTGGTTGATGTGTTAATATGTTTTAAGAGTTAAGACATATTGACCTGGACCGCTGTGAGATTTATTATTTTCCTAATGACTGTCATATGAATAATAAATCTCACGACTTATATTTCCATGAACTCTTAATCTTGAGAGAATAATGGACTTGATCATGAGGTGTAGGTTGCTTTGATATATCAAGAGTGAGATCTATAGTAATGGTCAAAATCTCAGTATGTTGGGCAGCCACATTTAGTGTTGATGGAACATGTATTCTCAATATGGAATTCATAGTCTCTTAACGGAGATATAAAGTATTCCTTTGAGATAAGTTTAATAAGTTTGTTATTCAAGAAAGTTAGGCCTAACCACTTTAGTAAGACTAAAGTATATATTTTTGGAATTGGATTTCATAAATATATAATGAATAATATTAAAGGATTAAACTGGGTACTCAAAGATTAAGATGTAGTAATTTACAAAGTGGCAGTCTACATTAATGACTTTGTATTACTACGAATATTTTATGAAAGGGTTGTACGTATAATAAAGTCTTGGGATATAATTTATAGCTAAGACCTAGAGTACAACTATATTTATATAGTGGTATTAAATATAGTTAATGTCAACTTTGGACTTGTCAAAAGTTGACAGAAAAGCCCAAGGCCCATTGGAGCTAGTGTCTTATTGGTCCCTTTTGGTCCCACTCCAAGCCACACACTTAAGCCCAATTGGAAAGGCCCAAGAGGCCAGCCCAAGTAGATAATTGGTTAGATACAAAAGGGAAAAACGTACAAAATTTTCTGAGGAAGAAAAACAACATTGTAGTGGTGTGGAAGTGAGTGTATGTCACTCTCTAATCATCCCTTTGTTACCAATTGAGAGTCCACACTTCTTGGGCGTTAGTGGAATTGGAGTGAAGATTAAAAGTATTCCTAAGTGTTTCAATGTTCGGTTTTGAAATTCACCGCTTCAAGGTACGCTTACTTGTTCTCTAATTCTGAAATTTACTTAACGCATGTTGTTAACTTCGAATGATGTAGATCCGTTATTTTTCCGCTGCATACATACTTATTTCTATCAATGTGAGGGGGGGGGGGGGTTAATCGTTGACTAGGTTAAACAAGAAGAGAATCCAACAAGCTCAACTGGGTAGCAAGGGATATTTCTCTCCAAGCAAGACGGTAGTGGAACGAATGCCTTTCTCCATCATCCTGAGCGCTTACTTCTTAGCCAAAGGAGCTTGAGTGCCAAATTATAAATTTGGGTTAATTTTGGAAAAAGCATTTTCATTCTGGCTCAAAGGGGCTATTAAGTGATATAATTGTTTGGATAGCTGAAACAAATGCCTCCATCATTTCAAATCCAATCAGTTGGCGAATGAAACTTGAACATATGGTCATTCAATGATTTAGGGTCCACATCAATTTTGGGTAGGGCCTTCCTAAAGGGTGATTTTCAATATGAGAAATGAATATGACACTTTGCAAAAGTGGTGAATATTTTATGAATGCAAGGTTGTTGAGGTAGGACATCATGATATGAGTGTTTGGGGATCACATGTCCCTCATCCCTGGTAAGGGATAGGCACTTCACTCAAACAACTCTTTCCTTACAAAAAGGGTTTTGGCATCAACTTGCCACTCTTAGAAGATGTATGTGTTCCAAAGCATAGATTTTCATGATTTGATGTTTTGATTTGAACCTTTATGCTTTGATTTTATTTTGGAAAAGGCATTTTGAGAAAAATGGACAAGATTGCAACAAACTTAAGCAAACTGAGATGAGAGAAGGTTTTGTTGGGAAAGTGTCTGGGATGAGCTAACAAGGCCATACTAGGGTTCCAGTTTTTTTGATGGATGGCATTCCCAATATCCAGCAATTTATGCAAAAATCTGTTGGTTATATTTGGTTTTGTATCTCATACAAAACACATAGCGGAAGCAACAAACAAAGATCTATTTCATTCATGATTGATAACTCGCACTATATAAATTCTAGAATTTGCGTACCTTGGTGTGGAGGAATTCAAAACAAAAGATTATAAGTACTTGGGAATGCTTTTAATCTTCACTCCAATTCCACTTTACGCCCAAGAAGTGTGGTCTCTCAATCAATTTCTAAGGGAGAATAACTGAGTGGTTTCACTCGCACATACACACCACTTCACAATGGTGTCTCACTTTTTTTCTAATCTCTTATAAAAAATCTGTATGTCTCTCCCTTTATATATAATTGATTATCTAATTGGGCCGGCCTATTGGGCCTTTCCAATTGGGCTTTAATGTGTGGCTTGGAGTGGGACCAAAAGGACTAATAAGACACTAGCTCCAATGGGCTTTGGGCTTTTCTGTCAACTCTTGACAAGTCCAAAGTTACCATTAATTATATTTAATACCACTATATAAATATAATTGCACTCTAGGCCTTATTAATAAATTATATCCCAAAACTTTATTATACATACAACCCCTTCATAAAATATTCGTAGTAATTCAAAGTCATAAATATAAACTGTCACTTTGAAGATTACTACGTCTTAATCCTTGAGTACCCGGTTTAATCTTTTTAAGTTATTCATTATATATTTATGAAATCCAATTTCATAAATATATACTTTAGTAATTTCTTACCAAAGTGGTTAGGCCTAACTCTCTGAATAACTAAACCCATTAAACTTATCTCAAGGGAATATTTTAAATCTTTATTAAGAGACTATGAATTCCATCTTGAGAATATATATTCCATCAACACGCAATGTGGTTGCCCAACATATTGAGATTTTGACCGTTACTTTAGATCTCACTCCTGATATATCAAAGCAACCTACACTTCATGATTAGGTCCATTATTCTCTCAGGATTAAGAGTTCATACAAATATAAGTTGTGAAATTTATTATTCAATTGACAGTCGTTAGGAGAATAATAAATCTCACAGCGGTCCAATTCAATATGTCTTAACTCTTAAAACATATTAACACATCAACTAGAAGTCTCCACTTCCATGATCAAGACAAATCATCTTAGTTGATATGTTATAGTCTTCGCAGATGAAATGCCCAATTTCATCACCGACTACGAACTAAAATTCTGAGTTTACAAAGAACTTGTGATTTATATCGTCTGTGACTAAATCACATAAATCACATACTATGCATCTCATGGACTATATGATAATGTCTAAATATTCTTGTTACCATTATTTCAGATAATAATAAAACAACTTTATTAATCACAACATTAAGTCATACATAATGTCATACATAGCATCATACAATAGGATTTAAGGGCATTAATACTAACAATCTCCCACTTGCCCTAAAGACTATTGTGCACTAATCTAACTCCCATTCGCTCCAAATGTGACTCGAAGGTCCTTTGAGGCAAGGCTTTGGTAAAGGGATCTGCTAGATTATTTGCACTTTCAATCTTTGCTACCACTACATCTCCACGAGCAATAATATCTCTAATGATGTGATATTTTCTCTCAATGTGCTTTCCTTTCTTGTGGTTCCTTGGATCTTTTGATTGTGCAACTGCACCACTATTGTCGCAAAACAATGTGATGGGAACTTGTTCCATTCTCATTACACCAAGGTCAGAAAGGAATTTCTTGAGCCATACAGCTTCTTTTGCTGCTTCACAAGTAGCAACATATTCTGCTTCCATGGTGGAGTCCGCAATACAAGATTGTTTGACACTCCTCCATGTTATGACTCCACCTTCCAAGGTGAATACACATCCTGATGTGGACTTTCTGAAATCTAGATCCGACTGAAAATCTGAATCTGTATAGCCAATGGGTATCAAATCCTCACACCGATAAACAAGCATATAATCTCTCGTTCTCCGTAGATACTTGAGAATATGCTTTACAGCTTGCCAATGTTTTGGTCCTGGATTTGATTGATATCGGCTGACCATGCCTACTGAATAACAAATATCTGGTCTAGTACAAAGCATGGCATACATGAGACTTCCTACTGCAGAAGCATAAGGAACTTGTCTCATCATATCTTTTTCCTCTTGAGTTTTGGGCCTTTGGTCATCAGATAGAGGAACTCCATGTCTGAAAGGAAGTAATCTCTTCTTGGAGTTTTGCATGCTAAACCGTTCTAGAACCTTATCTATATATCCAGCCTGTGATAAGCCTAACATCCTATTCTTGCGATCTCGCCAAAGCTTGATCCCTAGAATAAAATTAGCCTCACCCAAGTCCTTCATATCAAATTGGTTTGACAACCAAACCTTTACTGATGACATTACCCCTACATCATTTCCAATGAGTAGAATGTCATCAACGTAAAGTACTAGGAACATTACTACTTTATCTCGATGTCTTTTGTACACACATGGTTCATCAAGATTTTGTTCAAAACCAAATGACTTGATTGCTTGATCAAATCTGATGTTCCATGACCTAGATGCTTGTTTAAGTCCATAAATGGACCTTTTTAACTTGCATACCATATGCTCTTGGTTCTTTGCTATGAAACCTTCTGGTTGCGTCATATAGATTTCTTCTTCAAGATTGCCATTAAGAAATACAGTCTTGACATCCATTTGCCAAATCTCATAATCATAATGAGTAGCAATGGATAAGAGAATTCTGATAGATTTAAGCATAGCTACTGGCGAAAAAGTTTTATCATAGTCAATACCTTCTTTTTGTGTATACCCTTTCGCCACTAATCTTGCTTTAAAGGTTTCAACCTTTCCATCTACCCCTCTCTTCCTCTTGTAAACCCATTTGCAACCAATAGGTTTAATGCCATTAGGCGCCTTTACAAGATCCCAAACTTGATTGGAATACATGGAATCTAATTCAGATTTCATAGCTTTGATCCAATGATGTGCATCTATATCATTCATTGCCTCTTCATAAGTGTAGGGATCCGATTCAGCCTCTTCTGAGATAGCTTCATAAGTTTCTCCCAAACCTATGAATCTTATAGGAGGTCGAATAATTCTCTCACTACGACGAGGCACCTGTGTACTAGACGTCTTATGAGTAGTATCTTTTGGTGTATCCAATACAACCACATCATCCCTAATTTCATCTATTGGTTGTTCAACTAAAGGTTCATTCATTTCAGCCAAAACAACTTTATTTCTAGGATCAAAATTATTCATATAATCATCTTCCAAAAATTTGGCATGTGTACTAACAAACACTTTGTTATCTTTATGATTATAGAATAAATAACCCTTTGTTTCTTTTGAATACCCTAAAAACATGCATACTTCGGTTTTAGATTCCAACTTATCAGACTTCCTTTTCAACACATGTGCTGGACATCCCCAAATGTGGAGATATTTCATACTAGGCTTACGCCCACTCCACAATTCCTTAGGTGTGTTGGGAACAGATTTTGATGGAACTAAATTCAAAATATGCATTGCAGTTTTTAGTGCATATCCCCAAAAAGAAACCGGTAAAGTTGAGTAACTCATCATGGACCTAACCATTTCCAAAAGAGTCCTATTCCTTCTTTCTGCTACACCATTCTGTTGGGGAGTTCCAGGTGCAGTCAATTGGGATATAATCCCATTTTGAGTTATGTAATCCTTGAAATCCCCAAGAAGGTATTCACCATCACGATCAGATCGAATGACTTTTATGCGTTTACCTAATTGATTCTCAACTTCAGCCCTAAACTCTTTGAACTTTTCAAAGGCTTCGGACTTTCGTCTCATTAGGTACACATAACCATATCTAGAGTAATCATCAGTAAAAGTGATGAAATACTCGTAACCTCCTTTTGCTTGGGTTGACATAGGACCACATACATCTGTATGAACTAATTCAAGCAACTCTTGGGCTCTTCTACCTTTTGCTTTAAAAGGTCGTTTGGTCATTTTTCCTTCCAAACAAGATTCACAAACTGGAAATTCATCAAAGTCCAATGGCTCTAAAAGTCCATCTTTGATCAGTCTTTGAATTCTATTTGGATTAATATGACCCAAACGCAAGTGCCAAAGATATGCTTCATTAGTAGAAGGAAACTTTCTCTTTAATGATTTTACATGAGAGTTATGATCTAATTCAGAATTATATAATTCATGCTTATCAGGAGTTAAAATATAAAGACCATCCACAATATTGCCAGAACAGATAAACACTTTATCCTTCTTTATTACAACATTGTCTTTTAAGATAACATAATATCCATGTTTACCTAAATAAGTTGCAGAAATTAAATTTCTACGAACATTAGGTACATACAAACAGTCTTCCAATACTAAAACTCTAGATTCAAAACATAAATTAAACACTCCAATAGCTACAACTGGAATCCTGCTCCCATCAGCCAAGGTAAGAAACATTTCCCCTTCATTCAGCTTTCTGGTCTCCTGAAACCCCTGCAAGGATTTGCAGATATGATTAGTACAACCTGAATCCACACACCAGGAATCTGTGGGATTCTGTACCAAACATGTTTCAAGAAGGAATGTACTTTTCATACCTCTATTCTTGGCAGCCTTAAATATTGGACAATTCCTCTTCCAATGTCCTTTCTCACCACAATGGAAACACTTTCCTTTGGTTTTCTTTCCTTTGTTGGCAACTCCTAAGGCAACTTGTTTACCATCTTTCTTAGTGAAGTTCTTCTTCTTCTTCTTCTTCTTACCTTTGCCTTTCGACTTAGGTTGAGAAGTAGAAGCTTCACCAACATTGGCTTCAACACTAGAAGTACCAAGGATGCCTTCCGCCGCTACCAACTCATTCATCAATTCAGACAACGTATAAATCTTTTTGTTCATATTATAGTTTAGTCTGAATTCCTTGAATGATTCTGGTAGTGACTGGAGTATCATATCCACTTGGGATTCTCCATCAATATCGGCACCTAAAACTTCTAATGTATTCAGATTAGAGATCATCCTAAGACAATGCTCCCTCACTGAAGTACCTTCAGCCATTTTGGTATTATAAATTTGCCTCATAGTTTCTTGCCTAGCAGAACGGCCTTGCTCACCAAACATCTCCTTCAGACTGAGCATAATGTCCGAAGCTAGTTCTACATCTTGCATTTGATGCTGTAGAACATTTGAAATAGATGCTAGGATATAGCACTTAGCCATCTCCTTAGATTTTTGCCAACGATCATATCGCTATTTTTCCTCAAGAGGAGCATCTAATGATGGAAAGCTAGGACATGGTTGAGTAAGCACATATTTATGCTCTTCAGCCGTAAGAACAATGTCCAAGTTTCTTTTCCAGTCAACATAGTTGGATCCAGTCAGTTTGTTTTGATTAAGTATAGCAACAAATGGGCTAAATGATGCCATAATTTTAAATCTGAAAATAATAAACATGAATATAATAAGTAAACTAGACATTATCAATTTAGCATATAAACATATATTATGGAACCTTATAAAACCATAAAATAATATATGCTACGACAAACCAATCCATGTCTATAATTCCTTGGTAGCAAGTTTATTATAAACACATTAATTGATTGAGAACTATTCTCATTATTAGTGCTATCATGATAACTCTTATCATACACTAATAATATGCCGTATTAGCTTTAGCCTCTAAGTGACAATGACATAGCTCCTTTGGGAGGTTAACATTGCACTTAGTCTAGTGTACACCATTATCTTGAATCATGTGTAACCACATTTCATCTTCCTTATAATGTTTAAACTTGTAGTACCATGGAACAAAACACCCTCCTTTGGGATCGCGAGGCATATACGCCAAGACGAGGTGCTTGTCCACACTACTTTAAACAGGTTAGTTCAATCTCGTAGGACTTGAAGTAAACACCCTCCTTTAGGATCACAAGGCATATACGCCAAGATGAGGTGCTTGTCCACACTACTTTAAACCGATAATGGAGGCCATGAGATCCAACCCTTGTATCTCTCTCCCACTAGATATTTTAAATTAAAGGTTTTTAAGATCAAGAACCATAATAATGCTAGAAACCCTTAAAAACATAATCCTAATCTCATTAGGAATAATTTTTATTAAATGAATACTTTAATCCTAGCATTAATATATATATGTATAGGATGAATCCTTTATAAACTATTAACATATGCATGTGTCATCCAATCCGTATAAACATATGCATGTTTCATCCAATCCGTATAAACATATGCATGTGTCATCCTATAAGCACATGACAATTTAATGTTAATTGTTTATAGGATGGCCAAGCGGTGCAATAACTAAACACATGCATATGAATCCATATAAAATTATATATATAATATACGGATTGATGAATCCTTGTACCACTTCCTTATATTAGTCAATTCAACAATTCAATAACGTTCAATTAACTCAATATAACCAAGTGGTGTAATAAAGTCCAACCAATGCAATCATTTGGTCCATGCACATGACAGTTATTTCAATAACTGTATCCAAACAACTAGAAGTTTATGGCCAAGGATAAATATACATGCGCCAAGCCATGCATATCATCTAGAAGTTTATGGAAACTTCAATCTATATGTAACCGAATGGTTCTTGTTATATAACAAGGATTCAAGAGAATCCTTGAAGATAACAAATTCATCCGTAGGCCATGATACAGTCCTTTCAATCCGTGGGCTATTATACTTTCATCAAGGCGGTTATTTGAATAACTATATCCAAATAACAAATCTTCTAAAAGTCTATAGCCAAGGGATAAACTTCGAAACTGACAATTAGATTCATATAACCATATCCAGGCAATGAATAAGTCACGGCATCAAACCAATGCAATATGATTGTCATCATCATGAACGGTTATCTTAATGACTTTCAATAACTATACTTGAAACAACGTTAAACATCAAGAAACCGTTTTTCCTTTTATTCTAAAATCCAATCACATGCTATACAATCATGATATGAAAACCTGGCTCTGATACCAATTGTTGGTTATATTTGGTTTTGTATCTCATACAAAACACATAGCGGAAGCAACAAACAAAGATCTATTTCATTCATGATTGATAACTCGCACTATATAAATTCTAGAATTTGCGTACCTTGGTGTGGAGGAATTCAAAACAAAAGATTATAAGTACTTGGGAATGCTTTTAATCTTCACTCCAATTCCACTTTACGCCCAAGAAGTGTGGTCTCTCAATCAATTTCTAAGGGAGAATAACTGAGTGGTTTCACTCGCACATACACACCACTTCACAATGGTGTCTCACTTTTTTTCTAATCTCTTATAAAAAATCTGTATGTCTCTCCCTTTATATATAATTGATTATCTAATTGGGCCGGCCTATTGGGCCTTTCCAATTGGGCTTTAATGTGTGGCTTGGAGTGGGACCAAAAGGACTAATAAGTCACTAGCTCCAATGGGCTTTGGGCTTTTCTGTCAACTCTTGACAAGTCCAAAGTTACCATTAATTATATTTAATACCACTATATAAATATAATTGCACTCTAGGCCTTATTAATAAATTATATCCCAAAACTTTATTATACATACAACCCCTTCATAAAATATTCGTAGTAATTCAAAGTCATAAATATAAACTGTCACTTTGAAGATTACTACGTCTTAATCCTTGAGTACCCGGTTTAATCTTTTTAAGTTATTCATTATATATTTATGAAATCCAATTTCATAAATATATACTTTAGTAATTTCTTACCAAAGTGGTTAGGCCTAACTCTCTGAATAACTAAACCCATTAAACTTATCTCAAGGGAATATTTTAAATCTTTGTTAAGAGACTATGAATTCCATCTTGAGAATATATGTTCCATCAACACGCAATGTGGTTGCCCAACATATTGAGGTTTTGACCGTTACTTTAGATCTCACTCCTGATATATCAAAGCAACCTACACTTCATGATTAGGTCCATTATTCTCTCAGGATTAAAAGTTCATGCAAATATAAGTTGTGAAATTTATTATTCAATTGACAGTCGTTAGGAGAATAATAAATCTCACAGCGGTCCAATTCAATATGTCTTAACTCTTAAAACATATTAACACATCAACTAGAAGTCTCCACTTCCATGATCAAGACAAATCATCTTAGTTGATATGTTATAGTCTTCGCAAATGAAATGCCCAATTTCATCACCGACTACGAACTAAAATTCTGAGTTTACAAAGAACTTGTGATTTATATCTTCTGTGACTAAATCACATAAATCACATACTATGCATCTCATGGATTATATGATAATGTCTAAATATTCTTGTTACCATTATTTCAGATAATAATAAAACAACTTTATTAATCACAACATTAAGTCATACATAATGTCATACATAGCATCATACAATAGGATTTAAGGGCATTAATACTAACAAAATCCACTAAGGGGATAAAGGTCTCCACCTAGCAAAGAGGTCTTAGATGATTGATTCCATGCTTGACAAACATCTAGGGATGAAGATTTTCTAATCGGTGGTGAAGGTTCTTGTAAAGCACAAGTAACAAACTTCATTTTCATGTCAATCATTGAAATGACCTATCAAGGCAACATGCCACATTAGGGACCTAAGAAAGGCAATATGAAGTCAACAAGAAGGGATGTTAATGCGATTCCCTGATATTTTGAGGCACTGTCACCCAGATGTTGAGTAAGGAAACGGCTTTCTGATTGTAGCATCACAAATGTTCAGTTGTTTTGTTGTCACTACTCATTGAAGAATGTGATGTGAGTGATGACTTGTAAGCTTGATTAAAGCATGTTCCTTGTATCACTGAAGTAGTCGAAGCTTATTTCTCATGCATTCAAGAATTTTTAAGTGAATCACCAGGGTTGAGGTGGTCCTAATACCATTGGGAATGTTCTTGAAAAGGAAATGGACGAAGTTAGACAAAGACTTGGGTCATGGTAAGATTCGATAAAATTGGAGACATTTTACATTTCTCCCTGAATATAGGCTTGGTTTGCCATTTTCTATTATCAATGTGGAAGTCAAACTTTGAGGGAATGCTTCAAGCAGTTTGTAGGATCATCTAATGATCTTGCCAAGAAATTGCAACTATAGCTCGTGCTAAAAGCTCAAGATGATGTTGAGATGATTTTCTAGAAGTCCCTTTGAAGGGGTGAGACCGTACGAAAAAAGCTACCCTAGTGTGGCATTTTCCATGGTCTCTCAATCACTTTCACAACTTGGTGAGATTTTTTTTAACTAAAGGGTGTAAGGATTCACATATCAAGTAACCCAAAGACATCCCAGGATACTTACGGAAAGAAAGGATCTTGTTTAGGAAGACCCGAAGGAATCACCTAGATTGCCTAAAGGTGAAAGAAGATTTTATTTGGAGAAGACCCGAAGGAAAAACCTACTAAGGCAAGCTGAAGAAAACCAAGTTCAGGTTGGCTGATATTGTTAGAGAGATGTTCGGTTCTTTTTACCCTTTTGGGATGCTTTAACAGAAGAGCTTGCAAGCTATACGGACCGACTCCAACTTTTGGCTGAATTACACTCTTAAACTTGTGGTAGCTAGCCTTCATGGATAATGTGGGGGCTACACAAGATGGACTTTTAGTAGTAATATAGGAATGAGACCACTAAAAATCTACCCTAGTATGATATTGGGAGCACTTATAGGCTTGGCCTTCTTCTGGTCCATATGGACGTCTTATGGATCACTGATCTCACCAATTGCTCTTTTAATGCCTTAATAGAATTGGCTGCTGTTCATGTTTGAGGTAGGGAATCTAAGACCCTTAGTGGGTTCCCTAAAGGAAATTAGTCAACATTTTTGAAGTAACAACTTAGGTTATGTTTCTATTGCTTGACATTTGATAGGCCAAAGAAAATTCCCGAAAAGGAAATTCAAAAGAATAGAGGTTGGTAGGGAGTCATGGCCCCGAAAGGATCTGAAAAAATTGGAAATACATAGGCCCTCCTTCAATAGAGTGGCCTCATGCATCCTTTTAATTGTCCATTCTCATGTACAATATAGGTGTCTCATGCTGATTGATCGAGATGTTGCATCCACAAGGTAACCAAAAGTATATTTACTGTGATCTTCAACTCCTTTGAGTGAGTTCTTGAATGAGTTGCTCATGGCTTATGTATTCAGAAATGGTTCAACAAGTTTCTGTCATGACCTTAACTAAGGTGAATTTCTGGATGACCAATCTGTCTTGCAAAGGTGACCCTATGTGAGATTTGCATAGGAATCTGTGACTTTTTTGCGGCCATTGACTTTGTCCCCTTTTTACACGGGAGAAGAATCGAGAAAAATATTGCCCTAGTATGGCATTTTTCTGGTTCTTCGACCGTCTAAATGGCCTCTTGAAGATTCTTAATGGAGACAAGCCAAGACTTGCATGGTCTTTCTGAGCCTAGCATCGGCAATACATTCCCTCTAAAAGAGATCTTGATCCCGTAAAGGTCTTTAAAATGGGCCGAGCTTCAACATCCTCCCTATTCTTAAGGTTTTCTTGAAAATTTCATGCAACTAGTTAACAACATCAACTAGATATTTGAAGTGAAATCAGGGTCCCTTAACAAGCATTATAAGCGAAGATTGGCTACATATCAACTCGAACTTGAGAGCCCACCATTAGGTCATAATTCTCACACTTGGAAGTGATGTTAGGGAAGTTCCACAGTTTTTCTCGAATTAATACTAACTCATCTATCTTCTACCACCTTTGGTTCAATGTGACCTCTTTGACCTTTTTGGTGTGCATGCCCAAAAGGCTGATTCTGAAAGTCCTTTCTTTAATGCTGGGAACAGTCAAATACAAACTAATCATGAAATCATCTTGACAAGCAGTGGGGGGATTGGTCACCCTTAGGAATTTATGCTGTTGATGAAAATTTAAGAAGAGTTAACTCCAAAGAATTTGCTAACATCAATCTTGACCATATGAATCAATTGGCTTGGATTGCAAAAGCCAAATCAAGGGTCTTCTTGGTAGCACTAGCCTTTTTTAGTCTATCATCTAAAGTGTGACGAAAAGGAGAATATCTCTAGAAGCTTCTTGTTCTTCAGACCATCCTCAATCATTCCCCTAGGGTTATGAGACTAACAAAACCCATGGACTTAGGTCCTACTTATCTCTCCATAGACTAGAGCCTTAGACATTTTTGGGAATGTCTTGATCATCTCATTTTCAAGTTTTAGAAAGCACACTTGGGTACCCTTTTCTCTTTTCATCTTTGAGTACTTCCTCTAGAAAGTTTCCCCATCCTCTTCTTCCATTTTTTATCAATTGAAATGTTAAGGAGCTACCATAATGTCGAGACAATGATGGTACGAGCATTCAGTAGTAACTCATGCTTATTCCTTTCTAATTTCAAATGCCATATGGCAGTGGGTCCGACCAAATCATCTTGAAGAGCCCATATATGAACTGAGACCTTGGTTTGCAACTAGATGAAGGAAACCAATTCCCATTTTGCATTCCCACCAAAGAATGTTGTCTTTTGACTAAAATGGTCCATTGCTTCCATTCAACATTCGACTCACTATTCATTGTTGCCACATATCCTTTTGTACAAGCTTGGAGATGCAAGGAGCCCGAACTTCCCACATTTTGTCTCACACCTTGAGAAAGAACAGGATAGTGAGGAGTTGGGATCACCATTGAGGTATTTTCATGATGGAAACAAAAAACCAAACCCATCTTAGTTTTATGTCCAAATGTTTTAAGCATGCCCTTATTTCATTTTGCAATTAAGGGGGAGAAGTTCCATGATTTGGACTTTTGGTCATTGAATGAGTTTCTAAAGTGATGCAAAACTCTTTGTGGCAAGCAACTGAACATTTGCATAGGTTTTGAAAAATCTTGGGATGAACCCCTTTTTCACAATGAAAATTTTAAGGCACAACACCATGTCCTTTTTATGAAAAATTTGGCACAATTTGTATAGCAAAGGTTCTTACAACAATCAAAGCAAATACAAAGATCTTTTTTTGATACAATATTCACAATGATCCTTGGACAAAGAAACCAATTTCGATACAAAGGCATTTGATACAAGGAAAACAAAGTTTGATCCCTTTGGTGACTTTGAAGAAAAATTTGGTCTCTTGCCTGTCTCTATGGAAAGACTCAGTTGCTTGTCTCTATGGAAAGATATCAACAAATGCATGCATGCCCTTGTAGGGTCGAGGACCCTTAGGGCTCAGGTGGATACTAATGCATGAGCGGTTCTGGGACCGTCCCTTTTAGGATTTCTCAATGTTATGCAAGTAGGCAAAGATCATACCTTCATTTGAGAATTTTTCCCTTGCAAACAAAATTCCTAAGGATATGCTCTTATCATTTTCAAAATTTTGGCTTACACCCTTGAGCGGGTTTGTATCTTGGTGAGTTTCTATATTGATGCAAAATTAATGCATAAGCTTGGCAAGTAATCAGAACTTTCATATCATGCTTGAAATTGCAAGATGGACCCTTCTCTTTTGATTACAAAGAAAGTAATACTTTTACAAAATTTGGCTTTTTACAATGCCCCCAGGACATGGGCTATAGGCAATGGCTCCAACAGTAGGACATTAACAGTACAATGAAATTCAAATTTACAATGAAGAGGCTTCATTCTGAATGGTCATGCCTTCTCCAAGAAGATCTTAAATTATTGGCAATGTCCTCCTTGGTGTGGAATTCTGGCTACTTGCCACAAATTTTATCTATACACATTTACATGGTGGAGCCATTAATGAATGCATACATGCCCTTGTAGGGTTGGAAACCCTTAGGGACCGAGTATGATCTAATGTGTGAGCAACGAGGTTGCTTTTCCCTAGGGGTTAATCATAAATGCTATGTAAACGGGATGGATAGAACCTAGAGTAGAGCATAACTCATTGATGCAAGCAAAAAGTGCAAATCTATAAACGGAAATTGGAAACTTTCCATTTGACTCATTTTGAAAACAATCCTATGAAGGATATCCTACCCTAGGTTGGGAAGTTCACTCAGATTTGGCTCTTCATAGTTCTCATGGGTTTGATGTAGTCTAGGCTAACTACATGAGACACAACTTAACTGGTAAGTTGGTCCTATTCTTAGGGGGGACCTTGATCATCTAACCCTTCCCTTCATAGAAGTTGTGGGATAGAGTAGATTAAGGGGGCATTTTCCACATAATTTTGTCCACCCATGGACCCAGGAAAAGCCGACAATTTGACATCTAGTAACTATCTAAGGTGTACGGATCCAACATTAGCCTTTAACGCTGAGTCTGTGTTCAACCTAATATGAGGGGTGATGTCAAGCATTTTGAAATGAAAAGGGAAAGACTTTCCAAGCAGAACAAATATAAGCATAGATAAAGGTGTAGCAAAAATTAAGTCTTACTACCCTAGGTTTGCAAATGTGAAAGAAAGCTGTAAAGTATGCTTTAGGAATACGATAAAGCTTCACACATACAAAAATACCTCAAACCCAGTTTTTGGAAAACCATTTTGAAAATCATTTTTGAAAATAGTTTACTAGGATATTGTAAAAGCAATTTTCAAAAAGAAAACCCCGAAGGCTAATGCCAATTTCAATGTTTTTGAAAGCCAATGTCCAAAGATTAGGATCTTATCAAAAGCTCTAAAGGCTGAACTCTCTAAGTGTCCCAGTGGAATTGCCAGTCTATCGACGCCACGTGGCTGCTCAACCACCCATTATGACGACGCTCGTGTGCCTTTTCATCTATCTCAGCATTGGTGTGAGAGATGTGATATGGAGGTGTGTTATACCTCAGGTGTGTGATTGGAATATAAGTTGATTTTATGAAAATTACCAAGGGTAAGTGAAGTCGCCACCAGTTATTAGGTTTTTTCTAAGGTGTAATTAGTCACCTAACTCTATTTGATTTTATTACTAATCCTAGGTTAAGAAAAAGGTCGCTTCTCCTAATCTAATACAGATGGATAAAAAATCTTGATTTTTGAGTTTAAAGGTTTGGTTATGTGTGGAGAAGATGTTAGGCACCCTACAATGTTTGTCAGTAGACAATCATTTGTTTTGGTAAAATTATAATTTAAGGACATTGGTAGTTGAAAACAAGCTATTGGCATTAGCTTTCGAGGCTTTAAATTTTTTGGGCTTTGAGGTTTGGTTTCAGAATGGGTGTGGTCTTGATCAATGCTTTTCAAGTGTGTTTAAAGTCATTGCCAAATTTCTGCGGCAAAAATTTAGCAACATTTCGCCTTATTTTCATGGCAGAAATCCAATAGTGCTTCACCTCAAATGTGTCATAGCATGCCAAATGCTATTCTCTCCAAGCTTTCGATGCAAGAATATGGCAATAGGAATGCCCCATTTTCATGGCGAAAATACGGCAGAGTTTCATGTCTATGTATACGATGTGTATCGACATGCTAGTACCATGACGAGCTGAAGCCCTCCAAAGTGTTAAGCAGTTGATGTGTGTTGCATACACAGGGAAACCAATGTCACTTGGTGACATGGATCAAGACAATCACACCACATTGATTGTGCACACAATAGAGCATGAATATGCACCTATAGCAATCTCCTTCAGTGCATACCCATACTACAAGGCCAAAAGCTCTCTTAACTAGCAAGGGGCACTCACATAGCCTTAAGAATCCGTCTTACAGTGTGCACAATCACCCATATACATGAAAATATAGATATACATACATCATGCACAATGCAACCACATAGAGCAAGAAAGTAAATTAGACATTGTCAACGTTCCAAGGGTATGGCCCAGCAAAGTACAGGAAAGGTAAAATAGATATTGCCATACCCAAGGAACACGGCCCAAGCAAGGAGCAGGAAAAGTAAAAGGGGGTACATGGAAAGGGACCCTAATACGTGCTCTAAAGAAGAGGCTTTGAGAGAGGGAAAGAAAAAACCTCTAAAGGGGTTAGTCCCCCTAATCTACTGAACATTGCCCTTTGTGGGCCTACATCCTCTGGCTTGCATCCTTGCCCTTTTTGCTTACTCCTAGGAGGTTGCACCTTTGCTATAGACATCCTCACTCCATGCCTGTACATGCAAAGACAGAAGAAACAAGCTAGTAGACAAAAGGGGTGTCCTAGGGGGATAAATGTAGGTTTGGATCAAGTGTCCATAGTTCCATTGGATTGGAGTACGGACGACACATAAACTCATGCGTGAACATGTCGGCAAATGTGGAAAGATGTAAAAGAAGCAAAGAAATGTTGAGTTCATGCCCTAAAATCCAATTTATTGGCATGTCATAAATAATTAAATTGTTCGATTATATGAGACTATTTATAAATGAACTAATGAGACATTATCATTGTCCTTGAGATACATTGTATGTGATTTATGTAATTTAGTTACAGAAGATATAAATCGCAATTCCTTGAAAACTCAAAATATAGTTCATAGTTAGTGATGAAATTGGGTGTTTTATCTGCGAAGACTATAACACATCAACTAAGATGATTTGTTTTAATCATGGAAGTGGAGACTTCTAGTTAATGCGTTGACGTGTCTTAAATGTTAAGGCATATTGAACTAGACCATTGTGAGATTAATTATTCAATCAACAAGTGTCACCTGAATGATTAATCTCACGACTTCTAATTTCATAGACTCTCAATCTTGAGAGGATAATAAACCTGATCATAAAATATAGGTTGCTTTAATATATCAGGAGTGAGATCTAATATTGACGGTCAAACCCTCAGTATGTTGGGTAACCACATGTAGCATTGAGGGAACATATATTCTTAAGATGGAATTCATAATCTCTTTTTATAAAGACACAAAATATCCCAATAAGATAAGTTCAATGGGAACTGGTTATTCAAGGTGCCCACTTTAGCAAGGAGTTACTAAAGTTTATATTTTTTGAAATTGAATTTCAATATATATGAATAACTAAAATATTAAACCGAGTACTCAAGGATAAAATAGTTGTTTACAAAGTGACAGTTCATTATGACTTTGTTCACTATAGATATTTCATAAAGGGGTCAAATGATATCATTAGAGTCTTGGGATATAATTTATTAATAAGACATAGAGTACAATTATATTTATATAGTGGTATTAAATATAATTAATGGTAACTTTGGACTTGTCAAGCGTTGACAAATAAACCCAAGGCCTATTGGAGCTAAAGTCATATTTGTTCCCTTTGGTCCCATCTCAAGCCACAAACTAAAGACCAATTTGGCAGGCCCAAAAGGCTAACCCAATTAGATAATTAGTTTTTATTTAATAAGAGCTATTAAATAAAGTAACTACCATGGTAGTTAGAATGTACATATATGTATGATGTAAAGAAAAGAAAACAATTTTTCTCTACAATGGGAAGAAGAAGAACTTTCTTTGAGAATCAACGTACATAAAAACTGATTGAGAGACCACCCTTCTCGGGCACCATTTGGAATTGAGATGATGATTAGAGGTATTATTAAGTCTTGGTTTTGAATATCACTACATCAAGGTATGCTTTCTATTCTTTGTTCTAAAATTCAAGGTTCCATGATATCTCTCATGAATGAAGTAGATTCGTGTTTGTTTCTTCCACTGTGTATTTTGTATGAGATGCAAAACCAAATTTTCTAACAATTGGTATCAGAGCGATCTTCAATATCATGCTTGTATAACATGTGATTGAGTTTTCGAATTTAAGAAAACCATTATCTTTATCTTGGTGTTTCAAAATTTTGCAGTAGTTTTTTCTGCAGAATACAACTTGCTATTAACACTTGTTTGTTTATGTTTTACATTGGACGTACATGTATGATTGAATTGTTTTTATTTTTTTATTTTTTTATATATATATATATATATTAAATGATGAACATGTACAGATGTTAGTCTAGTGATATATATTTATGATTAAACAATATGTTAATGCTAGAATTAAAGAATTTTAAATTTGTTCCTAATGAGATTAGGATTATGTTTTCAAGGTTTCTAGCATTATTATGGTTCTTGATCTTGATATTGAAAACCCTAATGTTTGATCTGTGAATCTTCATTCATAAAATTGAAAGGAGTTTTTGACGAACAATGATGATGTAAAAAACAGTTACTAGAAAATTCTGAGAAAAATTTAGTTTTGCGAGTTTCGATTGATTGAGAATTCCTTTTGATTGATCGAATGTTCTTTTAAATTGATCGAATAGGAATTGAGAACCGATTGAATTAAGCAGAAACTCTATGACAAAATACTTCATTGTCTCAATCAATCGAGAATCCCTTTCAATCGATCGAATGTTCTTTTTGACTTATTGAATAGGAATCAAGAATCGATTGAATGAGACAGTGACTTTGTGATGTATTTCTTCATTTTTTTGATCGACTAAGGAAACGATTTGACCGATCAAAGGCACTGAATTTTGAATTTTCACTTACTTTTTGATTAAGTGTTAAAACTTTGATAAAAGGCAAGATCATGATTCTATATAAAGTGATTAATTTTTATAGTCCTTAAAAGTTAAGCATATTTATTGATCATTATCTAACTAAAAGACCTAATGAGATCAAAGATGTTAGTTAAATAAAACTCTTAGTCCTAAATTGTTTAAGACTTTTCTTTTAAGAAACATTCAAATGAGATTGAAATTGTTGTATTATTAAAAATCCTTAATTTATTTTAATTAGAGGTTTTTAAAGACATTAAAATTCTAATTAAAGTTATATAGTTTCTAATAAGATTAGAATACTTTATCTAGTAAATTAAGGATAGAGTTCGTTATAACTAATTTTTGATCCATTGGGCTTTAAGGAATCCTAAATTGTTTAGGACTTCCATTTTAGTTAGCGATTCTAATGAGATTAGAGCCTTTAACAAGTGTAAGGTTATTAGTTGTGATGGGATCATAATTATTTAGAGAAAAACCCAAATAACGAGTAGGAGTGCTGAAATAACCCTTTTGTTAAGTTTATTGTAATATGAATGGATACCTTGTCTTGGCCTCAAGCCTTGCATTCCATGTGGAGGGTATTTTCTTCACAATTACATGATTAAACTTCTTTGTAATTACATGAATGTTCATTACGTTACTGTGACGTGACATAGTCAAATCACATCAAATTTAAACAATTAAACACATTTGGTGTGTAGGGTTAAAATTGTGATAAAATCATGATGATTTCAAGACAATCCACTTGTTTTAAAATTTCTAGTGGGAGAGAAATACAAGGGTTTGATCTCACGGCCTCCATTATCGGTTCATAGTAGTGTGGATAAGCACCTCATCTTGGCATATATGCCTTGCGATCCCAAAGGATGGTGTTTACTTCATAGTACTATAGGATTGAACTTAATTGTTTAAAATAGTGTGAACAAGCACCTTATTTTGGCGTATATGCCTCGTGATCCCCAAGGAGGGTGTTTTGTTTCATGGTACTACAAGTTTAAACACTATAACGAAGATAAAATGTGGCTACACATGATTCTAGATAATGGTGTCACTAAACTATGTGTAATGTTAACCTCCCAAAAGAGCTATGTCATTATTACTTAGAGGCTAAAGGAAGAGCGGCAAATTATTTTTGTTTGGTAAGAGTTACCATGATAGCATTAACAATGAGAATAGTTCTCACCTGATCATAGTGGTTGATATTCACTCTATGCTGAGGAATATTAATTGTGGGATTAGGTCGTCATTGCACCTAGTATAATATGGTTTTCGGGTTCTATACTAAATGGTTATGGATACAAAATTATAATATCCTTGTATTTATGTTCATAGTCTCAAAATAAAGTTGTCATAAATTTGTGTTCTCTAGCTACTATTTTCATTGAATCACATTAACTAAGAAAAAATTTTGGACATGGTGCTTAAAGAAGCTGAAGTACATAAATATGTTCCGATTCAGCATTGTCATAATTTCCTATACATGATGCATTTATGGAAGATAGATTATGATGTGATCATAGTCTCCATTGAAATGCTAAAATGTTACATTGGCTTCTTTCTCATTTGTGCTACAACATGAGATGCAAGAGTTAGTACTAGACTTAGACTTTATATTAAGTCTAAATGAGATGTTTGGTATGAATCATATTGAGTGCTAAGAAAGGTCTAAGGAGTTCCAATTCTATATCATTTTATGAAAATATTTTTGTTAAATGAATTGGAATTCTTGGATGAAGAGATTAAATGTTAATCCCGTATGGATATGATCCACAAGTCTTTGTTAGAATCATTTGATCAATTTAGATTGTTTTGAAAATAAGTAAATCATTTTTATATTATTTGAGTTGATAAGTGAGTTCTACGCAATGGAAGACATCCTAAAAGCTAAGGCTATGATCAATATGAGTTAATTCAAATTCTTAGCTTGAAGCGAAAGGTAAGGGTGGTAAGAAGAGGAATTATAATACCAAACAGTTGGACAAGCTAGTTGCCCTAGTAGTTGCCAAAGGAAATTAGACTCAAAAGTATGACCAAAAAGAAAGTGTTTCCATTTTGGTTAAGCTAAGCATTGTCCATGATTGTTTTCTAGATGCAAATTTACATGTTTTACTTTTTAAAGAGAAAGTTTCCATCCTTTGGTATTGTATATGTTTTGGCACTTATGTCTAGATCTTAATAATCTAAATGATATTCAAGATTGGTTAAAGATGGGCTTTTAAAACCATTATTTTGTTATATTCCCAGTCTAAGAATTCTATTTAGAGGGTAATATGATCTATGGCTCCCTTTTGTAAAGGAATGAAGTTCCAATGACTTCTTTAAGTTAGTGCATACATAAAGAAGGAATAGGACTCTTTTAAAGGTAGACTGTTCTAGAAGAAAAATGTCAGAATTTGTTATAGGACAACTATAAAAGACATTTAGAAATGAGATGGTTGTATTAGATACACCATGAGACATTATTCTATAGATAACTATTACATCAGTGCAATATCGTAGCAGGAGGATTATCAATTACCAAATAAATTCATACTTTTGGGATAAACTTTTGAAGTCATTCCACAAGGATATGAATTTGATATTCAATCCTATGTAAGGCGATAGATGATATGAATATGGATTACTAGATCAAGGTTATGTGAATAGAATTAGATTCTATTTAAAGTCTAGAACTTGTAGAGGCGCCTAATGGCATTAAGCCTATTGTTTTCAAATAGGTCTAGAAGAAAATGAGATTGATAGATTAGAAGGTGTAAACCTTCAAAGTCAAGACTAGTGGTGAAAATATTTATTCAAAAAGAAATGGTTCGACTATGAAATGTTTTTTCACCAATAGTCAAGTTTGACTCTATCTAGATTCTTTTATTCATTATATTTCATTTAGATGAAATATGGCAATGGATATCAAGAAAGTTTCTTTTAGTAGCAATCTTCAAGAAGACATCCATATGATGTAACTAGACTTGTTCAAAGCAAAGAATCAGTAGTGTTTAGTATGCAAATTGCTTAAAGTCCATTTATGGACTAAAGCAAGCATCTGAATCATAGTATATATATATATATATATATTGTCTAGTCCAATTTGATATAGAGTACTTGGGAAAAACTAGTCACATCCTAAAAATTAAACTTTGTTAAAATTCAGAAATTAGGATGTTGGGTCTATCTCAAACTGCTTAAATATATTAGATTCTAGCCAAGTATGACATGTAATACTTCAAGAAAGGATTCTTTCCTTTTAAGTTTGAAGTTCCTTTATAAAGGACTATAGTCCTAAGACATATAAAAGGAAGATCATATTAAGATGATTCCTTATACCATATCAACAGGAAGTCTTTATGCTATGCTATATACTAGGCTAAATATCTATTTTACGATAGGCATGGTAAGCAAATATCAGTTGAATCTAAGATTACTTAATTTAGTGGGAGTAAAGCATATACTCAAATATCTTAGGAGAATGAGTGATTATATGCTTGTCCACCAAAGTGAGGTTTTGATAGTAACTAGTTGTACAAATACTGACTTGCAGTTTCATTGTGATTCATGAAGTTGGACTTCAAGATATGTGTTCATCCTAGGTGGTGAAAATACACATTAAGCGTAATAGAAAAGATAATTTATGCAATAAATTTGGCTGAAACTTGTTTCCAAACCTTACCTTAGAGTGACTATGAATTACTCTAAAGGGAAATAAGTGTCGAATTTATAGTAAATTGTCTTTTAGGGAAAGTGGGAGATTGTTGGGGTTTATGCCCTAAAATCCAATTTATTGGCATGTCATAAATAATTAAATTGTTTAATTATATGAAACTATTTATAAATGAAATAATGAGACATTATCATAGTCCTTGAGATACATTGTATGTGATTTATGTAATTTAGTTACAAAATATATAAATCACAAGTTCCTTGTAAACTCAAAATATAATTCGTAGTTAGTGATAAATTTGGACATTTAATCTACGAAGACTATAACACACCAACTAAGATGGTTTGTCTTGATCATGGAAATGAAGACTTCTAGTTGATTTGTTGATGCGTCTTAAGTATTAAGACATATTGAACTAAACCGCTGTGAGATTAATTATTCAATCAACAACTATTACTTGAATGATTAATTTCATGACTTCTAATTTCATAGACTCTCAATCCTGAGAGGATAGTGAATCCAATCATTAAATGTAAGTTACTTTGATATATCAGAAGTGCGATCTAATATTGACGGTCAAAACCTCAGTATGTTGGGTAACCACACGTAGTGTTGAGGGAACACATATTCTCAAGATAGAATCCATAATCTCTTTTTATATAAACACAAAATATTCCCTTGAAATAAGTTTAATGAGAATTAGTTATTTAAAACGCCCACTCTAGTAAGGAGTTACTAAAATTTATGTTTATTGAAATCATATTTCAATAAATATGAATATCTAAAAGATTAAACTAGGTATTCAAGGATAAAATAGTTGTTTACAAAGTGACAGTTCATTATGACTTTGTTCACTATGGATATTTTATGAAGGGGTCAAATGATATCATTAGAGTCTTGGGATATAATTTATTAATAAGGCCTAGAGTGCAATTATATTTATATAGTGGTATTAAATATAATTAATGGTAACATTGGACTTGTCAAGAGTTAATAGATAAGCCCAAAGTCCATTAGAGCTAGAGTTTTATTTGTTCCCTTTGGTCCCATCTTAAGCCAAAAACTAAAGCCCAATTGGGCAGGCCCAAAAGGTTAACCCAATTAGATAATCATTTTTTATTTAATAAGAGTTATTAAATAAAGTAACTACAAAGGTAGTTAGAATGTACGCATGATGAAAAGAAAAGAAAACAGTTTTTCTCTACAATGAGAAGAACTTTCTTTGAGAATCAACGTACGTAAAGACTGATTGAGAGGCCACTCTTCTCAGGCACCATGTGGAATTGGGTGATGATTAGAGGTATTCTCAAGTCTTGATTTTGAATTTCACTGCATCAAGGTACACTTTCTACTCTTTGTTCTAGAATTCCGGGTTACATGTTATCTCTCATGAATGAAGTGGATTTGTATTTGTTGCTTCCGCTATGTGTTTTGTATGAGATGTAATACCAAATTTTCCAACAAGAAAGCCAAATGGGTGACGCAAGGCAAGCATATCAACATCACATGGGGTGAAGAAGGGTGTGTATCAACCTCACCAACACCACATATGTGTATATCACAAGTGGTTACACCTAATCAAACCCTAGAAGGGATAGAAACGACCACACCAGCAAACCCACAGGGGGTACAAAGTATGGTAAAACCTAGATCTAGACTGGCAAACATGGATATAAAGCAAAAAAGCATGCAAGCAAACATAGACATGCATAATGGAAATGATCTAAATCCTTTAATATAGGCCTAGGTGCATGGATGTATGCCTAGACCACAAGATCTAAATCTGCACCTTACTAAAAGGGCCAAAACAAAAGAAAAAGGAGATAACAAGAGATAGAAAGGCTTTAGAAGCACATGACATAGCAACCAACATGTAGATCTAGACACATGAACATGACAAGAAGCACGAAAGAAATATACTCAAAGCTAAAAAGCATTCAAGCATAACACATGATTAAATCATCCAAAGGTAAGCATGAAACTATAAGCATGAACATCACACAAGTTGCAAAGCAAATATCTTAAATGAAGGCGAGCAAAAAGTGTGGACTTAAAGATGATTAAAAGAACTTGGAAGTTGTTTGAATGACTTCAAACAACTTCCAAAGGGTTTGAGAGCCTCTTTGTAATTTTTGAAAAGATGGAGGGCTTTATTGCAATTTTGGAAAGATTTGGGGCCAAAATGTAATTTTGTGGAAAAACCAAGGTCAAAATATGGATATTGGAAAGTTCCAGGTCAAAAGCAATTTTTGAGGAAGACCCGAGTCAAAATATGATTTTGGGAATTTTTGGGATTAAAACATGATTTTGGGAATTTTTGGGATTAAAACATGATTTTATAAATTTTTGGGATTTAAATGTAAATGTGCATGAACATGGATTAAAATGTGAATGTAGAAAATATGATGGCATTTTATTAATTTATGGAAACCATGCATGGACTAATTTATTTAAAAGTGGGCTGAACAGTTTACTATGCATGTGGGTTTAAAATCCAAAGTGTAGAGACCTGGGCCGAATACTAAGCCTTAAAACGGAGTGGGCTTTAAATTATGTGAAAGGGTTAGCAACCTATTTAGAATAAAAGGGCTGAATGTCAAAGTTCCGGCCTTGAACCTGGTCCAAGGGACCAAGCCCGTGGTTAAGCTTCATGCTACCCTCGGATTGGGCTTGGAACACACTAGGCCCAAAACCCACTTAAGGAAATAAGAAGGGATCCACTAGGGAACCTGTCCAGACCTAATCCCTCTCTTTTAACCTTTCTAAACCCTAGCTATACACCATAGCATTTCTAAGTGCATTAACATTGGTGGTACTAAAAAACCATATTGCTATTTTTAGCACCACCAATCACAAAAGTAGAGCTATAATGGTGGAGCTATAGCCAAAAGATTTGGCTTCTCAGCTACAGTGCACAGCTAAAGATGGTTGTGCACTGTAGCTCAAAGGCAAAAAAAAGAAAAAAAAAGAAAAAGAAAATATATATATATATATATATATATTTTAATTGATTTCTCTCTCTCCTTGTATTAAATTAATCTTTTCTCTATCTCTCTTTCTCTTTCTTCTTCACATTCCTTCTTTCTATTTTCATCTTCACTGAACCCAAACCTAGCACTTCTCATTCATTTTCTCTCTCTCTCTTTTTTTTTTTTTTTTTTGCTTCTTCCTCTAGCCATTTTTTCTCTATTTTTTCTTTCTACTTCACCTTTCTTCTTTCTTCTTCCTTGAATCCAGTCCTTTTCTTGTCCCCTTTATTTTTCATTTCTTTCTTTCTCCAACTCCTCACCACACATCAGCCCCTGCTCACCAAGCCACCGCCGACCCAAGCCTGGTGGTGGTGGTTTTTATTTATTTTTTATTTTATCTATTTATTTTTATTTTTAAATCAGAATGTGGGTGGTGGTTCTTGAGGTGGGTTTTTGGTGGTGGTGGTGGGTTGTGTTCATGGATCTGTGTTTGTGGTCGAGGTTAGGATCGGGATAATGTTGAGGTGTGTTTGTGTTTGTTGGAGGATTTGTGAGTTTGTTGAATTTTGTTGTTTTTATGTGTGATTTTGGTTGGTTGTTGAGATGATTTTGTTGCAAATTTGGTGGATTTGAGCATTGGAGGTAGCTTTAGGTTATGGGCAGCAGGGTGGTAATGGTGGTCTATAGGCAGTGGAGGTGGCTATGGGTTGTCGGTGGCAGTGGAGGTGGCTAGGTTTGCTAGTTCTTCAAAATATTCAAATATGAGAGAGGGAGAGACAAATAAAGTGAGTTGTGAAAGAAATTGAAAGTTCAAATAGTGTATAAAACACCAATGAACATTTAGACCCCCAAATACAAAATTACCAACACAAGCTTATAATCAAACAATATTTGTACGAAATATAAAATATAAGCTATATCCAAATTGGTAACATACTCTAAACCATAATTAATTATAAACACAGCAGTAATTAAAAGGTAAGGAGAAAGGAAAGAGAGACGCAAACACAAAGATAACATGACGATAAGTTATCAAAGAGGAAATCAAAGTACTCAGTGAAAAACCTCTCTGCCACCCTCCAGGCGGTCAATAATCCACTAGAGAATGAAGTTGGGATACATGAATAGCAGAAGACCCTCTAAGCTTAATTTACCCAGTGCACCTAAGCCCTTTAAACTTCTTGCTATAATAGGGTTATGCCGAACCTTGTCTTCACTAACTTGCCAGATCCCGCAATAAGCCCATTGTATCAACCAAATGAATTGGTTCTCTCTAAACTGCTTCCCAAACACCAAAACACCTCTTCAATAATATGAGTATGGTAAGCTAAGGATTTGGCAAATGTACCTCTCAAGGATACATCAATGGAGAGGGTGAGTAAAGGAATTTGGAGAATCAAATGATAAAGATTGTGGATAAGTCAATCTTGTTTTTCTCTAAGGTTTCTCTCTAAAAATTATCTTTGAAAGCTCTCTACATTTCATGGGTATAAGGGTATTTATAGTAGTATGTATGAGGAATGTGAAAAGTCAGTTTTCATCTAACAGGGAATTCTAGCGACACAACCTTGCAATTGGAACAAGTCACAAGCCTGAGTTGCGAGCTAACTGCCTGGCCAAACTGGAAGTTTTGTCATGTAGTACTCCAACTTTTGTGACCCTTCAGCTCCCCTGCATGCTTCACACATGTGCCACCTTTGGCAACTTGTTAGTCGTGAGATCTAGTCTCAAGGCTTTTCTTGAGTGTATACAACTTGAGTTTTCTTCACACTCTCTCACACACTACCCTTACATAAATCCCACCTAAATACAGGGCATCTAATTGCTAAATTACAAGGAAATTTAGCATGGAATAAAGCCAATGCATGATTGAATAAATTCAACCTTACAATCTCCCCCTTTTCCCATTTCATGACAAAACCCTAAAACAGACTCTGGACTTAACATGTGAGTTGGGAATAGTTGCCAAAACTCACTCACATCTAACTCTAGAAACTGTGAAACTTTTGAACCATATGAACAAATTTTTCCTGAAAACAATAACACAAGATGACCTTTGTAAGCAGAAATCTTGAAATACATATAGAGTAAGCACAATGCGATCAAGTAGTAAAGAGTACAGCAATAAAGCATGGCTTCACCAAACAAGAACAATCACTATAAATAGTGATCACAAGGATCATTCACACAAGAAATGAACATCCGGAAATGCAAGCTAATTAGCTCAATGCAAAGTATCATTTGCATGTTCAAAACTCAACCGATACAAAAACATAAAGTAGTTGCATCAATGATATAAAATCCAACAAGGGCACAAGAGTGAAGTACTAAAGAAAATGCATAACATTAACTAAAGGTACTGAGCTACAAAGCAAAGGTACATATAAAAAGTACTGAATATGAATTGAAAGATTTAAACCAAAGTACTTAACAAAGTGCTATGAAAACCCATAATTGAAACAAGATCCAAACATAAACAACATAAACCATAAACAACATAAACGAAAAGTGCTTAAAGTTTCTCCTCCTCAAAATGGTGCTCCCCCTCAAAGAGCTACTCCTACTCCATATCTCCCCTTTTTTTGACCAGAATGGCCAAAGGGCTAGGGCTGTGCAGATCACATAATCAAATAAAATTTCACAACCTACGAAGTAAGGTTATCCCTACAGACATTGTAAACCATGAAAGCCACAGTAACATAAGAAATTGTCTATAAGACATTTTACCATGTGGGTATGATATGCACAACACAACATAGACAAGATATAATACTTAAAAAAAAAAAAAAAAAAAAAAACCATGAAAGTCATGTATTATATGCAACATACTACCAGAACCAACAAAACCCAAACATCAAACTCAACAAAAATACCCATAAATCCTATTCAACATCACATTTTCAAATCTCAACAAAAACACAAAATCCAAGAAATCAATGGCTCGAAACATGAAATACTTTGAAAAAAAAAAAAAAAAAAGAGCCCATACCTTTTCTTGAAGATTGGTGAAGAAATGATGAAGAAAAATAGAGGTTTTGTGAGTGAACACGGTGAGTTTGGAAGAGGGAGAGACAGACAAGACAATGAACAGCCACAAAATACGAGGGAAAATTGAAATGTTTTTGAAAACTGCTCTGAAAATAACTCTCATTACGCAAAACACTTGTTTTTCATGATTGGAATGAGTTGTGAACAAGTCACCAAGTCAAATCGCCAAAAACCCATGTGACAATTTCTGAAAAATTTGTCTAAGTGTTTTTCGCGATTGGAAGGTCCACTCGTAAGTAAGTCACGAAGGGAGTCACGAAGCATTCTGAGTAAACCTTGCGACTAGAGCTTCCACTCATGAACCAGTCGCCAAACTAAGTCGCGAAAATCTTAAAAACTTAGATTTTTGAAAATTTTCTAAGTCTTTTCGATGACGGGTGCTTGACTTGCCAGAGGGCCGCGAAAGCTTTTGAGTAAGCTCATGACTGGGGTCTCGCAACTTGCTTGACCCACGAGACAGAGTTGCCAAAACAGAGTTGCATAGTTTTTGAAATTTTTGAAAATTTTCAAAACAAAAACACTTTCCAAAAAAAATTAAAACACTCAAAAATATTTTTGTGTTTGACTAACATATGATTGAGTAAGCGCAACACATTTAAACAAGTAAAATCACATAAATGAATAAGGCATTCATTGAACATAGACATGTGTGATGTGCGTGGTACCAAAGTTGAGATAGTCCTTAGTCTAATATAAAGGTTCAATGGTCAATTCAACCAAGACATACACAATTAGCACTAGGAAGAGTGACCAATCTCAATTATAGAAGTATGCATATATGACCTCCCATAAAACTTGATTACATACTTTTGAAACTTTTCATTTGGCTTCATACACATCATAACATTTGCACATTTTGAATCTATACATCTCATTTTGAGATCGATGCTTGAAATTTTTGATATTTCAATTTGATGAACAAGCCTTTGGCTTTTTTGGGTATCATACATTTTCATATAAATCGCTTTCCCCTTTTCCTAGTCGAATACTAGTACATGCGATGGCTTTTGCAGCTCATTATCTCTTTTTATTTTGAGATTTACATTGGTTGAGCTCTTTAAGCAAAGATAAAAATAAAAGAATGAGAATATATATAGGCACAAGTCTATGCAAGTCTCAAGATCAACAAAACCATTGACTAATCATTCATGATAAGTTTGAAGATCTATTTACAATAGTCACATAGATGTCAAAATTTTTCCCACAATAAGCTACACTCATAAATGCACAAAGCCATTTGTATGAAGGTACAAGACAAAATATACGTGTGACAAAACATAATAATGCTGATCAAACTTTTTGGATTTTCTATTTTTTATGTGTTTTTGAATTTTTGACACAAAAACAAGTAAAGATTGATCAAAAAGTAAAATATTCAAAGCAAATAACAAACAAACAAAAAATTTTCAAAACATGCTAGAATGATAACAATATGCACATAACCAATCAATGTCACAATACATAGGATGTATTAATGCATGAACACGTTGTAATGCTTATGCATGTGTACCCTTCTTCACCCACACGACACATGTGTTTTGGGTAATATCCCTAGAGGATTGGGTGCTATTGTTGTGACTTTCAAACCTTTTGGTGAAGCTTGATAAATAGGTAGTGAAGGCATCAATCATCTTCATCACATCCCTCATCTCCGGGATCACCTTCTTGACTTTTTGATTGCTAGTAGTCCAGTTCCCTTTTCCATTTCTTGGTCCTTTTGACCTTTGAGCACTTGCATTCTTTAATGCTTGAAGCTTATGACAATTAGGTCAGTGTGTCCTTGAATTCCACAATGATGGCAGAAATATTTAGTCCTCGAACCTCTTTGTGACTTTGAAAGTGATTTCCCTTTAGCCTTAGGTATGACCACCGATTGGTTAGGAGGCTTTGTCAAAAACTGTTGGCTAGTCACATTCCACTTCTTCTTCGCCTTCACTTTTTCAATAGTAGCAATTGCTACCATTGGTTCCTTAACTTTCACAAACTTCATATCCTTGGACATATTGGCACTCAAATTGCTCTCTCTTGTATATCTCAATCTGCTTTTGTTGGAGAATGGTTTTTAATGAGCAAGCACTTCATCAAGCTTCATGGAGGAAACCTGCTCTACTTTAGCATTAGCTTGAATCACCTCAAGCTCAAGAAATTTGATCTTTGAATAGGCTTCGGTTAGCTCTCCATTCAGCGTCTCGACTTCACACTTAGTCTGCTTGTACCGCACTAGAAGACTTTTGTAATCTTGTTCTGCTTTCTTCATTTTCTTAATGGTTGCTTTAGCCACGTTTGCATATTCAACGGTTTTCTCAAGGAGCGAATTATAGGTTTCTTGCAGTCCCACTGTTCCTTTATCTTCCTCATCATCGAATTCCTCTACTATCCCCATTGACTCCACTTCAGTGTGCTCACCAAGCTCTTCCACTAACATACTTAAATCATCTGAAGATTGTATGGGAGTAATTGTCATAAATGCGAAGTAGTTTCCCTCTTCGTCACAGCTTTCTTTCGAGTTTGAATTAGAGGAGTCTATGTCACTAAGAGTAGTAGCATACACTTTACCCTTCCCTTTTAAATAGTTGGGACACTCCTTCTAGAAATGTCCATGACCATTGCATTCATAGCACATGATTCCTTGAGAGGATTGAGAATCCTTCCCATATTTCTCCTTGAAATCCTTTTTCTCCTTCCAAGAATTTTGGAATTTTCCCTTCTTAGCAAACTTTTCATTCTTTTTGAACTTTAAGAACTTTCAAAAATTCTTAACAAGATACGCCATATCCTTTTTGACCTCATCCTTATCTGATGAGTCTTGAGCTTCCATTCTCTCATTGATTGTCTTTAAAGCAAGGGATTTACTCTTCCTTTGTGATGGTAGAGATAGTTCATAGGGTTGAAGTGAGCCAATAAGTTCTTGAACTTTGATCTCATTAAGGTCCTTGCTATCTTTAATGGTAGTAACCTTTGCACGAAAGCTTTCCGGTAATAATCGTAGAATTTTTCTCACAATCTTGGAGTCCTCTATCTTTTCTCCCAAGTTATATTTCCCAATTACCACCTCATTTAGCTTCCCATAAAATGAGTCAAATGACTCGATTCACTCATCTTCAGCTCTTTGAAGTGTGTGGTAAGCATTTATAGCTTGGTGTCCTTCACCTTTTTGGTTCCCTTATAAGTTGTTTCCAAAATTTGCCACGCCTCCTTGGCAATTGTAACATGAGAAATCTTGTGAAACTCATTAGGAGAAACACCACAAAAAATAGCATTTAAAGTCTTGCTATTAGTGTTAGTTGTTGCAGGGGCTGCCTTATCCCATTCAGATTTGGCGGCCTCTAGCCTAGTCTGTCCTATATCTACAGCATCCCAAACACTCTCGTCAATGGAACATAGGAATGCCCTCATACGGACTTTCCAAAATGCATAGTTGCTTCCATCAAAGTATGAATGAGCATTAAGAGATTGAGATCGATCCATCTCAATAGGGGTCTAGGACCGCACTTAGGTAATTAAACCATAGCAAGTGCACCCGCTCTGATACCAATTAAAAGTTCAAATAGCATATAAAATACCAATGAACGTTTAGACCCCCAAAGACAAAATTACCAACACAAGCTTATAATCAAACAATATATGTGCTGAATATGAAATATAAGCTATATCCAAATTTGTAACACATTCTAAACCATAATTAATTACAAACACAGCAACAATTAAAAGGTAAAGAGAAAGGAAAGAGAGATGCAAATACAAAGATAACACGAGGATGTGTATCAAAGAGGAAACTGAAGTACTCGACAAAAAACCTCTCCGCCGAACTCTAAGCAGTCAATAATCCACTAGAGACTGAATGTCACACCCCAAACCCTAAAGGGTCCAAAGTATGAGAAAGACATCTCAAAGTACCTGTAGATTTTTTCTTTTTAACAATCTAATCCACAAATAATATCAAGAGCCAATATCAAGAATTATCATAATAATTCCATTAAATATACTCTCAAAACAAGTCAGAGCTACAAGCTATAATTACAAAGACCATTGGCCACAAAAGAATAGAGGTCTGAATAAATAATTACATATCATCAGCTTGTCCCATCGGTGTGAATAACGTCACAACCACTATAATATACAAAAGAATGAGTCAAGCCTAGTCTAAGATGTACATCATCTAATATACCCATTACAAAAGTTTAGCCTCCATCAGTAGTTAGTCTAACTACTATTAGCCACCAAAAAGCTATCTCAAAAGATTGTTGCCTACTTTGAAAAGTTTATAAAATAATGGGATGAGACAGAGCCTAGTAAGTAGCATATTTAATGGGAGTGGGGGAAATGCAAGTTTCATCTTCAATAATAATAGTATCACAAGAACGATTTAATAATGAAATACAAGATTCTCAAAGTAAATACCTTGAAACTATATACTATAATCTGTGAGTATTAACAATATAATTTCCAAAGTCATAAAATCTAACATACGGTAATTTATCACAAATATACCATACTACCACATAGACCGGTCAGGGGATCCACCCATTCACAACTGGCATGATATTGTCCTCTCTGGTATGCAGACTCTTGGTCCCATGGACAACAGCCTCACCCATACCCTTAAGGTTTTTCTCTCCCCCCATGGGCAGCAGAGAGAGTGCGTCAAATAGGACTTCTCTTGCATATGGTCTCTTGGCCCCATGGGCAGTAGCCTTACCCACACACAATCAAGGAACTTCTTCCCCCTATGGGCAGTAAGGAAGAACGCGTCATCCAAAGTGAAAGGGCACTGACCTAGATTTGATTATGTTGTCACAAAGACTACGAAAACTAAACCGGGTGATCATCGGGAAAATCACACGTGGCAGGGTATTAAAACCACTTAAACTCACAGGTTACATTACTTTGAAACACATAGTTCATATCCAGGTAGTTTCAGAAAACCTTAAATAATCTAACTTCTACAAACTTTATAAGGTTTTGAACTTCATTCTTGTCAAGAGATTTTCTACCAATTTCCCACATAATAAGATAAGATAAGCATCTTTATATTTTCTACTATACCATAAAATCTATGATTTTCCTATCAAAGATTAAATAAAAGATGCTCATTTTTTAGTATCAACAATTCATGCATTTCCCCAAATGTAATACCAACTATGATGCATTTTCATATATAACGATATATATTAAGGTTACGACACAATAGTTTTTAGGAAAATATAGCTTCCATAGGCAGTTTCCAAAAATGTGTCTAACCCAAAAACAACATTTATGCAACATGGTTATTTTTCAAAAATCCAATTAAAAAGCTACTTACCTTGCAACCACAAAATCCTAATTCTCCAAGCTCCAAGGAGATTAGCTAGAGCCTAAACAATATCAAGTAAATCTATCACAATAAGCATAGAGCTTGAAATTGTATCTAGCTACAAATTAGGAATTGCCAAATAAGCACTTAATTAGGCAAGCCTAGTATTTAACCTCATCAATAATAATATATCCCACTTCCAAAGTTTCTTAACAAGTTGATTCACAAGGCATAAACTCCAATTTATAAAATTAACCCCTTTAATATCATCTCCAACATTATGACTAACTTCCATAAAATTTACACTACATCAATAAGAGACCCATGAAAGCAAAATCAAAATATCCTCCAAGACAAGAAATTTAGAACTTCAACTAACTCCAAATAAACACAATGGCTATGGAAAAATTAGATTTACCAACCATCACACGTTATAACTCAAAACCCCTAAATTTTCCACCATAAATAAACCTTAGGTAGTCGTCATTAGCACAAACCATATACCTACTCATCAAATAATTTCACCAATACAAAACCCATACATACAAACACATAAATATCACTTCTAATGCTTATAAATCACATGGGTATCATTATTAAAACTTAGATAAAAATAACCTCAAGCAAAAGTGTAAAACCCACCAAAAATATTAGAAATTTTTACCTCAAATAAAAGATGTGAAGGTGCTTATGGGTTTACAAGAATTTTTTGGTGATCTTGCAGGAAAATTATGGTGAAAAATGGTGGTGGTGGTGGTGTGGAAGTACCGGGTAGAGAGGATATGAGAGTAGAGGAGTGTATGAAAGAAAAGAAAAGAAAGAAAAGAAAAATAAGAAGAAAGGATGGCCGGCCAAGTGATATAGTGGTAGTGTGAGATGAGTGGTGGGTAGTGGGGCTAGGTGGGGCACGTGGGAACCCAAAAATCTACCTAGTGCACCTAAGCCCTCCAAGCTTCTTGCTCCAACAGGGTTACATCGAACCTTATCTTCTCTAACTTACCAGATCCTACAATAAGCCCATTGTATCAACTAAAGGGATTGGTCCTCTCTAAACTACTTCCCAAGCACCAAAACACCTCCTCACTAATATGGGTATGGTGAGATAAGGATTTGGCAAATGTACTTCTTAAGGATATGTCAATGGAAAGAGTAAAAGTAGAGGAATTTGGAGAGTCAAATGATAAAGATTGTAGATGAGTCAATCTTGTTTTTCTTTAGTGTTTCTCTCTTAAAATTCTCCCTAGAAGCTCTCTACATTTCGTGGGTATAAGGGTATTTATAGTAGTGTGTATAAGGAATGTGAAAAGTTAGTTTTCATCAAATAGGGCATTTTGGCGACTCAACCTCACGATTGGAACAAGTCGCGAGTCTGAGTCGTGAGCTAACTACCTAACCAGACTGGAAGTTTTGTCCTGTAGTACTCTAGCTGTCGTGACCCTTCAGCTCCCTTGCATGCTTCACACATGTGCCACCTTTCGCGACTTGCCAGGTATGAGCTAGTCGCGAGAACCAATCATGAGGCTCTTATTGAGTACACACAACTGTAGTTTTCTTCACACTCTCTCACATACTATCCTTACATAAATCCCACCTAAATGCAAGGTATCTAATTGCCAAATTATAAGCAAATTTAGCACGAAACAAAGCCAACACATGATTGAATAAATGCAACCTTACAAAAATAATAAAAAATTAATAAAAAAATAATATTTAAATGAAGAGGAAAAAAAATAGAACCACTGATGTTTGATGTTTTGTAAAGTGAGAAGCTAAAATAGATAAAACAATTATTTGTGTTGCCAAATAGCTAAAAGAATAGCTCCACCAATGTGGATGCTCTAATCTTCCTTCTCTTCTCTAAGCTTTACACTTTTACCCAACCTCCATGTCCGAGCCTTTCAAACTCCATCTTTGAGCATCACGCCACCACCACGGTGGTCCAACCCTAAATCTCATCCTCTCTATATTCTCGGCCTAGCTCTTCTACCTTCGAGGGTCTTCTACTCTTAAACCCGAGCTTAATGGTTGGCCACCGAGGTCACCTATCTCTAGTCATCAACCACCACCACTCCATGGTAGTTTACCCCTCAATCTCTCTAAATTCGAGCAAAAACAACTCTCGTCACTAATTTCTACTCTTTCATTGTCAACCACAAAACCCACTTTTGATCTACCACCTATGAAGGTACTAGACAGTTGTAGCGTGTGACTAGCAAAACAAGGGTGTAGAGACTAAGGTAGTCTCAGATAAGCCAAACACTAAGGTAGTGGTGGCGCGTGGATCTTCGCATGGTGGCATCAAAACAAGTGTATGTGCAAAACAGAGGGTAAGAGCTTGATTTATGTGTTTGTGTACTAAGTGTTATGAGGTTTTGTGAGCATGGAAAGTGTAGAGCAAGACATTGTAGACAAAAACTATAGTGTGTGTGTGTGTGTGTGTGTGTGTGTGTGAAGCAAAGAGTCACAGAATGTATACGTGTGTGAGAGACATAAAGGTATTACAAAAGGAGAGAAATAGGGAAAAGGAAAGAGGGTTTAGGTTTTACCTAGTTGATGTACTCTTTCTGCTTCTATTTTCCTTTTTGTTCTCTCTGCTTTGATGCTTGATGGTAGTTGTTCTTGATGTTGTTGATTCTATTAATGTTGTTGATGATTCTATTGATGCTTGGCTGAAAGGGAAAGTTTAGGTTTTACCTAGTTGATGTACTCTTTCTGCTTCTATTTTCCTTTTTGTTCTCTCTGCTTTGATGCTTGATGGTAGTTGTTCTTGATGTTGTTGATTCTATTAATGTTGTTGATGATTCTATTGATGCTTGGCTGAAAGGGAAACACAATAAGCAAGTTAGGTTCAAACTAAGCAAAACCCAAAAAAATGAGTAAGGAAAATGAGAGAGAAGAGGCTCATGGTTGTGATTTTGTTCTCTGTTGATATTCTAAATCTACTTCCTTTTGATTTCTTTGCTTTTCGGGTTTTCTATGGGTTTAAGGGGTTATTTTTATGGGTCTATTTTCTAGGTTTTTCAATGGGTTTATCTCAATTTTCCAAATTATCTTTGGGTTGCTTTTTTGGGTATTTTGAGGAGTTGTTTCTGGTTTTTCTTTTGGGCTAATCTCCTGGATCTGTTGTGCGGGTTTTTTGGATGAGAGAATGATAAGGGAGATGGGAGAGAGGCAAAGAAGATACCCAAGCTGTGGGTCTATGTGTGTCTAGGGTATTGAGATCTATAGTGAGTATTTGTATGGGAGTATGATTGTTGTTAAAGCACAAATCGTGTGTTGTCTAAGCATGCACTTTGAGCTGGCACAATACAGATGTCCCAAAAATGATATTTGGGAAATACTCTAGAAGTAACAATAAGTCATTTCTCATCAATTTTATTGCATCCCTTTTTTTTACACTCATGAATAATCACATGACCCTAAACATTCTCAATAAAATGTTAGAACAATTAGACAAGTTCATCAAGAGATAAATATCATAGGACTGAATTAACATAAAATGTAGAATTGTCGAACCCAATTAAAATTAGTGATGGGCACTTCTTGATACATCTTACTAATTTCCTACATCAAATGGCAATTCTAAGCATGTGCCAAGATTAATTTCCATCCTAAATGCAGGTCACCAAAGCAATCCCGCAAACTCGAATAATACATCAGATATGATCTTTTGTGCATCTCGAGAGGAAACAATTGTCAATTCAAGAAATAAAGCACATTTTAATGGCAAACTTGCAACTAGCAAATTTCTCACTTTCACAACAATTTGATCAACTCAAGCCTGATTTTTGTCTTTGGATATGAAAATGATGAGAATTATAATATGTTTAATGTCACGTCAAAATAAACAGTCGAGACCTTTGATTTAAAACTTGAATTCCCAACCAAATTTGAGGTTGGACAAAAGATGGTATCTACACATAGCATAGAATCAAGTAAGCAAACATAGACACACATAAAGGAAATGATCTAAACCCTTTGATATAGGCCTAGGTGTATGGATGTAGGTCTATGTTGGAAAATTTGGTTTTGTATCTCATTCAAAACACATAGTTGAAGCAACAAACATGGATCTATTTCATTCATGATTGATAACATGCACTATGTAAATTTCAGAATTTAAGAACAAGATATCGTACCTTGGTGTAGTGAAATTCAAAACAAAAGAATATAAGTACTTGGGAACACTTTTAGTCTTCACTCCAATTCCACTTTATGCTTAAGAAGTGTGGTCTCTCAATCAGTTTCCAAGGGAGAATAATGGAGTGGCTTCACTCACACATACACACCATTTCACAATGATGTCTCTCTTTTTTCTCTAATAAAAAATTTGTATGTCTCTCCCTTTATATTTAATTCATTATCTGATTGGGCTGGCCTATTGGGCCTTTCCAATTAGGCTTTAGTGTGTGGCTTGGAGTGGGACCAAAAGGGACCAATCAAACATTAGCTCCATTGGATCTTGGGCTTTTCAGTTAACTCTTGACAAGTCCAAAGTTACCATTAATTATATTTAATACCACTATATAAATATAATTGCACTCTAGGCCTTATTAATAAATTATATCCCAAGACTTTATTATACATGCAATCCTTTCATAAAATATTCGTAGTAATTCAAAGTCATGAATATGGACTGACACTTTGAAGATTACTACATCTTAATCCTTGAGCACCCAGTTTAATCCTTTAAGTTATTCATCATATATTTATGAAATTCAATTCATAAATATATACTTTTGTAACTTCTTACTAAAGTGGTTAGGCCTAACACTCTGAATAACCAAACCCATTAAACTTATCTCAAGTGGTTAGGCCTAACATTCTGTTATGTCATAGTCTTCGCAGATGAAATGCCCAATTTCATTACCGACTATGAACTAAAATTTTGAGTTTACAAAGAAATTGTGACTTATATCTTCTGTGACTAATTCACGTAAATCACATACTATGCATCTCATGGATTATATGATAATGTCCAAATATTCATGTTATCATTATTTTAGATAATAATAAAACAAATTTATCAATCACAACATTAAGTCATACATAATGTCATACATAGCATCATACAATAGGATTTAAAGGCACTAATCCTAACTACATAGACCATAAGATCTAGATCTACACCCTACCTAAGGGCCAAAACACAAGAAAGAGGTAACAAGAGATAGAAAGGCTTTAGAAGCACATGACATAGCAACCAACATGTATATCTAGTCACATGAACATGACATGAAGCACAAAAAGATATATAAGGTATAAAGCACTCAAGAATAGCACATGATTAAATCATCCAAAGGCAAGCATGAACATCACACAAGTTGCAAAGCAAACATCTTAAAAGAACACAAGCAAAAAGTGTGGATTTAAAGGTTATTAAAAACCCTTGGAAGTTGTTTGAATGACTTCAAACAACTTTCAAAAGGTTCAGAAGCCTCTTTGTAACTTTTGAAAAGGTGGAGGGCTTTATTGCAATTTTGGAAAGATTTGGGGCCAAAATGTAATTTTGGGAATTTTTGGATCAAAATGCACTTTTGGAGAAAAACCAAGGTCAAAATGTAAATATTGGAAAGTTCCAGGTTAGAAAGCAATTTTGAGGAAAACTGGGGTCAAAATAAATTTTGGAAAGATGGAAGGATTTATTGCAATTTTGGAAAGATTTAAGGCCAAAAATGTAATTTTGGGATTTTTATTTTTATTTATCAAAATGCACTTTTGGAGAAAAACCGATGTTAAAATGTGAATACAGGAAAGTTCCAGGTCATAAAACAATTTTGAGGAAGACTAGGGTCAAAATATGATTTTGAGAATTTTTGGGATTAAAGCATGATTTTGGGAATTTCTGGGATTAAAAATGCAATTTGCAAAAGTTATGGATTAATATGCAAACATGGGAAAATATGTATGAATATGCAAATATGAGAAAAACAATTAAAAAGAATGTATAACAAAAATGTATAATATGCAAATAAAGACAAGGTGGCATTTTATTAAAGAAAATATGCACGGGCTCCCTTTTAAATAGAAAACGGGCTGAAAGGTTTAAAAATGAGACAGAATGAGTTTTAAAAAGAAAACGTGGGCCAAGGCTAAATGTCGTGCACGAATTTGGCCCAAGAATTAAAAGAAAAGGGGAAAGGTTTTGTTACGCCCCGAACCTAACTATAAAGATAGGCACGTGACAACTGCCGCACACTTATAAAGTAAGCACTCTACAAGTGTACATGGCCTTCTTAGCAACTAAAATTTATCCTCAAAAACTAAATCAATTAAATCCAAAATACCTCAACAATTTCTTTATGAATAGATCTCCAATAATTTAAAAGGAACAAAATGCAAACATTATGTACATAATGCCAATTGGCCAATAAATATAAAACTATTAAAAGACCATCCAATCCCAAAATCACTAAGTTTCTTTTCCCGCTCACAACACAACATCAAAACTCCCAAACTTGTTATTTTTCATAATCTAAAATTGGTTGGGAAAGAGGGGGGGGGGGGGGGGGGGCTAACAACTCAATAAGTAACCAAAATCCTATTATGTTCTATCAAGTAATAGATCTGTAAAGTAATAAAATGTAATATGAGCCTTCAAAAGTTATAAGATGCTATAGGTTTTCAAAAATAACTAAAGAAGTTTCATAATCTCAAAATAATAAGTTGCAAATAGATCACATACTTTAATCTTACAAATATATCATAGATGGTTTAGAAAGTAGTCAGTTTTTCATATATCAAAAGTTATAACTTACAATATGTTCTAAAAATACAGAAACAGTTTTAATGACTCAAAATAGTTCAAATACTTAAACATTTTCAAAATCACATATGTAGTTTTAAGGACTCAAAATAGATCAAATGTTCAAACGTAATTCATATTTTTAACAATCTTATGACTATGGTTACACTATATCCCCACGACTGGGCATTAGAGTACCAATGAATAACTCTCATTAGCTAGGTATCAGAGTACCAATGAATAACCCTCATTGGTTTGGGTATTAAAATCAATTCATAGTCAGATTGTCCATAATCATATATATGAAATCATAGTTTCTAACAAAAATATATCTTATTCAAATACACACACACACACACACATATATATATATAATCATATATTCAATATTCAAATATATTTGTGATATTTCTATATTTTTTACTTTAAATCAATATAGCTAAAAAAAAACAATTAAATAAAATAAATATTCAATGCTCATATATATTTGTGAAAATTCTTTATTCTTTACTTTGAATCAGTATAGCTAAAAAAATTAAATAAAATATGATGGTGCAAGAAAAACATTGAATCAAACACTCGTCCATATGGTCGTCCATATCAATGGTTAGAGCTGAGAGAAAGCGTTTGGTACGTTCATCCTTCCATTACCGCTGGTCTTCTCCTTCTACACATTCGTCCAATGAAGGACGAGCGGACTTTGAACCTCGTCCTTCATCATGGACGGACGAGTCATCATGGACGGACGAGCGTGAATTCACCAAGAGTCAAACTTGAGTACACATACAGCCAAGAGTTGTATTGCTTGAATCCCAACGCAGTTCCCGAAGAGGTGACTTTCGTGACAGTTAAGGAAGTTACCCTCTGAATCTTCCAAACTCTACGACGATTAAGAGAAATAACCGATTTCCAACGCTATATAAAGGCCATTCTGCACAGAGGTAAGGGGACTTTTTTCTTTGGTAAAGAGTTAGAGATAAGTTAAATATTGAGGGTTCTTCTTTCCTTCAATTTACTAACTTTACTATCGGAGGATTAAAGGCCGGCTTCCACCGGTCTTCTTTTCTGATTTCTTTTGGTTTTTCAGGATTCATTCTACTAGATCAAGAGCATCCGAGGTTCATTCAACCCGCTGATGATATAGGACTTATCAAAATACATCATATATTTAGTAATCAGATATATTTGTGATAATTCTTTACTTGAAATAAGTAATACAATAGAAATAAATTTGTAACAACTATAAACAATTTTCAGTAGTTAAAATTATGCAAAATAAAACCAATTAGGATAAGGTTACTTACCTCAATCTGAAGCCTATTTGCAGTTTCCCAAGACCAATCCAAGGTAAACCTTTTAGCAAACTAAATAAAGAATTTACTCCAAACAAGTTTGTCACTTAGATCCTAGACCTCAAATCTCAATGCCATCCAACACCATAGAGACAACAAAGCAAAGATGCTTTACATGTGAAAAGACTAAGTCCTTGGAAACCTTCAAATAATTGGTACTAGCTTCATCTTTTATCTATCAACAAGAAACCTTAATGACAATTTAGTACTGCCTATAATGGCCAACACACATCTAGTTATGTTGCCATCAATAAGAATCATGGAATAAAATTTTGCTTAACTGGACATATACCGGTTGGCTTCTTAGATAGGAGAAAAGATTTGGGGGGGGGGGGGGGGGGGAGACGGCAACTCCTCTTAGAAAATCATTAGGCGTAAAAAGCAAAATCTCTTTATGTTTTTTGGGAACCGGGTGTTATAGGTTCGAAGATGATAGGCCCAAGGTTGGTTCATGAGTGGCCACATACGGATTGGGTTGGTGTTGTGCACCGATATGGGCTTAAGGCTTTAAACCGGGTCGAGCCTCCTCAGATGGGTTGGTCCTAGCCCAACCCAAAACTCTTATACTTTCTTACCCTAGCCGTGTGTCACAGGGTCAATTTTTCTTTTAAATTTTCTGCTTGTGATGGCACTAAGCCCCTGAGACTTAGTCTCAGCTAACACACCACACACACACACTGCAAGAACACTCAAAATATAATTATTGAGGGAATTTTCACACACACACACACACACACACACTACATACACAGTATTTATTGGGCACTAGCCCCAACCTTTATTACTCAATATCAAGTATAAAGGAAGCCTGGAGAATTCACACAAAATTCTCTAAGCCAAAATTACATACTCTGCTGTTGACATCCACAACAGCCTAGGATAAATGCATTTCAACTGATGCTGTCTTGGTTTGTTCTCCATGTTTCCAACCCCTACTCAATAAGTCTGATCATCAAGGAAGTTAGGAACTGCTTGGTAATTGTTGGTAACTGCCGCTGCACACTTTGCACATGTTAGCCCATGTCTCAACACATCACGGGGCTTCTGCCCATGCTCCAGTAACCCATACACACTTGTTCTAGCACGTTTTAAAAGGATTGGCCCCTGCCTAAGCCCTTCTCATTAGCATCACAGCCCATATAGCATGCCTATTTATAGCACTTCAAGAAATTGTCATCTGCCCACTCACACAAGTCCATGCATTATGCCAGCACCAACCAGCCCAATGCCTTGCATAACATATCATCATTACAGTAGTCCAGCACTGCCTTGCACTCAAGCTACCAAGCCCACACATAAATTAACCATCAGTCAAGCCACCAATGTCATGCACCATTTCATAGGGTTAGCACCATCTACAGTTGCCCAACATCAAAATCCATCTCTACCCACCATGGCCCTTTTCTGCCATGGCCTTGGGGCATCACGTGGAGCAAGGTACCCCCACACGCTGCCCCTCATCATGCTCATCATTCTAAATCCAGTAGGGAGACTGGGCTTATCCCCCTCAAAGAGTAGTTAGGAGCTTCACTAGATAGGCGTGAGGAGCCATTGGTGTGTTGAGAAAACATAGAGCCAAGTGCCTGGCCTAGTGTTGCCCAAGCACTCTAATTCCTCATGCCATCACAATTAGCAACTAAACCTCCTAACAAACCACCCCCACTAGAAAAAGCCAACATCCTCATTTGTAGGGTATCCTTAAATGCCTTCACCTTTTTCTCAAACTGCCACAATATAGATGCCTTCTCCCAACTTGCCTTTATTTTAGTCACCCCTTTCCACTTCACTAAGTAGTAAGTTAACATATTTCCTCCCTTTCGATAACCTGTGACCTTCTTGTCGAGAATTCTGTCTATTTCATGATCAAACTGAACCATGAAAGTAGGCGGGGCATGCCTTGCCTCGTTCCTTGCAAGATCTTCTTCATCCCCATGATAAGGCTTTAAGAAGCTCACATGAATTGTTGGGTGAATTTTTAAGCCACAATAACAACTCTCTTTACAATCTCAAATGGACCATCATATTTAGGAATCAAACCTCTATGAATTGCCTCACCTTTGAACTTTCTCCAAATCTACGAAGTCAGTTTCAACAGCACCTTGTCCCCAACCTGGAACTCAAGAGGCCTCCTCCGTTTATCTGCATACTTTTTCATTCTCCTTTACACTTTCAACAAGCTATCTTTTGCCTCTTGCATTAGCTCTTGCTTGTTGATAGAAAATCTGTACACTGTAGGACACTTGCCCCCTGAATGCTGTTTCGCAATCTCATGAGGTGTAAAGGGCTGTTGCCTCATTGCCAACTCGAATGGAATCATCCCAATTGATGAAGACTTATGCAAATTGTAGGCAAACTGCACAGAATCCAACAAGTCTAGCCAATTCTTCTGACTTACAGTCACATAGTGCCTTAAATAGTCTTCTAACACAACATTGATTCCTTTTGGTTGCCCATCTATTTGTGGTGATTAGCAGTAGAAAACTTCAACTTTGAACCCATCAAACTAAAAAGAACAACCCAAAATCGACTAGTAAATCGAGAGTCTCTATCGCTTACAATATCTTCAAGTAGCTTAAAGTATTTCACCACATTTTTGTAAAACAAATCAGCAACTACCTTTGCTATACATGTACCTGGTGCAGCCATAAAAACAACATACTTTGAGAATCGATCAACCACTACGAATACTGAATGCATTCCTTTAACTTTTGGTAGACCAGTAATGAAATCCATTGAAACTGAAATCCATGGACTTTTTGGTATAGGAAGAGGCTGCAGTAAACCTGCTTCCTTTTGAGTTAAGCCCTTGCCTAACTCCATTTTAGGCTAGTAATAAGAACGAGATAGTAAAGCATACATTCTATCTTTACTTGGATGTCCTACCCATTGTGGATCATGAGTTTCCTTTAGCAACTCTCTACGGATCTTCCCATTTGGAACAAACATCTCGCCCCCCTTGGCATACAGCAACCCATCCTCAAGCTAATAACACCTCACAAGGCCAATAATCATGTCTTGCACTGGCTTCAGATAGGTAGCATCAAACTCTGCACTTTCTTTAATCCTGTCCATAAAATCTGACTCCACTCTTGTCAAGGCAACCACATACTCTTGTACCTGTTTGTGGCTAAGTGCATTTGTTACTTCATTATGCTTGCCTAGTTTGTGCTCCCACACCAAATCATACTCTTGCAACAACTCTTGCCACCTAGCTTGCTTGGGTGATAGCTTCTTTTGTGTGTTAAATAAGGTATTAGCCACATTGTCTATCCTTACCATAAACTTAGGCCCTAGCAAATACAGCCACCATGCAAACAAACAATGCACCACTACAATCATCCCTTTTTCATGAGCTGAACACTTTTGTTCTGCTTCATTCAACTTCCTACTCTTATAGGCAATAAGTTGTTTGTCTTGTACCAGCACACCACCAATTGCTTTGTCAGAAGCATCAGTATGGACTTGAAAGGGCAACTCAAAATCTGGTAGACGCAGCATAGGCTCACTCGATACAACAACTTTTAGCTTCTCAAAAGCTTCTTGACATGCATCTGTCCACACCTATTTTTTGTCCTTTTTTAGTAAATCTATGAGAGGAGCAACTTTCTTGGAATATCCTTGGATAAACTTTCCATAGTAGTTAGCAAATCCAAGGAAGAATTTCAATTTGGTCACTTTACTTGGTGGAGGCCAATCAAGGATAGCCTACACCTTCCCTTCATCCATCATCGCAATACCCTTCCTGACTTTATGCCCTAGAAATTTAATCTCTTGCTAGGCAAACTCACACTTCTCTTTCTTAACAAACAATTGATGTTCCCTCAATTTGGACAACACCTTCTTAAGGTGCTCCAAGTGATCCTCCAAGGATTCACTATATATTACTATGTCATTTAAGTAAACCCAACAAAGCGATCCACATACTCATAGAAGACATCATTCATCAAATTACAGAATGTAGTAGGGGCATTTGTTAAACCAAAAAGCATAACTAAAAACTCATAAGAACCATACGGGGTCACACAAGTAGTCATAGGCTCATCCCCTTCAGCAATCCTCACTTGCCAATAACTTGATCTCAAGTCCAGCTTTGTGAAGTAAATGTCTTTGCTCAATCTAACAAAAAGGTATTGAATCAAAGAGATTGGATACTTGTTCTTCACAGTCACTTTGTTCAAGGCTCTATAGCCCATGTACATCCGCAATGAGTCATCGTGCTTCTTTTGGAATAGAACAGGAGCACCATAAGGAGCCTTGGAGGGCTGAATGTAGCTTGTATCTAGTAGTTCTGCCAACTGCTCTCTCATCTCAGCCAACTACATTGAGGTCATTCTGTATGGGGTCTTTGAAGGAGGCATTGATCTGGGAACCAACTTGATTCTATAAGCAATAGCACGCCTTGGTGGAAGGGTCTTAGGCAATTCTGTAGGCATCATATCAGCAAACTCCCCTAACAGTCCAGCCACGGCATCTGGAACTTCAACATACTTGTCCTGCTTCATCTCAATCAATGTAGCCAAGTAAGCCATCTAACCCTTCTTAAGCCCATGCTCAACCTGCATGGTTGAAACCATTGGTTCTTTCAGTCTTGCTATTTCCTACCCCACACCTAACAAGAACATAGCATGGTTGCTTCTTATCAAGGATTAACAATACTCCTAGGAATGGCAGTAAGGTTGCCTTAGCAGCCACTAGGAACTTATCACCTAGAATTACATCAAAGTCATCTAACTCCATGACTAGGAAATTCACCTTTCATGTCCACTCAACAACCTTAAACTTCACTCCATAGGCAATTCCTAACACAGGTTTTGCAACTAAATTTACTACCTTGATCTTACTTGGACACTTTCTCACTCTCTAACCAAGCCGTTGGACCACCCAATTAGCAACAAAAGTGTGGGTAGCACTAGAATCAAGCATCCCTTTAGTCCCATTCACGTTCATCTCCACTTAAACATAAGATAGACCCCTCAAAGTACCTCATGCACGTAGTGCATTCAGTAATTGTAAGGGTTTCACTCTGTTGGGAACTTCTTCATCAGACTGCCCACCACCATCTTTAGTAACCATGGCATTAAGCTTCTCACATTTGGACAATCTCTCGCATGATGAGGGCCATTGCAAATGAAGCAACCAGCATTAAGCTTGGGCTGTTCTTTGCTTGGTTGAGAGGTAGAACTCTCTCCCTTGCTCTTGTTACCCTAATTTTTCTTCTGCTTATCCTTCTTATTGCCATCCTTTTTCTGCTTCTCTTTGCCTTTTTCCTTAGACTTATGTTTTTCATTATCACCATTAGGCTTGTTGAACTTGTAGTCCACTAAGGCATTTGCAGCAGACATGGCAACAGGCAAGTCATGTACTACCTACCTCTTTAACTCCAATTGTGCCCAAGGCTGCAAGCTAGACATGAAATTGAGTAACTTGTCCTTTTCAGACATGTTCTTGATATCCAGCTTCAAATAATTGAATGTCTTGACATATTCCCTCACTATAGTAGTAGTATGCTTCAATTTCTTTAAGGCGACTATTGCAACCCAGGCAGTGTTGGTAGGAAAGAATTGGTCCTTCAATTCTTTCTTTAAGGCTTCCCACAAGTTGATTTTCCCTCTACTAGCATTTGCATCATCTTCCACACAAAGTTCTTCACCATAACTTGGAATCCTCTGAAAGATACATGCTAGTAATCGTCACCATCTCTTGACTAGGCACCCTGGCAGCCTTGAAGCACTGCTTCATATACCACAGGAAATTCTCCAAATCCCTGGCATTCCTAATACCATTAAAGGGCTTTGGTTTAGGCACCTTCACTTTGGTGGCCACTTCCCCCTCCCTAGGCAGGCCACTCATGGCTCACTTCAACAAGGCAATTTTTGCTTCAAACTAACGTTGGGCCTCACTTGCTACAGGGTTCTAGGTGTCTAGTACAGTAGCCAACACTTCAACACGATTCAAAACCATATCCCTTTGTTTTGCGAGACCATTCCTCACCACATTAGATTCTGTAGAGAGAGCTTCCAATCTGTCATAGACAGAAAGTTATTTCCCATCTTTAAGAACTCCGAGCATGTTCTCTAAGACAATCATCCTTGCCTTAGTGTTCAAAGACATGGCGACCAAGCTCTGATACCAACAGTCACAAGGTCAAATTTTCTTTTAAATCTTCTACTTGTAAGGGCACTAAGCCCTTGACTTACTCTTAGCCAACACACCACACACATACATTGTAGGAACACTTAGAACAGAATTATCAAGGGAGTTCACACACACACCGCACACACAGTATTTATAGGGCACCAAACCCAACCTTTATTACTTAATATCAAGTACAAAGAAAGCATGGAGAATACACATGAAATTCTCTAAGCCAAAATTACACACTCTACTATTGACAGCCCCAACAGCCTAGGATAAATGCACAGAAATAATTGTTGCGGTAGTTATTGCCAAGTAATTGCCCTTTGTCCAAAACTTGTTGCCACATGTGGTATGACTTAGGACACCTTCAACTAATGCTGTCTTGGCTTGCTCTCCATGTTTCCAGCCCTTACTCAATAGGTTTGATCATTAGGAAAGCTAGGAACTCCCTGGTAATTGCTGGTAACTGCCGCTGCAAACTTTGCACATGCCAGCCCATGTCTTAGCATATCATGGGGCTTCCACCCATGCTCCAGCAGCCCACACACACTTGTTCTAGCACGTTTTAGAAGGCTTGGTCCCTGCCCAAGTCCTTCTAATCAGCATCACAACCCACACAGCATGCCTATTTGCAGCACTTCAAGTAATTGTCGTCAGCTGACTCACACAAGTCCATGCACTACGCCAGCACCAACTAGCCCAATGCCTTGCATAGCATATCATCATCACAACAGCCCAACACTGCCTTGCACTCAAGCTGCAAGCTTACACACAAAGTAACCATTAGCCAAGCTACCAATTTCATGCACCATCTTATAGGGTTAGCACTACCTGCTACTGCCCAACATTAAAATCTGTCTCTACCCACCATAGCCCTCCTCTGCCATGGCCTTGGGGCATCATGTGGGGCAAGATGCCTTCACATGCTGCCGCTCATCATGCTCATCATTCTAAATCCAGCAAGGAGACTGGGCTTGTCCCCCTCGAAGAGCAGTTAGGAGCTTCACTAGATAGGCATGAGGAGCCATTGGTGTGTTGAGAAAACATAGAGTCAAGTGATTGGCCTGATGTTGCCCAAGCACTCCAATTCTTCATGCCATCAAATCAGCAACTAAAGCTCCTAACATTGTGTCTCTTAGCTCTCTAGAACCTTCTCTTTCTATTCCTTAATCATCTTTTAAACTTTCTCAGGCCGAGCTTTCTCAAATGGACATTCGTGGCTGACGACTCAAGCTCATCACGTCTAATTAGTGCTACCACTACAAGCAATGGCTTGCTCTTCATCACAACCCTCATCAAGTTTTCACTAATCTCTAAAGCTCTACTCTATCAATAGACCTCCATGTTTGACCACTGAGGTCCATCTCTCATCATCCCCACCCATGGTGGTGATTTTGTTCCTCAAATACTATCTCGGCCTAGACCCTTCTCTAATAAGCATGAGGTTTCCATCTACACCTAAGCTCTCTCTCTAAAACTCTTTGATCTAAATAGAGTGGAGCCTTTGTGCTCCTCCATGGCAAGCCCCAACAACTACCAACACAATGGCAGCTTCTGTCTTAGACTTCTTTTGGCCTTAACTTGAACCTAGGTCACCGAGTCTCTCTACTCACAAACCCAACAACTACTCTTCGATCCACAAGCTAAGAGTGCCTTGAATGGCTCATGAACCATAAAAAGGTTATGTGGAGGCTAAAAGCCTCACTTGTCAACCACGATCTACAGCAGTGGTGGCACATGGATTTACACACAGTGGTGCATGGAATCGGAGATAAGCATGTGAGCGAATGTGTACAAAATAGTGGGTAAGTGCTAGGCCCCTGTGTTTGTGTGCTTGGTGTTGTGAGGCTTTTTGAGCATGTAAAGTGTGTAGAGGAAGATATTGTAGAAATTAACCACAGAGTGTGTGTGTGTAAGATAAAGAGATACTATGAAAGGAAAGAAATAAAGAAAGGAATGGGGGTTTCGGGTTTACCCAATTATTGTATTCTCTGTTTTTCCTTTTTGTTCTTCTTTTTGCTTTGATGCTTGTGGGTGGTGGTTGTTGTTGTTGTTGTTGTTGTTGTTTTTTTTTTTTTTTTTTTTTTTTTTTTTTGTGTTTTGATCTTGTGCTTATGGATGCCTCCATTGGGGGTTAGGGGTTTAGCTACAAAGAAAACACCATAAACATGTTAGATTCAAACTAAAGCAAAACCCAAAAAAATGAGAAAGAAGAAGCTCATGGTTGTGTAGATTCTCGGCTGCTTTTGTAACTTCTATTTCTCCATTCTTTTCTTCTTTCTTCCCTTTTTTCTTTGTTTGGGATTTTTGGAGGGAAAAGGGAGACCATGAAGGAGAGCTAGAGAGATTTCTCTCTCTACCTAAACCCTGGGTCTCCAAGGGATTTTTCAATGAATGAGCTCTATCCTCTCTTGCTAAGGAATGTGTGGGAGTGTATTTGTGAGTCTTGCGTGGGACTGAAGCAAGAATAGTGTGCTATCATGAATTGCATGCTGGCCAAGCATGAGCTAGCAGTAGATATGTCCAAAATTGGCTACTTGGGAGAATACTCTAGAACCAAATACAAGGCATTTCTCATCAATTCACCATTTATTTCTGATACAAACCAACAATCAACGGACCTTAAACACACTCAACAAAATGTTTAGATAGTTAGATAATTTCATTGAGTGATAAATTAAAGGAAACCTGTTTGGTTGGGAACTTAGGAAAAAATCAGGGATCATACTTGAAGAAGGGGACTCCTCACAAAGAATTTTGTGCACGTGTGCATCCACAGTTAAGACCTATGTATGCATACCTACACACGCATGCATAGGTTGATTAGGGTTTCAAATTTCCCTTTCCTATTTGGAATGTGATTTTCTTACCAAGGCTTCTCACATGACTCTTATGGCCTGAAGAACTAATTAAGATAGATTCAAGCTCAGATTTCCATGAATCAAATAGGGAAAGAAAATAAAAAAGCAAAGTCAAATAAGATGCATAAATATCAAAATATCCCATAAGTTGTAAAATAAGTACATGTGCTAAAATAAAAATATATAAAGATGTTCTTAAAATACAACTCAATGTCTCAAATAAAATCTAAAGTGTGGAAGATAATGCTGAAAAGAAAGGAAAAAGAAAAAAGCTAGAAAAAGTATGTCTGCCTGTGTGTATCTATCTGTCTACAGGATCATCACCGATAATACTTCTTCCTCGGCTAGTAGCTTGGAGTCGTCTCAGGGTCATCACCATCATCATCATCACCCGGGTAGGCATACCTCCTAGGACCATAGATCTACCTAGAATACTCAGTCACCTCCAATTTGAGGTTTCCAACAAGCTAGACAAGCTCTTGTACTCTGCCACAATAGGCTGAATTTGAAAAGACAATAGTATTTAGACAAGTCTAAGGAATGTAAGAAGGGAAGGAATGCAAAGAAATAAAAATGAGGATAAAAGAACTCACTGCTCGTGTGCCCTAAGGAAAGGGATAGCCTATGACATTCAGGTTACGTCTTATAGAACACTCTTGAGCAATGCCATCAAGACCATAGGTATAGAACAACCAAGGCAAGTGGGAAGGGTCAACTAGACCACCCACGGCAGGACTAGCTGCATCTTGACATGATCGGCACATTTGAATATCATCACATGCGATATATGTAAGATAAAGAAAGAAAACAGATGAGAGAAGATACATACTCCAATGGGAAAGAAGGGCATAAGACGAGTCTCACTAAACTCAACATAGTCTAGATCACTCAAGAGCCACTAGGCGTAGGGTATGTCATTCCTCCAAAACTGGTACTCAGCATCCGTCTTGGAGAGTGGGGTAAGCATGAAGGGGTGAGGATTCATTGGAACTTGTGGCGCGTCCTCACCTAACAAATGACAAGAAACCCTCTCAACTAAGTAGAAAACCCTAAGACCGGCACCTTCCAAGGGTTTTGTGATCCCAGAAGAGATGATGGCAACTGCCTCCAAGTCTGGATCCGCAGTAAGAGGATCACCTACCCAAGGATTCCAAGCAATTTGCAAAAGCATACATGGTTAAAAGAAAGACCTTCTGGAATATACAAAGACAATAAAAGGAATAAGATTTTTTCTACTCACATCCTCAAAATAAAGGCTGTTGAGATGAGCCTGAACTGAAGAGAAACTCCTCAAATCCACCATCGCTCTACTACTAATGAGGCCAAGATTCACAGCCCAACGCTGCAAGAAAAGCACATGATATTTTGCAAGATAGAAGATAGTTTACAAGATAGAAGATAGACGCAATTTGTAAGAGCATGAAATGCAGTTTGTAAATCTGGATAACATGATAATAAATACAATTTGCATGAGTAGGAAGTACATACTTGTAAAACTACATAAGAAAAAAGAATCAAACCTTAAGGAGCTTCCAAGGCCCCACTAGCTGGGGCAGAGTCCCCCGGTTGAGTGTGTTCAAAGATATGTACAGGTAGGCATGACAAGCTTGCCCCAATTCACCCCCCGAACTTTCCTAAAGTCACGAAAGAGAGCCAACCACCCTAATGACACCGTCTACCCTCCATTGGTGGAGAGATACGCCCCTAGTATATACAGTAAGAATGTCCTAGCCATCTGAGGATAATCATCAAGCATTGCTTAAGAATAAGGTCTGTAATTTGCCGTTAGATCGGAATAGCGAATGCTCTCGCTTGAATGCCTATGCCCTAGTAGGTCTAGGCTTAGCTAAGTACTTGACTCACCCTCTAGATTAATGAGGGCCCCATCACATTGAAGACCGGTCATTTGGTGGAAGCCGTGGGGAGTCACTGTCATCTCTCAATCAGTAATGTGAAACATGTAAGTAGTGTCCTACCACCTCTTAGCCAATGTCTGTGCTAAGATGTCTTTGGTGGAACTTTCTGGAAGCTGGCAAATGATAGGCTCAAAACTAGCACCGCGTACCAATGCCTTTATGTCATCTGTAAGGCCTATACCAAGAAGACATTTGACTAATACTACCCTTACCTGTGAAAGGTGCAAGACCTACAAAAAGGTGAAAAAGAGAGCATGAGAATCATAGTTGGATACAGAAATAGGTGAAAAAGGGTCAAGATAATCAAAAAAGGAATTTCTGAGTACCAACATGCACACACAGGTCTCGCGTTTGCGTATGCAAGGTCCTTGCTTGTGTGCACATGTTGGGGCATGCGTCCGTATGAATTGATAAATGCGAATGTGTACCGATGAAGAGAGTATGCGTATGCATGGACACTAGTTGCGCACACATGCACGACACATGCGCATGCATGGACACAGACAAAGAGAGTTCTTTGATAGTCTCATCCGACTATTGATCAAAACTCATCCTAAGCATGTTCCTACCTCACCTAAGACATCAAGTTTTAATCTAGACCCATCCCACAAAAAAAACCAAGCATTTACAGGTTCAAAAACATATTAAAATGGATGATTAAAAAAAAAAAAAAAAACTTGAAAATGAGAAAGTTTTGTAGTGTACGTACGCATAGTTAGGATGCCCACGCATGCCCTATGTCTACGCATACACACTCATGTCCAGAAACACTAACTTACTACTATTTTGTTTTCTTCTCTTCCCTTTCTCATATTTAGTCCTTGTTTAATCTCATTCCTCTCTTTTTAGTCTTGGGTCAGCAGTCTAACATGCTTTGTTTTGTCTTTATGATAGAAGTATAATTAGGGTTTATGTCCTTGTACAATCTCATGAACATGCATATGAATATGAACATGCATTGATGTATAAGTGATTTGATGCTGTAAGATAAGTGAGGTAAGTCATGCATAAATCACATAAACAGGCATTTGGATGTTTGAGTTTTAAGTTGTTTAACATGCTTTGCTTAATATCATGAGTTCAAAGCTTGAATATTTAGCTGTGTTTCTTGAATTTGCTTTTCAGTGCTATTATTTTGTTGGTTTGTGCTCAATATCATGATAGATGAATGCTAGGCTTGGGTATGATATACCATGTTTGCTTGTTTTAGATGCATGTTAGAGTATGCGTGAGTTTTTTTTTTTAGAAAGAAGAGTATGCGTGAGTGAGAATAACATGTTAATAGACTCTTTAATGTGATTAAGACTTCGAACACAATGAGTGGAGGCTGGCCCAAGGATCATGTGGAGTTGGGTGCCTAGCACATTCCCATCCCCATGCCTAAACTCTGGACACGTGCTATGGTAAAAGATCAGTCCTTCCACAAGGGTGCTATATTTATGGTTCCTAGATCCAAGGGTTGAGTGGGGTTGGGTGCCTAACACGTCCCTATCCCCATGCCGAAACTCCGAACACGTGCTCTGGTGAAAGATCAGTCCTTCCACAAGGGTGCTATATTTATGGTTCCTAGACCTAATCTAGGTGGTGACTCCATTTACACCCTCTGCCATAGTCCACCTAGGCTAAGGCATATTTCCCATGAGATTTAGAAACTCATCGTAGGGGTGTTTGCACCCACACTCCCATAACAGGAAAAAATAAAAGAAGAAGAAGAAGAAGATTTTCAGGCACTCAGAACAATTTTCTAGAGCATTTCTCTCTCTCTTTCGTCCTAAATTCTTTCCCAAACACACACAAATACACCTTTGATTCTCATTTTTTTCCATACATCTAAAGAAGTGTTCTTGCTCTTATCTCTCTCTCTCCTTCGTCCATATACCTTGGATTTGAGGCTTAGGGTTGTAGATGTAGCTTTTTAGCTACAATCTACACCTATTTAATATTATAGTTTTTTTTTTCTTTCCTTTAATTTTCCTAGCTTACTTATTACTTTCTTTCCTCCCTATCATCTCTATTTCTTTCTAAGCTTGTTTTATTGTTCTAATGTTATTGGCCTAGCCTTGTTGGGCTAGGATATGTCTAAATAGCTTGCTTGTGCTTTTGCCATGTTTATGTGCTTAATGCCTTGTGTGGATGCTATCCCTAGTGCTTTTTATAGCTTTATACATCTTGCTTGAGCCTCTTTCTTGTGTTTTGCCTTTGGGTAGGGTGTAAATCTAGATCTAGTAGTCTAGGCATACATCTATACACCCGAGTACAATAAAGGTTTTGGATTCATTCCTAGCTGCTTGTTTATGCTTTGTTTGCACTTTTTCCTACTTTTATCTTTGGACCCCTACTTGTGTGCTTAGATCTAGGTTCTAGCATCCTTGCCATGCTTATTTATGCTTTGTTTCCCTTTTGGGTATGTTTGTTTTCATCTTTGGTTCCTTCTTGTTTGTTTGGTTACATCCTTTCCCTTTTTATGGCTTGTTTGGATGCAATCGTGTGGTGAGGTTACATCTTGGTGATGTTGGCTTACTTGCCTCTTACCTTTATCTCCTCTATTTAGCTTTGCATGTTGGGGTTTCTCATGTTAGCCTTGTATGTGCTTGATAACATGTTTAGCTTTATCCTTGTGCGATAACATGCTTTTATTTCCTTGCCATTTATGCTTGCTTGCTTTTGCCATTTTGTGCGGTTCCCTTGCTTTTGTTTGCATCTTTGCAGCTTTTTATATATGTTCATGCATGTGTCTTTTTGTGCTTGTTTTGTCATCAAGCATTGTTCCTACCCACAATCTCGTTCGGGTTCACACTTGTCTTTGAACATGAGATCCCGAGTCCCTTTGCAAGATGCTAAACATAATGATAAGATTGACTAGTGTAAGGTTGAAATTTATCAACCATCTTGTTGGCTTTATTCCGTGCTAATTTGCTTGTAATTTAGCACTTAGTAACCCTGTATTTAGGTGGGATTATTGTAAGGGTAGTGTGTGAAAAGTGGTGAAGAAAAGCTTAAGTACGTGCAAGAAAGCAGGGGTTCATGGCTAGGACTCACGGCTGACTGGCGATTGGCAAACCACCAACTGTAGGCATGTGAGATGCACACATGGGGAGCTAAAGAGTCACGCTAGCTGTCGCACTACAGGACAAAAGTCCCAGGCTAGCCAGGCCGTTATGTCGCGACTTGAACTCGCGACTTGGACAAGCCGCGAGGTCAAGCCGCGAGGTCAAGCCGCTAATTTGCCTTGTTTGGCAATAACTGTCTCTTCGTATTCCAAACACACACCACTATATATAGACCCTTATACCCATTAATTTGAGAGAGCTTTCAGAAAGAATTTTGTGAGAGAAACCCTAGAGAAAAACAAGATTGCTTCATCCCTAATCTTTACCTTAAAGACTCTATAAATTCCTCTACTCTCTTCCTCTCCATTATCATACCCTTGAGAGGTTATTGACCAAATCCTTATCTCACCACACCTATGTCTGTGAGAAGATTCATTTAGTGCTAAGGTGTTATGACATATGTGTTTTCACTTGTTAAGAACATATGTCACTTATTTATGTAAATTGGCTAAATCCTTTGACAAAACGCATTCTACTTGTAATTGGGTAGTTCTAGGTATTTTTAATACTTCAAGAAATAAGGTTTCAAGGTCAATTGTTAAAGTCATCAAGTCTGTCCAAGAAAAACCAAGCTAAAGTGCAAATTCATTAAAGCTTGACACTTGCTCGATAGCTACCTCGACACATGCTATCTGTCGAGATTTATAAAATCAGATTTTCTGATCTAATTTCCTTGGGATCCATGAATATGCTTTTGGGCATTTTTTTCTCCAAACCCTAAACATATAAAAGAATTGTTTTAAGAGCTGTCAAAATATACACAAATTGCAAAAGCATTGAGCAATCTCTGTTCAAGAAAATTGTGATCAAAGACAAAGTTCTTAACTTAGTTCATCTTCTCTGAAGAAGTTGCTGTGTATTTGCACCAAAAGGTTTTGTGACCAAGTATCTTCTTGATCTTCATCATATAGGATGAACTGAAGAACTTTGCAGCCAACCTCTCCTCCTTAGTTGGTGTTTTGAAGTCGTGTACTAGGATCCACACATTTGTTAGTCACGTGTTTGGAAGCCGTGCATCAAAAGGGAAATTGTCACTACAAATCAAGCCCAATTAGGTATTGGGGTAAGGGTTCAACTGTAGGTTGGTAAGGTACTTGGGATTCCTTTACTTGTAACTGCTTGATTTGATAATAGTAGAGTTTCGGGAGTGGTGACCTGAAAATCACCCGGTGGGGTTTTTGCCGCGAGGTTTTTCCCCATTCGTAAACAAATCATCGTGTCATTTAATTTCTACTGCATATTTAGTTATTTGTTGATTTGTTTGTACTTTCATGCAATTGCATGATAAATTGATTAATTAATAACTTGGCTAATTAATTAATTGGTTTAATCACAAGGGGTTATTCAGTTTGTGGCCTATCAAGTGGTATCAGAGCAGGCACACTCTGATTAGGTTTAATCTTTACTGTGTTGATCCATTGACCCCTATTTGTCATGGATAGAAGACAGTCATTAATCATACCTCCTTTATTTGAGGGCACTAACTATGCATACTAGAAATTATGCATGAGAGCTTTCTTGCAGTCTTTAGATGAGAAGGTGTGACAAGCTGTAGAGATTGGCTAGACTAAGCCAAAAGAAGAACCGGCCGATTGGGATGACGCAAAGATCAAGGCAACTAACTTCAACAGCAGAGCATTAAATGCCCTATTTAGTGCAATCACCAATGAGGAGTTTAAAAAGATATCCTCAACTAAAACTACTAAGGAGGCTTGGACCATCCTCTAAACAACCTATGAAGGAACAAAGGCTGTCAAAGATTCAAAGCTTCAGAGGCTCACTACAAACTTTGAAGAAATTAAGATGAAGGAGGATGAGTCGTTTGATGAGTTCTATGCCAAGCTCAAGAACATAGTGAACTCAGCTTTCAATCTTGGGGAAACCATCCCTGAACCCAAGGTTGTAAGGAAGGTGCTCAGATCTCTACCTGAGAAATTCCATGCCAAGATTACAGCAATAGAAGAATCAAAGGATATTGACAAAATTCCTTTGACTGAGTTGGTTGGAAACTTGCAGACCTACGAGCTAGGACTATCTAGGATTGGCAAAATGGGTAAAACCAAGAGCATGGCCTTGAAGGCAAAGAGCAGTGATACAGATGAGTCTTCCGATGATGAAGATTCCAAGATGAAGTCCTACATTACAAGGTAGTTCAAGAAGTTTATGAAGAATGCCAATGGAAGGAACTTCGACAAAGACCACAGATAATCCAGTTCTTCTCAGTTTAAGAGTCAAGACAAAGGGAAGAAGGATGCTAAGGATGGCGGTCAGTACACTGGTCCTGCAGGACCAAAGTGTTTTTGATGTCATGGATTCGGTCACATGAAGCATGAATTCCCGATATATCTCAAGAGCATTGGGAAGAGTAAGTCACTTACTGCAACTTTGAGTGACACTGAGCCCGAAGATGATTCTAACAATGAGGATGACAGAATCTTAAATGCCTTCACTGCCACAGTCAATCCTACTGAAGGGATTGTTAAAGAAGTGGATGAAGAAGAAGAATTGGTGGAGTCCAAATTTGAGAAGATGGATGATCAAGATGATATCCATTCAGCCTATGAGAAGCTTTACAAGCTTTCTGAGAAGCATGAGAAATTGTATAGGTTGGCCACCAAGAAGCTCAATGATGTGAAATTTAATTGTGAAGAGTTGTCTACAAAGTTTGATGAGGCGAATCAAACTATTGGAGCACTGAGGTTTGAAAACAACTTTTTGGCTGAGAAGACCAAGAAGCTTGAAGCAGAGTTGTCTCAAGTTAGAGCTCAATTGGAGAGGACTTCAAGTGCAAAGCTTGATGACATGCTTAGCAATCAAAAATCTGCTTCGGATCGAACAGGCTTAGGATATGGTCTTTCTTTCTCTAATACTGCTTCTACTAGTAATATTGTTTTTGTTTCTCCTACTAATGATACTGAAATTGAGAACACTGATGTTAAAACTGAATTAGCTAGTGAGAACTTAGACAAGGGTAAATCTATCTTAGGAGCACCCCCCTAAGCAAGATAAGAAATATGCTAAAAACCCTAAGGCTAAAAAGGCTAACTCTTAAAAGCCTAAACAAAAGAAGCAACATCTTTGTCATCATTGTGGAGCTGCTGGTCATACTCGACCAAATTGCTATAAGTGGCTAGCCACTCAACAGAACAACAGCATAATAACATCTGGAAGCCAAAATCAGCTTCAATCCTCTCTTGCTCATCTTGGAGATCTTCTGAAAGCCCTCATGTTCCTTTCGAACTTGAACGGTTTCAATTCTTCCCCCTCATTGCCGATTCAAGGGTTCAATCAAAGGAAAGGTACTTCCAAGGTGTGGAAGAAAAAGGACTCTAAGTGATTTCATCACTTTCTTTTCCCTTCTTGTTTTTCTTATTTGTTGCATTGCTTGTGTGTTTTACATTTTTGTTGAGTCAGTCTAGTTTTATGCTTTACTTTGTTTAATATGTTTTTGTGTGTTTACTTTCAATTTTGTTTATTTTGTTTTTAATATAAAAATAAATAAAAAATTGAAAAATCAGAAAGATACAAAAATAGTGTGTGTTTTGTGTACTTTGGTACTTGTGTACCTTGGATGGCCAATGAAACAGAGTTTTCTAAATTTTGTATCTTTTGTAGCTTAGATGAGCATCTCTATGCACAACTAAGCAAGTGAGCTTTGTAGCTCTTGTTTGTGATGAGTAAGATTAAGTTATATCTTAAAACTTAACACTCATATCACTCTTTTTGACGGGTAGGACTAGAAAATCTTAAGAGAAAGGCATAAATAACCATCTCACCACTGTTGCCCGCCAATCATAATATGACACCTATATGTTTCGACATAGTAAAAGTGTAGTGTCAAAGACACCTGTATGCTTCAGCATAGTAGAAGTGCAGTGTCAAAGACATTCGTATACTTCGACATAGCAAAAGTGCGATGTCAAATGCTTAACATCTTGGGTATTTCTTTTCTCTCTTTTTATGCCCATGTATGATATGCTAAAAATAAAAGAAAATATGCAAAGAAAATAAAAAGCAAAAAGATAAAAAAAATGCTTTAAATATGGTTGCAAGTGTGTATTCTAGGAGATGTGGGAGTTATAGGATGTACCTCGAAGGTGATAGTCCCCATCAAACAGTTATGATTGTGTGTGAGTTAAAGTTATTTTCTCATATCTCAGATCGTCATAACATGTATACACATATGCAATCTTGTGATGTTTTTTACACACAACACACAATATTCTTTGCTACTATTAATACATGTGCAGGTACAATGTGATTTGCCCATCACAGGTTTTACATGTGCTAATGCGTACTCACTAAATTGTCTTGACTTGTTTTTGAAAAATAAAATTGGTTAGACTTGTTTAGTGTGTGTGTGTGTGTGTATGTGTGTTTTTAAGGATCCATGTGCTTAATTCTTTGTTGAGAGATGATTTTGAGAGTTTTATATGTTGATTGGATCAATGGTTGAGGTGTGTGTTGGATTGCATTCATGGCTGTGTTTTTCACTTCTTGAAATTGCTTTTAACTGCTAGCTTGACACCTCCTCGACACCTGGTTATTTGTCGAGCTTCTCAAGCCTTTTTCTTATCGTAATCTCGACACCTCTTTAACACCTGATGGATCGATCAAGAAAGTTCCTATCTCCTCGATACCTCATCGATACCTGGTCGATCGATCAAGCTTTTGTTCTTTGAAACTGGTTCTTATACCTCGACACCTCTCGATACCTTCACTTGTCGACGGCCATTTCCTCGACACCTTAGTCGACAGCATCCTCGATACTTCTTGACACCTCAGCTGTCAAGATTTACTGAGGTGTCTATATAAGCTCAATTGCGATTTTTCTCTCATTTCACTCGATCTCTCTTGATCTATCCGGGGCGGTTTCTCTCCCAAACACCCTTTTCTCACTCAAATCTTCAAACCCACTTGATTTTTGGTCTTCCCTTGGTTTCAATCACTTGGTAAGATCTTATTTCCCTTCATTTCTCATGCATTTCATGTTTTGAAACTTAGGTTTTGAGATTTTTGGAAAATTTTGGGGTTTTTCAAAATTAATGAGTTTTTCTTGAAATTTTGGATTGGGTTTTCACTTAAATGTTTTCAAAATGTCATACATTGCATTTCATGTGCATTAGAATGATATTTACATGCATTTAGATGTGTGTTCTATGTTTGTGTGTTGGTAGGATTGGATTGGGCTGAGCCCATGATGTTCTTCAATTTGCATGTCACATGTTCATGCATTCCTATGCATATGTACTTCTTGTTCAATATATTTGATATATGTGAACTGTGTTGGGTCTTTTCTAATTGTCTCCCTCTCTATCTCTTTCTCATTCTTTTACGTTAGTAGTGTCTATGGCACCCAAATGTAAATCCACTCCGGCTCGGAACCCTCTACGTTCTAGAGCTAGAACTTCCTCTGATTCTGCTCCTCTTAACCTTCGGTTCCGTGATGGAGATGCCCACAATGCATTTTTGGAGAACTTTTCTCGATGAGGTGTTCATTCGGAATGCCAAGTCATTTTGGCAGACTTCGCTGACACTGACCTTCCCTCTGTCATTCACAGTAGGGGATGGGAGTCACTGTGTGACGTCCTGGTCACTTGTCCTCTCGTGTTGATTTAGGAGTTTTACTCCAACATGCACAAGATAGATCATTCATTACCTCTCTTTTTCATTCGCGTTCGAGGTACGCGCATCCCTGTTACAGCGCAGCTCGTTGCGGATGTGCTTAGGGTTCCTAGGATAGAGTTTCCTGACTATCCTTCTTATGAGCGTCTGAGGACTGTGTCCAAAGATGAGCTCATTTCTGCCTTTTGTCAATGCCCTGCTAATTGGAGTGAGCATCAGTACACATTATGTAGACCTTTTGCTAAAGGTCCTAGATTCCTAAACATGGTGATGACGTTTGTACCCCATCCATCTCTCACTACAACTCCATCATAGAGCCTCATGCTCGATTTTTGTTATCTCTTCTTGAGCATCTTACTATAGATTTTCCTTCTCATTTTATCCTTTCTATCATAGATGTTCATTTAGATTCAGTGTCTTGTGATAAGCTTATCTTTCCTTCCGCTATCACGAGGATCTTACGCCATTTTTCTATTCCTTTTCCTGTGTCCGACCACTTCACACACAACTGTGCCATAGATGCCGCTACCATAAAACGTAGTGAGGCTCAGTTTAGGTCGCGACAGACAGATTCCACTCTTCCCTCCCGTTCAACTCCATTCAGATCTGCTCCACCTACATCTGCTTCTTCTTCCTCTACAGGCAATGTATCTCTTGGAGTCATGATGGCGCAGCTGCAGTGCATGGATGCTCGCCTCGATACACTCTCCTCTGAGTTGTATTAGGTGAATGTTCGTATTGCACGATGGTAAGTGACCATGGGTGGTTTTGCTCCAGAGGCTACTCCTTCTCCAGCGGCTTCAGACTCTGAGGATGATGATGATGAAGATGTTAGCTCTACTGATGAGATGTTAGCTCTACTGATAAGATGTCTACATGACAATCTACCCTTTGTCACTCGTGACAAAAAAGGGGAGTAGTTTTGGATTATGAGAGTAGTCATCTTAGGGGGAGAGTTAGTCTAAGACATTTTTGATAAAGGGAGTGTTGATATTTTTGAGGGATGCAGTGAGGTTTTGATGTATCTTTTCTTTTCTATTCTTTATAGATACATTGATCTTGTATATGAGGTCTTTTAACCAGTTTTACATACATTGTACTTATTTTCTCTATATGTGGATGTATGTTTCTTTCAATTCTCTCTCCATGTATTGTTTCTTCTCTATCTTTATACACATGTTCTTTATACTTGTATGCAATCTATTATTTTTGTTTCACATAAGATGCCTTGATGAGTTTTGTTTAAAGTGTTTCAGAAATACAGGTTGTCAAAGTCTACTTGCCATAAACTCTCTTCTTGCAAAGTTTTTCAAGAGTTTGTGTTAGGATACATTTTATTGTATTCAACAAGTAAATATGAGTTGAGTAATTTATGACTTCTCTCATATATTCATTTGTTTGTTATGGTTTTTTCACAGATTGCCAAAGGGGGAGATTGTTAGGACATATATATTTTCACTTGTTAAGAACATATGTCACTTATTTATGTAAATTGGCTAAATCCTTTGAAAAAATGCACTCTACTTGCAATTGGGTAGTTCTAGGAGTTTTTAATACTTCAAGAAACAAAATTTCAAGGTCAAGTGTTGAAGTCATCAAGTCTATCCAAGAAAAAGCAAGCTGAAGTGCAAATTCAAAAGCTCGACACTTGCTCGATAGCTACCATGACACCTACTATTTGTCGAGATTTATAAAATCAGATTTTTTGATCTGATTTCCTTGGGATCCGTGAATATGCTTTTGGGCCTTCTTTTCTCCAAACCCTAAACATATAAAAGGATTGTTTTAAAAGCCGTCAAAATATACACAAGTTGCAAAAGCATTGAGCAATCTTTGTTTAAGCAAATTGTGATCAAAGATGAAGTTCTTGACCTAGTTCATCTTCTCTAAAGAAGTTGCTGTGTATTTGCACCAAAGGGTTTTGTGACCAAGCATTTTCTTGATCTTCATCATGTAGGATGAACTGAAGAACTTTGCAGCCAACCTCTCCTCCTTAGTTGGTGTTTTGAAGTCGCGTACTAGGATCCGCGCATTTATTAGTCACGTACTTGGGAGCCATGCATCAAAAGGGAAATTGTCACTACAGATCAAGTTCAATTGGGTATTGGGATAAGGGTTCAACTGTAGGTTGGTAAGGTACTTGGGATTCCTTTACTTATAACTGCTTGATTTGATAATAGTGGAGTTTTGGGAGTGGTGACCTGAAAATCACCTGGTAGAGTTTTTCTTGCGAGGTTTTTCCCCATTCGTAAACAAATCACTGTGTCATTTAATTTTCGCTGCATATTTAGTTATTTGGTGATTTGCTTGTGCTTCCATGCAATTGCATGATAAATTGATTAATTAATAACTTGGCTAATTAATTAATTGATTTAATCACAAGGGGTCATTCAGTTTGTGGCCTATCATAAGGGAAGTAGTTTGGAAGGAACCAATATACATTGGTTGATGCTATAGTATAGTAGCGGAATCCGGGAAGCTAAAGAAGAAATAGGTTCGGCGTAATCTCGTTGGAGCAAGAAGTTTGGAGGGCTTAGGTACTTAGGTAGATTAGGCTTGGAGGGTCTTCTGCTGTTCATATATCCCAACTACATTCTTTAGTGGATTATTTGACCACTTGGAGGGCGGCGGAGAGGTTTTCCGCCGAGGACTTCGGTTTTCTCTTCGATAACACATCGTGTGTTGTCTGTGTGTTTGCATCTTCCTTCCTTTTATCTTTACCTTATATTTACTGCTGTGGATGTGTTTATATTTGGCATAGATTAGTTATCAATTCTGTGATTGGGTTATGTTCATGTTCTGCACATTAATTGTTTGATTATAAACTTGAATTGGTAATCTTATAATTTGGGGTCTAAACGTTCAAGGGTGTTTTATACACATTTTGAACTTTCAACTGGAATGAAGTTTGTTAGGTTAAGATAGCATGATCATAGTTAATTAATTCAATTGCCCAAGTTGATTAATTAGGTTTAATTGCATGCAAATTGTGGAGGCACTAAGAAATCATCAATTAAACTAAATGCAGCGGAAATTAAATTGACACGGTGATTTGATGACAAATAGGAAAAACCTCTCACAAGGAAAAAATTTCACCGGGTGATTTTATGGTTACCACTCCCAATAATCCACTAATCAATAATCAAGCGGTTACAAGTATAAGGAATCTTACCAATTACCCTGGCCTATCTCGAAATACCAACCTACAGTTGAACCTTCGCTCTAATACCCAATTGGACTTGATCTTGTAGTAGCCTTCTTTGTTTGATGCATAAATCTCCAATCTGTGACTAACCCTTTGCACGAATCCTAGTACGGGACTAACTCCAACAACTTAAACAAAGTTGTTGGCTATAAATTCTTCACTCCATCAACAATGAAGATTGGGAAGCACTTGGTTACAAAATCTTATGGCATACAAACACAGTAGCTTCCCATAGAAACAAATAAATCTTTTGGTCTCTGTATCCATGTGTTATGGCTCTTAAAATAAGCCTTATATATGTCTAGGGTTGTGAGAAAAGAAACCCTAAACAAATACATGAACTTGGGCCGAATTTCAGATTTGGAAAATTGAAAATTGTAGTTCTTGATAGATTAAGCTGCTGTCGAGCTATCTATCAAGCTTCACATTAAATCTCAATAGCAAGCATCTGTCGAGCTATCTGTCGAGACTTAATGAACAACTTTTCTTCACTTGTTTCTTGAACCAATCTTCGTGTCTTTTAATACAAATACTTGATATGCTTGAACAACATATTTATCGATGTACTAAACCCATCTTAGATCTACACAATTACAAGAAAAGTACATTTTGTCAAAGGATTACCCAATTACATAAAATATGACTCTAACAATCTCCCCTTTAGGCAATTTGTGACAATACCACAAGCATAATTATGAGAGTCATATAAAGCAACAACTTCATAACTATTACAAAAAGGAAAAAGTACATAAGCCTAACAACTACAATGAACTTTTGAAAAACTTTGCAAGAAAAGAGATCATGGTATGATAGACTTGCAACTTGTCATTTCTAAAACACTTAAACAAGATTCATCAAGGCATCAAGTGTGAAACATAGTCAAGTTGTATAAAAGAAGAAACATATGTATAAAGAGAGAAAAGAAAAAACACATGCGAGACAAAGCTGAAGAAACATACATCATATATATAGAAAGAAGCAACAAAATGTATATAAAAGTGGTCATAAGACCATGGTACATGAAGTGACAAAAGATACATCAAAACCTCACTACATCTCTTAAAGCACTCTCCCCCTAACTGGTTTATCCCTATGCTAGCTCTCCCCCTAATGGAAAGACTACTCTCATATACAAAACTATTCCCCCTTTTTATCATAAGTGACAAAGGGTGAATCACTGAGAAGCAATCTTCTCATCATTATACTCAGCCAGAAGCATCCTCTTCATCATCATCTCCACCATCTGAAGAAGAATCCTTAGCAGGCTCAGGAGATGGTGAAGGAGCAAAACCACTAAGACGAGACTGTTGGCGAGTTATGCAACTGATCCTAGTGTTCATCTGACACATCTTATCAGAAATGTGGTCAAGACGACTACCAAAATTAGCACGCATTTGCTGAAGCTCATCCATAATGGTGGCAAAGGATGCCTCTACTCCAGAAGAAGAAGATGGAGCAGAAAATGAAGACGGACAGGGGGTAGGGGTAGCATCCCCCACACGAGGCCACTTGGCCGCTAGTTGCGTGTTGCTCCTCCTAATAGATTCCTTGCTAATGGCATCCATGGCATAGAAAGGGAAAGAGAGAGGATTAGTGACGTGCACGTGTGATAGGATGCGTGTGATAGTCGAAGGAAAGGTGAGTTTATCACGTGTAGTAGTGTCTCGATAGCAATCTATCATAGATTCAATCATGTGTGAAGGAAAATCCATACAAGATCTTTCATGAGAGAAAGAAGGAAATGAGCAGGAGGCTCAGTGATAGTGTTATAGTGAGACCATGGTGTAAGAATAAGGGTCATTACCATATTAAGGATCCTTGGACCCTTAGCAAACCCAGTGGTTAAGAAATTTAGAGTTTCTCCCCACACCATGGCCTTCTTATAGAAAAGTTAGGCCATCTCATCTTTAGAGACAAAATTGAGATGATGGTGACTAGGGTAATTAGGATGATCAACCCTAGGAAAATGTAATACCTCAGAAATGAACTCCGAGGTGACTATGATACATGTACCGCGAAATACCATAACTCTTTGGTATCTCACATAGAGAAGCCCAATCCCAAGAGATAAATCAGATAAAGACCTGGCATTCCAAATGAATCACCAGGTTAGAGATGTTCTCAAAGAAGTCATCTCTGGCCTTCTCATCACAGAACCTCACAGAATCAAGAATAGAAGGAATAGAAGAAGAAGAATGATAACTTCTTATTAGGTTCTTGGAGGGAATAGATTTTTTAGGTGCCATAAGAAGGAAACTAAATGGAGAGAGAGAGAGAAGAAACAGAGAAATACAGCAGAGAATAAGGCACAAGAAAGAAGAAAAGAATAAAGTGCAATGCATGAAAATGCATGATCATGTCACGTACAAAAGAAATTACATCATGGGCAAAAAGCCAATCCAAACTATAGCACTCACAAGATATAATTAGTCACACAATCCTAAAATGCATGAAACATTGTTATAATGCTAGAGAATGCAATGCGTGATTATATGAGAACAAAACATTAACACTGGACCTAAAAAATTTCATAAAAACTCAAAAACCACAAAAATTTCCCAAAGAAAGAAAACATAGGTCTAAAATGCATGAAATGCATGAACAACGAGAGAAAGAGAGGATTTAGAGAACATACCAAAGGATTGAGACTTGGAATGGGCCAAAATCTTGATGAAGGAGGGTTTTTGGTGAAAAGAAAAAGTTTGGATCGAGAGAGAAGAGAGAGATTGAGATATTTGAGTTTGAGAAAAACCAGGTTGAACCTCAGATATATATATATATATATATAGAAAACATAGATCGATAGATTGAGAAGGTATCGAGCATCTATCAAGAACAAAATCTCGATAGATCGAGAGGTATCGACCATATATCAAGCAGACAGAGACTCCAAAGAATTGGCTCAATGGATTGAGCTATCTATTGAGAGGTATTAAGAACAAACCTAGAAATCTTGATAGAAAAGGCATATATCGAGGAGCTATCAAGAATTTATTAAGAAGGCATCAAGCATCTATCGAGAAGACAAAAACAAATTTTTCAAGAAGAACCAACACAAGATGAATGCAATCAAGATACACCAAAAAAAGCAACCAAGAAGCATGTTGAACACTCAAACACACCATAAATTCTAGATGCAAAACATTCCTAGATAAAACAAACTAAACAAGTCTAATCAATTTTATTTTCAAAAACAAGTTTAGACAGTTTAGAAAGCATATACTACCACATGTATTCCTTGTGATGGCTAAATCACATTGTAACTGTACAATAATATCAAGAGTAGCAAAGAGTATGCCTGTTGTGTGTGAAACTTTGCAAGAAAGTATAAGTAAATCATTATATGAAGAGTAATAATATAAGAGGATCAATTACATCCACACAAAATCATAACTGTTTGATGGGGACTATCACCTTCGAGGTACATCATATATCGTCAATATCTTCTAGAAACATGCTTGCAACCATATTTGAAAGCATTTTGATTCGTTTTGCTTTACATGTTCTTTGAATATTTTTCTTTTAAGCATAAAATGACATAACATGAATGGGCAAGTAAGAGAGAAAAGGATTACCAAATTTTGAAAGCTAAAATCATGCTTTTGCTATGCAAGTGCTACACCTTACCGAGCACGACTTTTATGAATTGCACATAAATGTTGTATGATTGACGAGTTTTAGTGGTGAGATGGTTACACCTTTCTCTTAGGATTTTTTAGTCCTACTTTTTTTTAAAGGCCATCCAAGATACACAAGTACTAGTATACACAAACACACATTGTTTTTGTATTTTTTTTTTAAAATTTCCCCTTTTTTTTATTAAAAAACTTAAAACAAGGCATAAAAACATACAAACAAACAAAGCATCAAAAACTAGAAGTGCAAATGCAAGAAAGAGGAAGAGAAGAGAAAATCTTCAAAGAGATAACACCAATGTTTTGGTGCAAGAATTCAACGCGTCTACCATCCAAGGGTTTTATGAAGAGATAAGCTTTTTGATCATCAGTGTGAATGAACTCAAGAGTAAGAATGCCGACCTCAACCAACTCATAAATAAAGCGATATCGGATCTCAATGTGTTTGGTTTGAGAATGTTGAATCGGATTTTTAGAGATGTTTATGGCACTGGTATTGTCATAATATATTGTGAGACGATTCTTAAAAATACCATAATCAAGAAGAAGTTTTTGCATCAAAAGAAGTTCAGTGCAGCAACTACCAATAGCAATGTATTTTGCCTCAATAGAGAGAGATGGAATTCTGCTTCTTACCCATCCATGAGACATGATTATTTCCTAAATAAAAATACCTACTAGAGGTGCTTTTACGGTCATCAGCATTCCCTACCTAGTGCGCATCAGAATATCCAGCTAACACATCATTAGTATCCTTATTAGACTCCAAAATTACCAGTGGATTTAATGTATTTGATTGTACACTTTACTATAGTAATGTGAGATTCTTTAGGATTAGTTTGGTATCTAGCATACACTTCTACACTGTAACTTATGTCAAGTCTGCTAGTAGTAAGATAAAGAAGACTACCTATCATGCTTCTATAGAGAGACGGATGAACACTTTTTCCTAGCTGATCAATAGGGAGTTTCACATTTGGACTCATAGGAGTTCTAACAAAACTAGCAGACTTTAGACCAAACTTCTTCATAAGATTTTTAGCATATTTAGAGTGAGAGATGAAAATACCTAAGTCACTTTGTCGAATTTGCAAACCAAGGAAGTAATTCAGTTCTCCAATCATGCTCATCTCAAATTCAGTTTGCATCATGTTCAAGAAGGAATGAGCCAGGTCATCTTTTGTAGATCAGAAGATGATATCATCCATATAGACTTGAGCTATAACTAGTTCTCCTTCAACTTTCTTGATGGACAATGTTCGATTAGCTTTTTCCCATGAGAATCCATTGGACTCCAAATATTCAATGAGATGATCATACCATACTCTAGGTGCTTGCTTCAATCCATAGAGTACCTTCTTAAGATAAAGCACATGATTTGGAAAGTGAGGATCAACAAATCCTTTTGGCTATGCAACGTAGACTTCCTCTATGAGCAATCCATTTAGAAAAACACTTTTCACATCCATCTGATATAACTTGAACTTCGTATGATAAGCCAAAGCAAGTAAGACCCATATGGACTCAATGCGAGCAACAAGAGAAATAGTTTCATCTAAGTTTACTCCTTCAACTTAAGTGTAGACTTAAGCCACAAGTCTAGCTTTGTTGCGAATGACTTTCCCTTCCTCATCAATCTTATTGCAAAATATCCTTTTGGTGCCAATGATATTCACTCCTTCCAGTCTAGGTACTAGTGTATAGACATCATTCCTCTGAAACTAATGAAGTTCATCATGCATGGCTTCTACCTAGCTTTCATCTTGAAGAGCATCTTCATCCTTGGCAGGTTCAACCTATGATAAATAACATGAATAAGAAACAAAGTTAGCCACATATTTATCAACTATATGCTTTCTTAAGGTAAGTTCATTCATGTTTCCCATGATCACTTCTGGAGGATGATTCAATTTAATCCTGGATAAAGGTTCTTTTCCAAATGATCATCAGGCTAAAGTGATGTATAAGCATCTTCTAAGGTCTGTATGGTAATAGGTGAGGCAAGATAAGAAGGATCTTGATCACCTACTTCTTGATCAATTTCAAGAGTCAATGGGAGGATGGACTTTGGTAATTGATCAAAATCTTTTAAAGACTTGGAAGTTGATGCTTCATCTGCCACAACATTAATGGTTTCCATTACCTTTCTAGTTCTTTTGTTTAGCACCTTGTATGCTTTGCTAGTGGAGGAATATCTAAGAATGATTCCTTCATCACTTTGGGTGCCAAACTTTCCCATGTCCTCTTTTTCCTTCCTTTCCACAACTCATATGGAGTCTTCTTTGTACCTGGTCTGAAGTACACTCGATTCACAATATGACATGCAGTGTTAACCACCTCACCCCATAGGTCTTTTGACACTTCTTTGTTGTGTATCATAGCTCTGGCCATCTCCTAAATGACTCTAATATTCCTCTCAACTACACCATTCTATTGAGGAGTGATGAATGCCGAGAATTCTTAAGGAATGCCAGCCTCAGTGCAAAAGGACTTCATTTGAGAGTTCTCAAATTCTTTTCCATGATCACTTTGAATTTGATTAACTTTCAACCCTTTTTCATTCTAAAACCTTTTACACAATGTCTCTATGTGTTAAGGAGCTTCAGACTCTGATCTTAGCAAAATAACCCAGGTGAATCTGGTGAAGTCATCTACCACCACCATGATGTATTTCTGTCCTCTAAGAGACTCCATTCTTATTGGACCCATAAGATCAATGTGGAGAAGCTCAAGAGCTTTTGTAGTGGCAGTAGGCAAAGTGCCATGATGTTGAGCTTTTGTTTGTTTTCCAAGTTGACACGGTCCGTAAACAGCATTTACCACTTTACTGAGTTTAGGCATTCCTAGGACAGCTACATTCTTTAACATAATTGATAGTTGCTTATAGCTGGCATGTCCCATCCTTTGATGCTGTAAATCTTCATTTAGCATTCAAATGCTGTTGCACACAATCTCAACTTTAGGAACTAGACCATAGCAATTTGGCAGTGTCTAAATCCCATTTAAGAGTTGCTTACCTGGCGCATTTAACACCATACATTTTCCTTTTGAGAATATCACCAAACATTATTGGTCACAAATCTGACTTATGCTTAATAGATTCACTCTCAACCCTTCCACTACAACACATTTGCAATGTTCGATAACCTTAGTATAGATATGATTCTCTTTCCCTTTATTTGAGATTTGCTTCCATCACCAAAATTTTGAAATTACCAACTTTCTTGGATTTAAAGGTCTTAAAGAGAGTGCGGTCTCCAGTCATGTCTCTTGAGTAACCACTATCAAGATACCATAGACATGTGTTCATTACCTTAAAAGTAGAGTGCATACTTCGTGCTTATTTGTCATATCATAAGGCATGGTTTTTTATTTGATTTGATCACCGAGTGGTTTTACCCTTGCCCTTATCTTCCTGAGGGGGTACACCTTTATGAAGATACATTTTGATCGTTCAACTCAAACAACTTGAACAATGTTGTTGGCTGCAAAGTTCTTCACTTCATCAACAAAGAAGATTAGGAAGCACTTGGTTACAAAACTCTATGGCATACAAATGCAGTAGCTTCTCACAGAGAAAAATAAATCTCTTGGTCTTTGTATCCATGGGTGACGGCTCCTAAAATAAGCCTTATATGTGTCTAGTGTTATGAGAAAAGAAACCCTAAACAAATACAAGAGCTTGGGCCAAATTTCAGATTTGGAAAACTGAAAATCGTAATTCTCGATAGATCAAGTTGTTGTCGTGCTATTTATCAAGCTTCACATTAAGTCTCGATAACAGGCATCTGTCGAGCTATCTGTTGAGATTTAATAAGTAGCTTTTCTTCACTTGTTTCTTAGACCAATCTTCATGTCTTTTAATGCGAAAACCTGTTATGCTTGAACAACATATTTCTTAATGTATTAAACCCATCTTAGATCTACCCAATTACAAGAAAAGTGAATTTTGTCAAAGGATTAGCCAATTACATAAAATATGACCCTAACATAGTTGATTAGCAAAGATGATGAAAAGATATTATTATTTTAGTCCATAGAAGATCGAGGTCCCCCCTAAGAATAAGACCAACTTACCAATTAAGCCATATCTTATATAGTTAACCTAAACAAAGTCAAACCTGTGAGGACTAAGAAGAGCCAAATTTAAGTGAACATCCTAGCCTAGCGTAGGATATCCTTCATAGGATTGTTTTAAAAAAGATTTGAGGGGAAAGTGTCCAGTTTCTATTTACAGGTTTGCCCCTTTTACTTGCATCAAAGAGTCATGCTTTACTTCAGGTTCTATCCATCCTGTTTACAAAGCATCTTTGATTAACCCCTATGGAAAAGCAACCTCATTGCCCACACATTAGATCATACCCGGTCCCTAAGGGCATGTATGCATACACTAATGGACCTTTCATGTAAATGTGTACAGCTAAAATTTGTGGCAAGTAGCCAGAACTCCACGCTAATGAGGACATTGCCAAGAGCTCAAGATCTTCTCCGAGAAGGCAAGTCATCAAGAATGAAGCTTTTCATTGTAAATTTGAATTTCCTTGTATTGTAAAAGGTCCACTGTTGGAGCCATTGCCTATAGCCCATTATCTTGGGGCATTATTAAAAGTCAAATTTTGTATAAGGCAACACTTTTCCACGTGAAAATTCTAGGTACATGCTAAGCTTGTGCATTAATTCTGCATCACTATAGAAATTCACCGTGATAAATACCAAATCAAGGGTCCAAGCCAATATTTCAAAAAACGTTATGTGCATTTTAAATGAGCAAGAACATAAACTAACTTTGGGTTTGTTTTGTGTTTCCACATTGTCAAATTTTCAAATGTACCCCATTTCTCTCCCATCCCATTCTTTTCCTTTCCAAGATCCTAAAGAGAAAAGATTACTCAAAGGAAACAATCTAAGTTACCATCATGTCGTGATCCTATTATCACTAGGTCTCATACTAGAGAGATGTCTACTAGTGACCCTTCAACTTCTAAAGTAAGTGTTGCCGAGTTCATACAGATGGCAGAAATGATATGCATGATGCAACAACTGGTTGTAAATGGGAATCGAGAATCATCTAGTCCCATTCCTAAAGGCTCTGCACCCCATTCTGAAAATAAGAACCGGCCACCACTAGATCCAAATTAGGGCCAAACCGCACCACTATTCACCCCACAAGGGAATAACCAAGATGTAGATCCTCCTAAGGATAAGACCTTAGAGTCTAGTTACGATCAGGTCAAAGGTTAAGTGAAGACCCTGATTAAGAAAATCAGTATCATAGAGGGCTTCGATGCCTGAGAAAGTCTCAATTTAAATAGTCTAGCCAATTTTCCCTAAGTCATTATGCCTCCCAAGTTCAAGGCACCTGAGTTCGTCAAGTATGATGGCATTAGAGATACTTGCACCCATCTACACATGTTATGTAGGAAGATGGCACCTTATGGAGACAATATCCTTTGCTCTGCTAAATTTTCCCTGATAGCTTGATTGGCCTTATAGCCACTTGTTATGTGAGATCGGAAAAGTCCATTAGCTGGAAAGAGAGATTGCCAACGCATTCTCAAAGTACTACCGATTTAATACTGAGATAGCTTCCGATCGCACAGTTCTTCAAAGGAGAAAAAAGAAGAGTGGGGAATCTTTCTGTGAGTATGCCCAAAGGTGGTGTGAGCTAGAGGCCCATGTGCTTCCTCCTATGATGGAAGACGAAATGATCAAATGGTTCATTAATAACCTCAAGCCTCGTTACTATGAGAAGATGATCAGTGCCTAGGTCACTCACTTCACAAGCCTGATTCCTATAGGGGAGTGCATTGATAAGGGTATTAAGAGCAAGAAAATAGTTAATCTTGAGGCTCTAAATTCTATGATAGAATAATAGGTGAAGAAGGTAACTAGTCACAAAAAGGAAGTCGATGTTCATATGTGTTGGGAAATTTAGACCCCGATTGATAGAATTAACAAGTTTTAAATCCAAGTTGTTAATTATGTTTATTATGAATAAAATTTGTTAAAACAAACAAACATTAATATCATGTCAAAATAATGTAGCGAAAAAATAAATAAGACAAGATATGATGACCTAGGAAAACCAATGAAACCAACCAGTTTCACAGTAAAAAACCTGGAGGGAAACCTTCCCGAAAAGCAATCCACTATAGTAAAGAGAAGTTTCAGATCTAGTACAAAACATTTATCCTTAGACTCTACAATCCCCATAAATGAACTCACAACAAAAACCTTCTACCACTTCAGAACCTCTGAACTCTTCAATATATGAACACCACCCTTTGATGTTACACGGATCCCAATACATGACTAATCAATTGCGCGGATCCTAGTACGCAACTTAATCACCAACTAGAAGAAGATTGTTGGCTGCAAAGTTCTTCACTTCGTTAGTAATGAAGATCAAGAAGCACTTGGTTAGAAAACCCTAAGGCGCAAAGACGCAGTAGCTTCTTTCAGAAAGAATAAGGCATCGGTTTCATATGTTCTCATTGTATTCTATTGTGTGACGGCCTCTAAAATAAGTCTTATATAGGTCTAGGGCTATGAGAAAAGAAACTCTACACAAATACAAAAGCCTGGCCCAAAAATCAGATCTGAAAATTCTGATTTTCATAACCTCGATCGATTGGGATGTGTCGAGGAGGTGTCAAGCTTTAAACCTCAATAGATAGCTAGGTGTTAAGAAGTTGTCGAGGGGACAAGAGCTTTCTCGATTGATCCACCAGTTGTCAAGAAGGTGTCGAGATTGCGATAACAATCAACTGAAGACTCGATAGATAGCCAGCTGTCGAGATATCTGTCCGCAGGTGTCGAGCTATTTGTCCAGCTTTATTGAACACCTTTTCTCACTTGTTTCTTGGTCCAGTCTTTATGGCTTTAATACTAGACTTGAACAACATGTTTCTTGAAGTGTTAAACACATCCTAGATCTACCAAATTACAAATAAAGTGCGTTTTGTCAAAGGATTAGCCAACTATATAAAATATTGACATATGTTCCTAACAAGTGAACCACATATGTCCTAACAATATGATTGACAAAACGCTTGAAAGACTGAGGGGTGTTATTTTTGCTTATACAACCCCAAATGCCTAGCCTTATCAGCAACAAGTTCAGTTAGCCTAGGCACCTTACCGAGCATTCGATTAGAAGGGAAGGCCTGATCCACCCTGATTATCCTAAGGCGGAACCACCAAAATTCTCTCTACTACCTATGCCTATGGTAGAGCTTTACACTTATCTATTGGAAAGAAGCTAATGACTCCAATATTCACAAAACTCAAAGATAGTCTTCCTTTGCCTAGGTTTGACCCATCCAAGAAAGTGAGCCCCATTTTGGGGCCGAATGGCATACTTTGGAAGAATACACACATTTAAGACACTAAATCCAGGATCTCATCGACAACAATTTAGTACAGTTAAACAACACGACTGGGTCGAATCTCATCACTAGCCTCTTGCCTCCTTATTAGGAAAGGAATGTGATTGCTATCTCTATAATGGAGAAGAGGATCCCTAATTTCTCATCCCCCACATTCCCTTGGAAAGCTATGTTACGGGCTCTAGCCCAGAAAAGTCACATTGTTCTCGAGAACATAGGAGCTCCAGGTTTTGACTAGGAGTCCACTCATTCTATGATAATGGGGACCAACATGCTCTATTCAATTGTAGAGTGCTCCGAGCACAAGTCAAAAGTCTAGCCGACCGTGGTATCATCTAGATCGAAAAATAACCCACATGAAGAAGCAATTGCATGGTAGCCCCCCTATACCCTCCAAGTACCCAAGAGGGAACTAGCCACAGTCTATGTCAATAGGATCAAGGAAGGATTAGGACAAATACTTGCAAGAGAACTTGTATAGGATTCCTCCAGCTCCTCTAACTTCGATCATTATCGAAGAAATTACAGAATCACCTATGGATTCAGGGGTGCCAGCTCCAAAGAAAGGACAAGTCATGCCTACCATTGAAGGCTTCTTTAGTCTTGGCACTTCCTACAGTCGTAGAGCCATCTCTAGGATTTATCCAAAAGGAAACTGTCGTCATCCCTGCCATTTGAGGTTTCAAACCTCTAGTTCTACCAAAGCCTATCTGAGGAACCTTTAGGGCTCCTGGCCCAAAATCTTTAGAAGCTGCTTTGCCCAACCCAATCATCATCAATCCAAAGATATTCTCCTTGGCACCAAATCTATGGACTTAAGAAGGTGTGGTCATCCATATGCTGAAGCCATTCCCCTACGAAGATAGTTATCGTATCCTATGGAAGTATGATGTGACTTTACTTTCCACTCGTACTAGAAAGGAGGAGGTTTGCTCTAATATCTCTTCAGGCCTAGCTGGACTCATGAGGAGTGGTCGATGTTATACTCCTGAGGAACTAGAAAAAAGGAGGAAAGAGATTGGCAAGAGCTGAGCTGAGCCAGTCAGGAATAGGGTCACTATTGAAGAAGTCGAGGAATTCTTGAAAACCATCTTAAAGGCCGATTATAGTGTGATTCAACAATTGGACAAATCTCCAACTCATATTTCATTCTTAGCCCTATTGCTATCTTCCAAGGTCCATCGTGAAGTTCTATTGAAGGGGTTGAAGGAAACGCATGTTCCTATCAGTATTACAAACTCTTCTTTTGAGGGTATGGTATCATTGGTGTTATTCACCAACTAGGTCTCCTTTTTAGAATATGAGTTACCTCTAGAAGGTAGAGATCATACCTTGGCCATGCATACCGTGGTCAAGTGTGAGGACATGATTGTCTAAAGAGTGCTAATCGACAATGGATCAGCCTTGAATGTCTGCCCGATGGCCACTCTTAAGAACCTGAAGGTGGCTATGTCTTTTATCAAGCCTAGCATTATGATCATTAGAGCCTTCGATGGCAGGCGTCGAGAAGTGTAAGGCAAAATCGAGCTAATGATTGAGATCAGCCCAAGATCCTTCATGGTCAACTTCCAAGTGATTAAGGTTGACTCTCCATACAACATGCTTTTAGGGAGACCCTGGTTGCATACAGCAGGTACAGTCGCATCTACCCTCCATTGGAGACTTAAGTTCATTTACAAAAATCAGTTAATAACCATTATGGCTAAAGAGTCGATAACTATCTTCCAAGAGACATCTATGCCAATGCCTTCCCTAAAGTGTCTTTCCATAGCCTCGTGCTAGTTTCCATGATCCACAATGCCTTAGAGCCTAAGTATGGCTGGCCCACAGCAATTCTAATGCCCACAAAGGAAATGCTCAAGTTTGGTTACAAATTAGGCCAAGGCCTCGAAGCCGTAGGACATGAGAGCTCTGCTCTCGTTGAACTCTCAGATAACAAAGGAAGATTCGATTTAGGGTAACCCAATCATAAAGAACTCTTTCAAGCTTCTAGAGGTAAGAAGAGGAAGTGCGACACTTCAGGGATGTATATTCCCCATATCAGAACCACTTTTTTGGCTCTAGCCGAGGTCATTATGCTAGAACCTTTCAAGGAATTGGAAGATGAAGAGCCTGATCTGGCTTGCATTATTCGGCTCTGTCCCGAAGAGTCCTCTGTGAATGCAACTTTTACTATTTGACTAGGGATGCCAGGTGAGGCGGCAAGCCTTTGGACCATCGAGCCCTACTTTTTGGTTGCACCGGCTGAGTAAGGAGTATTCCATCATCGAGTGATTGGGCCTCTCGATCACCTAAAAGGGTTGGAATAGCATATCTAGTTTGTTTTGCATGCATATGTTATTTTTTGCTTTATTTGTATTCCCTCTTCATTTCCCCAGTTTGTTTTCCCATAAACAAAAAGGAAATAAAAAAGAGCATTTCCCTTTTATCATTATCAGGCATGAACTTTGTTTTCTCGCTACCTATAAACCATTAATGAAATATTCAATGCATTATTTAGGAAAATTCTTGCATCTCTCTTTATTTGCTTTCCTATGAATATGTGTGTACAAATTATCTTATGTTTCACTATATATGTTATGCTTTATAGGATCTGTTTTGATTCTCAAGTGGTTAAATCATCTCTTTGCCATAATGAAGTTGTAGATGATGTGAATGATACAATAGAGTTGGATCATGATGTTGAAGGAATGGAAGAGGTCCCAAACTTACCTTGAGACATCCTAGAAGCTCTAAACAGAGAGAGCGAAGGGTCCAAGCCCAATATAAAGGAGACAAAAATGATAAACCTAGCCAATGAAGGTGAGAAAGAAAAACCCGTCAAAATTAGAGCGAACTTTCCTAAAGACGTGAAAGATGAGCTCATAGCTCTGCTAAAGGAATTCAAAGAAACCTTTTCTTCACCTTATCAAGATATGCCAGGATTGGATACCGAGATCGTCATCCATAGGATTCCAGTTAAATCTAAATGCCTCCTAGTGCGGCAAGCCTTTTGAAGGATGAAGTCAGAGACTATCTTGAAAATTAAAGAAGAAGTAGAAAAGTAGTCGAAAGCCGATTTTCTTACCACCATAGCCTACTCTGATTGGGTTGCCAACATTGTTCCTGTGCCAAAGAAAGATAGGAAAGTACACATTAACATTGATTATAAAGATCTGAATCGAGCCAACCCGAAGGATAATTTTCCCTTGCTACATATCGATGCCCTGATTGATAACACTGTGACAAGCATGTTCTTCTCCTTTATGGATGGATTCTCAAGTTATAATTAGATCAAAATGGTTGAAGAAGACAGAGCCAAAATAGCATTCGTCACTTTTTGGGGAACTTACGCTTATAATATCATGTTGTTTAGTTTGAAAAATGCTGGGGCGACCTACCAGTGAGTCATGGTAACCTTGTTCCATGATATGATGCATAAGGAGATCGAAGTCTACGTGGACGATATTATCGCCAAGTTGTGCACTCCTAGAGATCATATAACAGATTTGAGAAAGCTATTCAAGTGCCTTGTCAAGTACATGTTATGTCTTAATCCTAACAAGTGCATCTATGGAGCTAGTTCAGGGAAGTTGCTCGGCTTCATAGTCAACCCAGAGAGGAATTAAAGTGGACCCAGCAAAATTCCAGGACATCAGGGACATGCCTACACTAAAAACCAAGAAACAAGTTCAAAGCTTCTTAGGAAGGATCAACTACATAGCTCGCTTTATAGCGCAGTTGACCACCACGTGTAATCCCTTGTTCAGGCTCTTGAAGGAGGATACGAAGATAGAATGGACAAATGAATGTGAAGCGGCCTTTGACAAGATGAATTAGCATTTGTTGAACCCCCTATTCTAGTTCCCCTAACACTGGGACATCCATTGATTCTTTACCTAGCGAAAGAAGCATACATGGGCTACACGTTAGGCTAGCTAAATAAGCCCGATCAAAAAGAGAAGGTGATTTACTACCAGAGTAAGAAGTTCACCAGTTGTGAGGTCAACTACATCGCCATTGAGAAGATGTGTTACGCCCTAGCATGGGCCTCACGCAAGTTGCAGTAGTACATGCTCTACTTCACCACGCAGTTGATTTCCGTAGGGACCCTATCAAGTACATCTTTGAAAAGCCTGCCCTCATAGGGAAGATCTCCCCTTAACAGATGTTGCTATCCAAGTTTGATATCACATTTATGACATGAAAGGCCATTAAGGGCCAAGCCATAGCCGATTACTTGGCGAACTAGCCATTGAATGATCCAGAATTTTTAGAATCCCTCTTCTTGAACGAGGATGCTTTGGCAATAGAGCTAGGCAATGTAAAACCATGGCATTTCGTTTGCACCAACAACGTCACAAAGTACGAGGCATGCATAGTAGGTCTACAAGTTACCTTAGAGTTTGGCGTGTATGATCTAAATGTCTTTAGAGATTCCTTGTTGATCATCTTCCAAATAGAGGGAAAGTGGCAAACCTAGGACACCAAGTTGATTCCATATCAGAAGTGCGTCAACCATTTAATCCCAAAGTTCTAGAACATTACTTTTGCTTATTTTCCTTGAGAACAAAACTAGTTTGCAGATGCTTTAGCCACCTTGGCTAGTATGGTTAAATTGGCAGAAGGAGATGAGATGAAACAATTGCACATAGAGGTCCGCAGCATGCCGGCCTATTGCATGAACATTGAAGAATGCGTGAACGATGAAGCTGAAGTCGATTGGAAGCCATGGTACCATGATATCAAGGCTTATATCAAAGATAATGAATACCCATCTAGGGCCACAAATAGTGAGAAGAAATTCATTAGGCGCATGGCATGCCAATTCTTCTTGAGTGGGGAAGTCTTGTATAAGAGGAACCACAATAAAACTTTGCTTTCATGCATAGGTACCCCCAAGAATAGCCATTTGATGGAATAGATGCACGAGGGCCTACTTGGAGACCATGTCAGTGGACCCCTATTGGCTCGAAAGATCATGAGAGCTGGCTACTATTGGCTTACCATGGAAAGCAACTACATCAAGCATGTAAGGACATGGTTACAAAAGGATCTACTTCATTCGATATTGATAACATGCACAAAGGAAATTTTTAGAATTAGAGAAACCAGAGAGTGTACCTTGAAGCGGTGAAATTTAAAACTGAAGATTGAAGCACTTAGGAATACTTTTAATCTTCACTCCAATTCCATTAACGCCCAAGAAGTGTAGTCTCTCAATTGGTTACAAAAGGATGATTGAAGAGTGACATACACTCACTTCCACCATTACAATGTTGTTTTTTTCACACAGAAAATTCTGTACGTTTTTCCCTTTTGTATCTAACCAATAATCTAATTGGGCTAGCCTCTTGGGCCTTTCCAATTGGGCTTAAGTGTGTGGCTTGGAGTGGGACCAAAAGGGACCAATAAGACACTAGCTCTAATGAGCCTTGGGTTTTTCTGTCAACTCTTAACAAGTCCAAAGTTACCATTAACTATATTTAATACCACTATATAAATATAGTTACACTCTAGGCCTTACCTATAATTATATCTCATGACTTTATTATACATGTAACCCCTTCATAAAATATTCGTAGTAGTACAAAGTCATTAATGTAGACTGCCACTTTGTAAATTACTACATCTTGATCCTTGAGTATCCGGTTTAATCCTTTAAGTTATTCATCATATATTTATGAAAACTAATTTCATAAATATATACTTTAGTAACTACTTACTAAAGTGGTTAGGCCTAACTCTCTGGATAACAAACCCATTAAACTTATCTCAAGGGAATATTTTATATCTCCGTTAAGAAACTATGAATTCCATCTTTGAGAATATATATTCCATCAACACTAAATGTGGCTGCCCAATATACTGAGGTTTTGACCGTAACTATAGATCTCACTCCTGATATATCAAAGCAACCTACACCTTATGATCAGGTCTATTATTCTCTCAGGATTAAGAGTTCATGCAAATGTAAGTCGTGAGATTTATTATTCATTTAACAGTCTTTAGGAGAATAATAAATCTCACAGTAGTCCAGTTCAACATGTCTTAACACTTAAAACATATTAACACATCAACCAGGAGTCTCCACTTCCATGATCAAGACAGATCATCGTGATTGATATGTTATAGTCTTTGCAAATGAACTGCCCAATTTCATCACCGACTACGAACTATAATTCTGAGTTTACAAAGAACTTGTGATTTATATCTTCTGTGACTTTTCACATAAATCACATACTATGCATCTCATGAACCAAATGATAATGTCCTAATATTCATGTTACCATTATTTCAGATAATAATAAAACAAATTCATTAAACACAATATTAAGTCATATATAATGTCATACACAATATCAAACTTAATATCATACATAGCATCATACAATAGAATTTAAGGGCACTAATCCTAACAAGCATCACCCAAGCTGTGGTGGGCCAATTCTTGAAATAGAACATCATTTGTCATTATGGTGTACTAGAAGAGCTCGTTACAAAAAATGGAAAGAATCTAAAAGGGAAAATGATCGAGCAACTTTACCAACAGTTCAAGATTGAACACTGGAATTCAGTTCCTTACCATCCCTAGATGAATGATACATTAGAAGCTGCTAACAAGAACATAAACAAGAACTTAGTGAAGATGACAGACACCTATAAGGATTGGCACAAGTTCTTGCCATTTGCCTTGTGTGCCGATCACACTTCTATCCGTACTTCCACGGGTGCACTTCTATTCATACAGCATGGAAGCCGTCCTCCCTATAGAGGTAGAGATCCTATCTATTAGAATCTTATCACAGATAGAGTTATTAAAAGATGAATGGGCTATTTCCCGATTTGAGCAATTGAACATGATAGATGAAAAGCACATGACCACAATGTGCCATGGATAGTTGTATCAACGCCCCGTTGAGCAAGCATTCAACAAGAAATTTAGACCTAGAGTCTTTGAAGAAGGTAAGCTAGTCTTGAAAGAGTGCAACCAGGCCTTGCCTAATCATAGAGAAAACTTTGCCCTAACCTACGAGGGCCCATATGTGGTGAAGAAGACCTTCTCCGGAAGAGCCTTGATTCTAGTTGATGTGGATGGGCACGATTTCAATATGCCTACCAAATCTGATGCTGTCATACAATATTTTGTGATGGTTCTTGTGAATCAGTAGGCTGAAAGTCTCGGGCGTTAAAGATCTACGAGCTGAATCCTGAAAATAACAAACAAGAAGTCAGAGGAGACCGGTGGAGGCCGGCCAAAGATCCTTTGATGATCAAGTCAATGAATTTGTAATTCTTAGTAAAGAGAAGTACTTTTCCTATGGAAATCTTTGAATGAATCTTACCTTCCAGTAGGAGAGCCTTTATATAGTGTTTGCCTGAGGCAGTTACTTCTCCTACCGTTGTGGAGTTCGGAGGATTCAGGGATAACTCCCATAACTGCTATGGAAGTTACATTATTTAGGGTCTATTGACTATAATCATTTTATAAGAAGGAACAGTTAGTCTAATAGGAAAGTAGAGTCTGTTTAAAAGGGAATGTCCAGAACACTCGTCCATCTTACTAGATTGATGGACGAGCCAATCCTTGGACAAACATCCATCCGGGCAGACAGATGGACGAGCTTATTTATAGCCAACTTATCCTTTCCTACAGACGAGCCACATGGACGAGTTAAATAGTTTAACTATTTTATAACATCATCAGTTGCCCCCCAGTCCATGGGTCATCTAAGGAAATGTATGTTTTCAAATTAACCTTTTTTTTTCGACAAATTTACATTATTGACTGGATGTGCCACATGTCATAATTCTGTTGGTTTCTGGTTGTGTCATTTTATTTTTTTGAGGCATACGCCATGTGGCACCTTCTAATTGGTTCGTGTAACTTTAAGTGCCCTGTTGGGTTGTCTATAAATAGTGGAATCCCTCCTATACCCTTCACATTTTCTGAAATTTTCTTCCAGAAATTCCTCATCTAGAGCCTTGTCTAGAAGTTTCTCCGCGTCCGTAGTCTCCTCTCGTCTAGAGCCAAGTACTCTCTTCTTTCTTGTCTTTAGGTTTTCCTTTTTCCTCAAATTGTCAGCAACCGTTATTTCTTCGTCTAGCAATAGTACAGAAAAGGCTATAGAGGAGTATCAGGATTCCATCAGTTATAGTGGTTCCAGTAGTAGTAATAGTAGTAAAGGAGGTTCGACAGACGAGGAATATACCTCTGGTGTTCTTAGGTTTCCTATAGAAGCTCTTCAAGAGTAACTTAGGAAAGCTTCAAGTTCCCAAGCTAGTACCTCGTCTAATGTCCCCTCGTCCAACCCTACAGACGAAGAGGAGATCGTCTATAGTTGTGCAGTAGGTGTTCATTCCAAAACATCTAAGAAAAGGCAATCTTAGGACGTGGTATCAGATTCCGAACAAGTTCAACCCCAGGTTAGCCGTCCGTGGTGAATGGTGCTGTAATCCCTGTTTTGGAATAGGTGTTTATGAAGCCTACTTCTTAGGGGGTCTTAGGTTTCCTTTAAATTCATTTGCTAGAGAGTTATTAGTTAGGTTAGGTTTGGGTGTATGTCAGTTCAATCCAAATGCATGGAGATTAATTATTTCAATGCAAATTTTGGGCAAAGAAGTATTTGGAAGGGACCGTCCTCTTACTGTGGAGAAATAAGCCAATCTCTTGGCTTTCACCAATTTACAATAAGGGGTAGGGATTGTAGATTGATCGAGTCCCTAGCCTTGTCTGACAGGAATTGGAAGACGGAATTTATTTTCATCTCTAGTTTTTGGTCTGGAAATCCTATAGATGTTGGAAGGGACCCTTTTGCTCCTTACACTGGAGATTTAGGGAACCTGCGTCTTGAGAGTACGTCCTTCCCCTCTTATTTTACTCTCCCTCTTTTTGTATACATATATCTTACCTTAATGTTTCTAACTCGTGTATCATTTGCTTCATAGGTGTTAAACGTCCATCTTTGAGCAAATTCCATCGTGACCATGTCCATAAGGCTCGTCTTCACGCTAATACGAATTTTCATTCCTTAGTTAATCTTTGCAATCTTTTCAAGTGGGGATTCAGTCCTGATCTCTCAAATGAGGCTATTGCTCACGAGGTTACAGTGCGAAAAAGTAAGTATTTTACATTATACTTTTCCAACTTATATACGACTCCTTACCACTCATCACTTATTGTTATTTTTATTCACTTTTAGGAATGGCAACACTAAAGGAGAACAAGGGGAAAGATACTTTGGTTGGAGGGAGTCATCCTAAGAGTCAGGCTCAGCCTTGTCCGTCAGCTGGGGAGAAGAGAAAAAATTTGTCCAAGAATTTGGATTTGGGAAACCTCCCCAGCTGACGAGGTAAAAAGGGAAAGCATGATTCATCCCAGATTGTCAAGCCTAACCTCCCTTCGTCCCAGCAGCCTACTTAAGTGTTTGATGTAGATTCATCCATTCCAGTTGATGTGACTTCGTCCAAGACTCCCCCGCCTAAGATGACTGTATCTACCTCGTCTCAACATTCCCAAAAGGCAGCTTCAAACATTATTGAGAATGAAGATCTGGCATGGGAGCGTTTCCAAAACATCGTTTCTGACAGGGATATAAACACCTGCTATGACATGTCCTTAAAGGATTTTGAACATTCTGGTGTTCATAATCTTTTTAAGGTGTGCAATTATATTTTTACTTCGTCTTTGTTATTTCAAGATCTTTTTCCTCTCTTTTTTTTATATTATTTTTTTTATAGGGCATGTCAAAGTTTATAGCAGCGTCTAGGCAGGCCACAGGATTGGATAAGACGAGGATCTTGTTAGAGACGAGGATTCAGGAGTTGAAAGATGAGGCTAAGCAATGGGTTGAAGTGGCTGCCAAAACCATGGACAAAGTGAAGGAGTTGCAAACTTTGGTTGGGGAGTTGAAGGCCAATGCAGCGGAGAGAGATCTTCGTCTTGAGGACTTACAGAAAAAGAATGACGAGTTGAGCATTCTTCTCTCCAAAGCTAAGGAAGAGATTGTGACTGAATTTAAGACGTCCAAGCAATGTACTGATCTTCTGGACACCAATTATGCACCAGGCTTTAAAGATTTTAGACAGGAGGTTATGGAAAACTTTCTTGAAGTAGACTTTAGCTCCATCAAACTTAATTTAAATGCTGCTGCCACTAGTTCTCTCCTTCAAACTGGTTCTGAAGATATCAACATCAAGGACGATGCTTCTACCTTGCCCCCTCAAGACGACCCCAAGGATGACGCTCCACTTGCTTAGAAAATATTTTAATGTTTTGTATTTTTCCGTTTTCTTCTTTTTTATCTGGTCCATTGTTTAGGACCTTTTTATGTAACTTAAGTACATTTACCTCGTCCATGGTTTTACGACGAGTTTTTAAACAACTTTAAGTTCAATTTTACAAGGGTGTTTGGTCGTTGGTCGTCCGCCCTTAAAACAATTGGAATGGATGTTGTTAGTTTTCTTTTGTATATACATGGACGAGAATTTTATTTTCATATACATGACTTCATGTTTTACTCGTCCATATTTCATACATAAACTTGTACCATTTTTATTGAGATTTCACTGTGTAATTCATCTACGTGAAATGATAATTATCAGCATTGTCCGTTTTTAGACTTGGCTGATTTTCGTATTTGAGGATAAAACCCTTCATTTTGCTCATCCATGGACTGGATTATTTTAGGTGCCTTAAACGCCCATCTGTGCATTTCCTCGTCCATCATTTGGATGAGTATTTATGCTTTATTTTGTCCATTAGATGGATAAGCATGCCTTGGGCTTATTGTGGTTTGCTCAAGGCAGACTTTGCTTCGTCCATTTCTTTGGATGAGCAGGCCTTAGAAAGGCTACTTCATCCATTATATGGACGAGTATGCCATGGGCTTACAGTGGTTTACTCAAGGCATAGGTTTTGCTTCGTCCGTTAGTTTGGACGAGCAAGCCTTAGGAAAGTCGACGTCACATCTCTGTGTCCAGAGAATTTTCTCGTCTTGAGTTTTTGGCTTTTCATGTGTTGATTTGAATGAAAGTAATATAGAAATCAGTATTTCACACAACATTATGTACATAACATAAAATATTATTCAAAGACGAGGCATGCGTTTAGAAGTTTATGCCTTTTAGGAAAATAAATACAAACCAAACCAAACCATAACTTCGTCCGTAACTTTAATAAAATAACAAAGCAATATTAAACATATATAGATAAGTCTTATGTAATCTCCAGGCTCGTCCAGGATTGTGTTTATCCAAGCTGGCCTTTTATTGATAATACCTCCTCAAGTGCTCAACATTCCAAGGATGCTCTAACTTCCTCCCGTCTAAGGCCTCCAAGTAATAGGATCCTTGTCTTTTGCAGTTGATAACTCGGTAGGGGCCTTCCTAGTTAGGTCCCAACTTCCCATAAGCTAGGTTCTTTGTTGCTAAAGATACCCTTTTTAGGACGAGGTCTCCTATGTTGAATCAACTTAGCTTCACCATTACTTCATATTGCCTAGCCATAAGGTTTTTGTACCTTGCCATCCTTTGTTCAGCATCCATCCTCACCTCGTCTATTAGATCGAGGTTCAAATGGAGTTGGTCTTCATTATCTTTGTCTTGATAGGTTGTCACCCTATGATTAACCATGTGCACTTCTGCGGGTATGACTACTTCAGTTCCATAAGCTAACTTAAAAGGAGTTTCTCCTATCAAAGTTCTTACTGTTGTCCTATATGCCCACAGAATACCTGGTAACTCGTCTGGCCGTACTCCCTTTACTCCCTAAAGCTGAGTCTTGATTATTTTTAACAAGGATTGGTTTGCTACTTCAGCTTGGCCATTTGCTTGTGGGTGGGATGGGGAGGAGTAGTGATTCTGAATCCCGAAGTGCATGCAAAAATCTTTGAAGAGTGCATTGTCAAATTGTCGTCTATTGTCGGATATCAGCACTTTAGGCACTCCAAACCTACATACAATGTTCTTCCATACGAAATTCTTGAAATTTTGTTGTGTGATATTAGCTAAAGGTTCTGCTTCTATCCACTTGGTGAAATAATCAATACCAACCACGAGGAATTTCATTTGCCTTACACTAAGTGAGAAAGGACCCAGGATGTCTAGTCCCCATTGCGCAAAGGGACATGGGGCCGTCATTGGGGTTAGATATTCCGATGGTTGTCTGGAGATATTGCTTAATCGTTGGCATTGATCACAGACCTTGACATAAGCTTTAGCATCAACTTGCATATTTGGCCAATAGTATCCTGCACAGACGACTTTGTGAACGAGTGATCTGGCTCCCGAATGATTGCCACATGCCCCTTTATGGATTTCTCTCAATATGTAGTTTGCTTTGTCAGGAGCTAAACACCTAAGATAAGGCTGGGAAAAGCCTCTCTTGTACTACACCTCGTCTATAAGAACATACCTGGCCAACCTTACTCTTAACTTTCTAGCTTCATCTTTCTCATCTGGAAGTTGTCCATCTTTTAAGTATGATATAATTGGAGTCATCCAATTTCTTCTGGTCTCTACTTTTTACACTTTTGGGATGTCTATACATGGCATGTACTGAATCTCATCAAATTTGTCCACGGCTTCATTCACTGAGGCTTCTCTCACCAAGGCATCAGCTTCCATGTTCTCCTCCCTTGGGATTTGAACAAAGTTAGCTTCCTCAAATTTTCTCATAAGGCGCATCACCCTACTAAGGTACTTCTTCATTCGTTCTTCCTTAGCCTCATATATCCCTTTTACTTAGCCTATGACTAACTGAGAATCTCCCAAGACGACTATGGACTTTGCTTCCATAGACTTAGCCAATTCTAGACCTTTGAGGAGAGCTTCATATTCGACTTCATTATTAGTGGCTTGGTACTGCAAGCGAACATTGTGTTGTAATTTATCCCCTTCTAGAGATTGTAGAACCACACCTTTCCCTCCTGCATACTGTGTAGACGAACCATCCACATGGACAATCCATTTCTTGCTGTCTTCCATCTCTTCTATATCGTCATGGGTTGGGGTAAACACAAGACAACAAACTCTATTAGCATTGAGTTAGTCCCAGAACAGGAATATTGAAGAAAACCCTAAAATCATGAGATTAAGGTCTCAATCATGTCACTGAATGTGTGTGTCTCACAAATAACACATTATGCAACCAAAGGCAAAGTGTAACAACACATAACCAACACCACCCACACAACAATCTCACCAAAGCATCGAATACCCATATTCAAGCTTCATATTCATATATATCAAAAGAGACCACCCAATTCAAGAAATCTTAGGTAAGAGATGTGAAATACATTAAGAAAGAAACAAAAACCATACCTTTTCTTGAAGATTGGTGAAGAGATGAGGAAGAATATGGAAAGATAGCGTGTGAACACAGTGATTTTGAAAGAGGGAAAGGCAGACAAGAAGATGAATAGTCACTAGATGCGAGGGAAAAGTGAAAAGTTTTTGAAACAAGTCCTGAAAATAGCCCTCATTTTGCAAAGCACACATTTTTTGCGATAGGATTTAGTCACAAACAAGTTGCCAGAAACCTTCATGACAAAATTTTTGAAAAATTGTCTAAGTGGTTTTCGCGACTGGAAGTTCCACCCGCGAGTAAGTCACAATTGGAGTCGCCAAACTTTCTGAGTACCCCTCGTGACTGAAGCTTCCACTCATGAACAAGTTGCCAACATGAGTCGTGAAAATTCCAAAAACCCAAAATTTTGAAATTTTTCTTAGCCGTTTTCGCGACTGGGACTTTGACCTGCCAGAAAGTCGCAAAAACCTTCTGAGTAAGCTCACAACTAAGGCATGCGACTGGCTTGACCCGAGAGGCATGTTGCCAAAATAGGGTTGCACAGTTTTTGAAATTTTTCAAAATAATAACACTTCCCAAAAACAGTTAAAACACTAAAAAAAT